>JAWNGG020000182.1:0-516925 GCA_036937485.2 Tetragonisca angustula
GGGTGGTAGTGGGAGGGAGCGTTGTTTTCGTTCGATTCGGAAAATCGGTAAAATTTCATTTCTGCGCGCAGGATCGACCGCCCCGTTCAAATCGACCGATACCTCACGGCGGTACAATCGAACAATTTACATTTCAATTAAAAGGGTCCCAAACTCTCTCCCCCTCCCCATCCCTCCTGCTCTCCGCCCGAGGAAAAACGAATCGAAATGGAATGAAAGCGCGGCCAGCCTAAAATGTTCACCCTGCCCTGTTGAACGTTTTAAATCGACCCCCGAACGCAACGCGCAATGAGACAATAGACGCGCAATTATCAGCGGCGCGCTGTTAATTACAGCTGTTAAAAAAAAAAAAAAGAAAGAAGATAGAAAAATAGCGAGAGAGAGAAATGTGGGAAGAAAGTGGGAGAAGTGGAAAATGAGTCGCGCGAACGATGCTACTAATTACGATTTTCGATCTACCAGAAGAGAGTAATAAATAGAAAACAAGTGCGTGCTAAAAGCCTCGAACTGATGGACACGGCAGAGAAGACAGGGGGATGTGGGTAACCAATTTCACGAAACAAATTTTAATTGCAATTACTTCAACGTTGCCGCCAGTAGAGCGTGAACCTCCCTCTCTCTCTCTCTCTCTCTTTCTCTCTCTCTCTCTCTCTGCGAGCCCCGGCCTCTCTCGTCACGCTGCATCCCCTGGTGAAGATACACATCGAAACAAAGGGTGTCTCCGGGGACAAAGGTGTCCACTTGGTAATCAACGTGGCTACTATTGTTTATCGCGCTTGTGGTACATCCGATGCGTTTGTTTACGAGAAATTATTAACGGTAACATGGGAAAATCGAGCACTAATCACGCCGCATTTCGTTAATTACGGGCCACGGGTCTCCACTTGGAAATTTATAGTTCACGCTACGTGGACGGGCTGGGCTTCACGGCCATGCAGTTTTAATACGCTCCGAAACTACTTTTTGAAAACTGGCGATTAGCGGCATCGTTGTTATTAATCGTCTGGCGTAAAATTTACAACAAACGCAAGGTGGAAAAGGTGAGCAAGGAGGAGTAGAAATTATTCGCAGACTAAAGGCCACAATCTTAAGTTAAGATCGATTACCGCCATCCGCATTTATTACCTAGACTACGAGTACTGTATGAGGTTTGTGTTTTATCATACAACAAGGCACGATAACTGCATAATATTTCTTTTGTTGGAATTCTATTATCATATATTATGATTTATTCGTAATTGTAGGTTATCAGTAGGAAACACTGTAACCTTGTCCATCAAACGACGAGAACGTAATGAGGGTATTCGGAAGAATGTACGTACATACATACGTTCTAAAGATATCTAGAATCTTTGAAGATCGAAATCGATCAAGGTTGAAAACGAAAAGCGAACCTTCTCAACAAATCTTGCTGAAACACGCAACGTGTTTCCTATTATCGCCGATAAGAGAGGCAGATCCTTCTCTACGAGTCCGCCTGGACAAATTTATGTATATCGAACAACCTGTTTCACGGGGGACGCGACAGGCAGGAAAAAATGTTGGCAGACAGACGTTTCCTCGCGATACGAGGAAAGCAGATTGCGGATGCACGCTCGAAGTAAGACAACAGCCAGAGGAAGAACAGGAAGTGCCTACGAAGCCGTAGAAAGCTTCTTAAAGTCAGCGGTGATCCGACGATCGCTCTCCGATCGACGAGCCCCGAGCCTTTTGTTCCGGCGCATAGAGGGACGATTGTTGGAGACGCGTAAATGTTAACGTCGAATCAACCACGCGATGCACGTCGAATCGGCCGCACGTTGCCGGCGAACAATAGAAAAGTATTATCTAGGTTGCAAGAGTGTACTTTAAACTAGCTACCGAGAAGGGATCTTATCACACGATGGATTATTGCGGTGTCGTAAAGTTTGCCAGTGGGTGGTCGAAAATACAGTGGCATTCTATTGGGACGATTCTAGAGGTTACTCGAAGCTTTGGTTACGCGTGCATCCCACTGGATGTTGCACGGTAATTTTCGCAGAACGGAGAACAGATCGCGTATTGTGCAATGAACGGAAATTTGCACGAGCATAATGGAAGAAACAAGTTTTGATGATGTAGGATTTCGATATGAATTCCGATCGTGTAACATATTTTAATTGGTTCGCGACTCTGCGCCAATTACCAAAGTGGTGTTACGAAACTAACCAGAGATTTTGACAATTTTTTTCTTCTAACCAGTATCGTCGTTTCTAGGAAAAGAAATGATTGATTTGCTCGAAGGAAATTGCATATTATACGTTACGTATAATAATTATAATAAATATATTATAATTATATAGTTTAATTTGACACAATCACTGCAAATTATCCCGGAAACAAATGAACATGCTAACAGCTCGCGTGAGGCAGACGAACCGCAAAGGGTTAATGTATCGAGGCGATTGTATGAATAAGCATAACACGGTTTCTTGAACCCGTTAACACAGTGAAACCGTGTTAGTTGAATCATCTGCTTGGTGATACTTTCTATATTCTTCCGTGCTTAAAAAGTATACCTATCCGTTCAACGATTCGTTCGCGCGGCGATAACGAAATCACACGACAGCGATAGCGAACACGTTTTGTAACGTAGCTGACGATGCAATTAAATTCGAAACGGAGGAGACGATAACTGGGCAGAAATTACGGAACGTTTCGCGTTTGCATTTACATTCGTGCAAATATAAACTCTCCTAGGTACTACGTACAATCGGGCTCGTACCGGCTCGGCTTTGCGTTTGCCTATTCAATATAGTTGCCACACCGTGACCAAGAGACCACCACGTTGAAATCGCTTATAGAAACTGCGATTCGACGCGGAATCAAACGAACGATCATTTTGCAAAAAGTTTCCTCGCCCGTGGCTCGATGTTACGTTAATTAACGAGATATCGAGCGGAAATTATCGACCTGATAGTTAATTCGTCGTTCCGAAAGCGCTTTTACTTCTATCTTATTGTTAAATTTATACCTGTGTGCTGTTTTCGTGTATTTCATTGGAAAACTCATGTTTCTCCGAGCACGTAAACTCAATCGATATTCCATTTATAAAGAAGTTTATAATATTGTGTTACTACTCAAAGAAATGGCACTCAAATAATTCGTTTCATTTGTTAAATATTACAATGGTCGAATGTACAAAGTATGGGGAAGATTCTCAATCAGCGTTCGTTGAATAATTATGTTAGACTTTACGATTAAACGCGAGTTAAGAGTTGAAGTATACCTGATATTACAAAAGATATTACGTTATGTAACGTTCAACGTGCTCGAAGGTAATCAGACGTCGTTAAAGCAGATTGATCGCATGGAAACGCGGATCCTTCATTTTTTAATAAAACGCGTATAAGATATAATAATTAACCATCGATTAATCATGGTTAATGGTCAGATGTAATTACACGTTATTGAATGTAAAACTATCTCTATTTATATAACCGACCTACATAACTTCATTAAAATTACACACTTTGTGAACTCATTTAAAGTAATGGTACTAAAAATTTCTTTTATTCAACGCGTTACTATAGAGATATCTTCGGAGTAACACGTTATTAAACTCGATACCTTATTATCAGCGTGTAATTATATTTTAATGATATAATTGGCTGTGAAAATGTTTCCAACCAATTATAGTATAATTACATGTTGATGAAAAGAATCTTTGGAAATAAAACAGGCACGAGTACAACAACATTCTATCTTATGTATTATATGTATTGTAATATTGTGTGTTATACATATATATTATATTATAATTCAAATACAATTACGATTTACAGGAACTAGGCAACCACAATGCCTGCGGTCGGAAAACTAATTTTAAAAGGAAATGAAATCACATTGCAGCAATTAGGTCAAAGTCTTCTTACACTACAATTTACCAAGCAGATGATAATAAATAATAGTAATGCATATTGTATGCCGGAAACTTATCCTTTGTGATCTCGTACATCGTACGAATAAATTTGTTCCGACCCAAGGAATATTTATGCTGTTTATATACTATTAACCAGTAAACTTCTGATTAATACAATTTCGCTAATCATGTTAATTAGGTGGTAACGATATTCGACGAATTGCCAATATAATGCGAAACTTTAATCTAACAGCGATGAAGGGACCTTCTTTGTTAAACCGACAGGAAAAAGCGATCGAACTAACTTTCCACTTGCATTTTCCAGACAACCGTCCATTGATACCACTCGTTTCAAGGAAAAACACGATTCTCGAACGAGGCTGGAGCCTGGCAAAAAGTCAGACGCGCGTTAACTCTCTCCGCGAGTCCCTCCGATACTGCGTGCACGAGATATGATAATGAAAAGTTGCGCAACAGAACCGGAAAGCTTGAGGAAGAAAGGGAAAGAGAAAACGGCCGGTGATGAGGGTTCGCAAGTGCATACGAGCTCTGACCATAGGTAACACCGACACGTCGGAAAAACTAGCGGGAGATTGATGAGTCTGTAAGTGAAAGGGCCGGGCCCGTTGAAAAACGAGACACACCGTGAGAATTCCTTTTCCGAGTTTGCCGGCTAAAAAGACAACCGCCCACCCGGTTTCGTTTCCCGAAAAACACACCAGCGTAATTAAGCGCCAGGATAATTACAAACCGGTGATTTCGAGTGCGTCGATCCACACCACCGTGCGAATCCGATCGAACCGAACTTTTTACAATTAATTTCCCTTCCCGCGTGTTACCGCTGCGAATTATCGGGAGATCGTGCCAGTAGTTTGCCAAAAGCGTTTCACATTCTTTGCGGTTTTGTCAATTTCAGGAATAACTGTCTGATCATCGACTGCAAGTAGTTTAAAACATCTACTCGACACGTTTATTTAACATCTCACATTCTATTTTTTGTGAACGATAATTGGTGGAAAATTCGGTGTATCTGGCTAAATCGAATTTGAATGAGCTTACTTGATCTACTTCATAAGATCTGCTTAAAGTACAAATTAAAATAAAGCACGCCGATGTAAAGTGATTCAATCTAAATTTAAAAGGGCACTTGGACTGAACAAATTTTCGAGGACGTCTCACCTATTGGAAACGCTATTTTCCGGCCACCCTTATCGCGTAATTTATATAGAATATCGAGGAAAAGAATGGAGTGTCATCAAAACCGAGTCAATATGATAGTGCTGCGTGATTGTACGATAAGTACCAGTTATTCGAAAGCAAAGACCGTAAAGATAAAGTGGAGGAGTTTAAAGCCAACTCTATTTTCGCAACGACATTACGAAATATGTGTGTACACTCGTCTTTTTCGAGCATTTGCTTGGTAGCAGCGCTGCGTGCGAAAGAATTCAATTAATCGCATCGGCAATTACGAAACGACCTTTTATTACTCCGAGACGTGACACGGCTACACGCACCGCGAAAATTAAATCGCCTCGAATTTCACGGTTGCCCAAGCACGAAAGTATCAGAATCCTACGCTCTCATGACAAAATTTTATGCATAACGGCTATGCTTTCACGAAACAAACTCGTAAATAGACGCAACACGTGATATTCAAGTATCTTCGCTTCTAAAGATTCGCAAACAGGTAATACTTTAATTTAAAGAATCGTTCGATTTTCACAGTTAATTAATCATAGATATATCGTTGAAATACGGAATGTAAAGTACTGCAAGTAATTGGGTTAACGATTTAACAAACATTTACTACCTTGTATCATTTTGCTCCAAAATAATCTACACGTGTTAATCACATTTTGTACTCCAAATGGTGAAAATCGTTTACCTCCCATTTGCACGACGCGAATAAAGAAAATGAGCGAAGATTCGAGTCTACGACAAAGTGATAAAATAGCGTCACTCACCAAATGAAGTACGTCTGGCCGGAAACTGCAAACAGATCCCACATTCCGAGCCGGTTCGGGCAGGTTCGACGATCGTTTAACGTTACATAATTTTCTAACCTCAAACGCGAAGACAAAGCCGGCAGAGAAACGGGGGGGGAAGGGGGGAGGAGGTCACACACACGTGAGAAGCGCGGGAGAGAAAAAGGACACGATCGAGACACGTCTCACTGATGAATCACGGTCGAACTTGATCACAAACCCTCGTGGCTAAGGACGACGCGAACGTGACTGCACGCTGCCGGCATCGCGAGCGAAAACGAGGCTCCGATACGCTAAACGCACCGAATAACGCGCGAAGGGCGTTCGAACGAGACTGAAACGACGCGAAAAAGAAATCGCGGCTTGTCAAGGTTTAAATGCCTCGCTCGCTCGCTCACTGTCGTTGTGTGTGTGTGCGCGCGCGCGCGCGTGTAAACGTACACTCGCCGTCGACCATGGATTTAAAGGGCCTCGGCATGAAAGTTCCACTCGCGCCTCGCTCCGTTTCGGAAGTTGTTACGCGGAAACGGCTCCGCGAATTCGCGCACAATTCTCGATTGTTGATCTTGTTGCGTGCACGGGGGCGCGAACGCCTCGGCGACGGGGCGGCGGATACAGGTGGATGTTGTCAAAAAAAAAAAAAAAAAGAAGGAAAGCGAAGTTGACAGGCTGGATACGCGTGTACTTGGCACTTGGGAAACACAGGCTCCGTGACACTTGACGTCACGGCACGTTCCACGCGGGTCAACCAGCTGAAAAGCGCATGGGCTGGCGTTTTCCCTCAATGGCCAAGGAAATCGAACAACGCGAATCGAAAGGCACAATGTTGCGCCACTGTTTCGCGCTGGAATGCCACAGTGTTTCGTTTCCCTCCCTCGCACTCTCTCTCTCTCTCTCTCTCTCTCTCTCTCTCTCTTTCTCTCTCACTCCCTCTCGTCCATCGTTCTGTCATTTGTTTACTAGCCCGTGCTCGACCACTGTACGCTGGTTCGCGCGTAATTGTCAATGTGCACGTACGTTCTGTCAGGCTGCATCGTCACGCGGAACGGCTGTCAGCTTGCAAGGGTGACACGGTCGACGGGTCCAGACGCTCGATCACCGGCAAAACGTATCCGAATATCGCGTACGAAACAAACCACCGCGCACAGCATCCACATTCCACCATAGGGAATCTGCGACCGCGCAACCGCCGGGATCAAATCACATCCGCCGGCGAAAGTAGTGCCGCGCTTCGCCGAAACCGCGAATCAGATGGCGAAAAGGACGGCTGCGCGCTCCCAAACTGGTAAACACCAATTCTAGCATTTGTTCTCGACGTTTATTTTTATTTTCTTTTTTTTCTTTTCCCTCCTTTTCGCATTTCACGTCGCGGTCCTCTGTTGCGAACCTCAAGGTTGTTACTGTTTTTGTGTCCAAATAACCTTGTCTCACAAGAGGTTCTTCGAATTAATAAAAGGTATGTTAAACACTGATTTTATTTTACACTGAAATTACGCATAAATACGTGATCCTACGCGAAGCACTGTTAAAGTGGAATTTGTTTCAAAATATCTTCGTATTCAGTGGACTTGACGCTGTGCGATCGGTAATGCAAATGTTTTAAATCTAGCTCAAGTATTTGAACATCGAAAAACCAGCTGTACTTAGTGAAAGTTTGAAATAGAAATGCGAAATTTCACCTGCAAGAAAATAAAAGCTGTCAATAATTTTGCAATATAATATATATATATATATATACTGCTTTCGATATTAAAAAGAGATTGCTTTACAAAGAGATGATTACGTATGTAATCTCGGTGATTATCTGCTTGAAAGTTTGAAACGTACGCTCATTGTTCAGCAGAATGAAAGTAAAAGTACTCGTGCGAAAAGGTTACCGTTGTTTCCCACGGGGGAACGATTCACTTTCATTTAATATTATTCTTTGCATTTACATTCAATAAACGTCCCGCTATCAAGCATATCGCGTGATTGTCACGAACGAGTAAAAGTTAGCTACGAAGTTCGTTTTAACCTACGTAGTGAAACAGTTGCACGCAGTTACGGAAGTGGCGTCATTCCTATCCCAATATGGCGGACGTTGAGCAGAGTAAACAGAGTGGCAATTACAGCAGGTCGTATGTGGGTAAGTGCTGCTAATATTTTTCGAACGGTGTGCGATAGTGTACGAAGAAAAGTACGAGGAACAGGGACAACGATGTAAAATGCCTTTAACAATCGTTGAAACGTATTGTGAAATTCGTGCGCCAGCTGTAACCGCTCTCCGTCGTACCTTGTGCTTTTTTTCTTTGACGTTTTGTCAATTGTTTAATCACGTTTGCCACTTGATGGGATCCGCGTTGGCGTTTCTCGTTGCTTCAGTTTAATTTCGATTGAGCAGGAAAGCGTTACACGTGAGTAAATGGTGTACGATTTTGTAGGGAGGGCGGCCGTAAATCATTGTTGAAAATTCTGTGTTTCTAACTTTGTGGATTTCATTGTGCACGCGTTGCTGACGAATATATCGCTCCATAACTGTTGCATTCGAGCTGAATACACGGTGCAAAAGTGGAAGTTCAATGGATGTGCGAGGTAACGTTGGTAGTCGTAGAGGTTAAAGTACGATCGTGAATGTGATTCGCTCGTGATGTACGATATTCCAATCCTTTGTATCAGCGATATTATGATGTATAAACGATGTAACAACACGTTATATATCTGTAATTATTTATAGTAACATGATATTCTGTCAAAGGAGGATGACGTAGCCTCAAAGCATGGCACGTACGTGCTGCCGCCTCGTGGAAAAGTTTTCAACTGCTTTCCTTTAAACGAGGGAATTTCAAACTACGTCTGTTACTGGCACGTTTGTCCTTGCTCGTTATTACTCAGCAGAATTATCAGCTATTTAACTTGTTACTGCATTGTAGAACACTATTTACTGCCGCGTCAATAACTGGATATTTTCTTCGTGAAAGGAATAACGAATGTGAAATAAACTCATTCTACATGGTCATCTTATTGTTACATTTACATTGCGTAATATATTTTTTATGACTTTTAATTGTTTATTATGTAATATTACAAATCTTGGTTTAACGTCACAAATGTATATTACACTTTACGTAACTGTTGTCGAGAAAATATCATTTATTGCTGTTGCAGGCAAATGGCATATACGGCAAGATAGTATGATTTCTTCCTTTAAATTTGAAATTTTCTTTTTAATATTTCTTCAATGAAATTTTTCTAATTATTACCAAATTATTCCATTTTTTAAATACTTCTTTCAACTTTTATACTCGACGAGCGTCTTTGTTTTATGATTATTCTTTATTTCTTAATTCTTAATACACCCCTACACAGATGTATGTCATTGGCTATCCACGAATTCTTCTTTATACAATCAAGAACTATATTCTAGAATATATATTCCTTTGAATGCAAACTATACGCGATGAAATGATACTGAAGTCAGTGACCTCGAACTAACGACCGGGTATATAGGGTATGTTCGTAAAACACAAACGCAGAATATTAAAAGAATTCATTCCAATATATTTATTCTCTTTCATTCTATCTACGACTTTGTTATGAAGTCTAAATATTTATAATCAATCAACGTTTCGTGCCGTGTCGTTTGGATACTTGCAGACACGATCTGCGAATCATTTTTTTTTTTTTTTTTTTTTCATTATTCCATCGACGAAAGTAAAGAAAGTAAAGAAAAACGTGTCTGGTAGAATTTTCTTTTATATACTCCTTTCGTTCTTCGCCCATAGACTCGTGCCCGCGTTTCATCGCACAACCAGTATAAATACACAATAACGCTAGACTATCTATTGTGCGCGCTATGAAGTTTGGGAAAAACCGTCGTCATCCCTCTGAACGAGCAGGGGCCGAAGAAGAATGGCCAAGAACGAGCGATACGTTATACAAGGGGACGGCTATAACATTATTTCGCGTTAAATGAAATCAGCGACAATGAAACAGGTGGGAACAAGCAGGCCGGAGTTCGAAAGCAATTGCGTTATGCAGAGCTCCGATATTCTGGATTGGAAATGAGAGCTGTGTATTGGCATACCTATTCAGCTCGACACAGCGCGTGTTTTATTGAATTCTATCGATAGGTTTACGTGTCCAATGAAAACCGGGTCTTTCCGTTTACCTTCCGTCGATGGTTCACGGCGTTTCTTTCTTTCTTTTTTTTTTTTTTTTTTTCTTTTCTTTCTCCCAGAACAGGAAATAATCGACGATGTGCCTTTCCAAACTGGTTTTCACGTTAATTAATAAGGGAATTTTTTTATGCGAGTGCGTGATTGCCACCTTTCTTTTTTTATAAATTGTAACAAAGTGTAAAAATATTCAGGAAAAATGCAGATGCACTAGATCGATAGATCATCCATTATCATCTGTGATATCAATCCGATAACCGTATTGTTAATGAACAGTGGATATTATTAAGCGATATGTATTGTCAAGTTACCCTCTAATCTAAATATGTATTCGTCGATGCGACTTTTACGTCCGATATGCTCTCGAACGCGAGTGATTCATCGTCAATTGACGTCTCGGGGACAAAAGGAAACTAATCTAAACGAGATCATTATTCATAATCCGACGAGGTGGTTAGGTTCGATCGATAATTAGAGAAAGAGGGGATCCGGCAACGAATGGGAACTATGTCAATTGCCAGCGAGGATCTCGCGAATCCGTCTGTCGCAATCCAATAAGATTAATACCAAGAGTTTCTCCTCTGGAGTGTACCAATACACGCACGTGTGCTCCATATCGCGATAGTAGAACCCGTCTAATTCGCTTCATCGGCTGCTCGCATAGTTCCGTAGCTTGTTGATTAAACTCGCGTTATTCACTCGAACGAGCACGAAGACAATTCGCATTCGTGCAAAACTGGAGAGAGATTCCTCCGAAGATCACACACAGTTCCTTCTTTCCTTTTCTTTTTTTTCTCTTCTTTTTTTTTCTTTTATTCTTTTTTTTTTTTCTCTCCTACTCTTCGTTCGAGGCGTATCACGTCACCGATTGAACGTCTGTCCCGGCAGAATTGCGACGAGTCCATAAAAGATTTTTATGCGGCCGGGATATAACGTCGTCCACAGCGAAAGCAGCACATTCGCGCCGTAAAATAAAAGCGCGATCTTCGTTTCTGCTTGATATGTTGGACGAGTAAACGCGACTTGGTCTTGCCCACGCTCAGCAACGTTTTCGCGCGACATTGCAGCCGTGCACCGTTTCTCAACCGGCCGTATTTTTCTTATACCGTCTCGCGGTAAAGGCAAGGTTGAGTTGACTCGATAAAACGCGCATAAGGACAATTGCGAACGCGATGACCGATCTGTTCCTCGGTATCTCTACGATCGTTATCCCTCTTTTTTTCTTCGTGGCTTTTGCTCGACATCTCAACTGCTTCGAACGAACTGTATGATTATCGTAGGAAAAAGTGGTATTCCGTTTCTTTCTCTCTTTTTTTTCTCTCTTTTTTCCTCTCTCTCTCTCTGTAGCCTGTCCCCGATCTCTCGATCATCCGTCACTTACGATGTAGTCAGTTCCGTAACTTTCTAGCTTCTAACAACGCGAACAGCTGCGCGTGCGGAGCGCGGAGGAAAGCAAGACCAGGGAATTTCATTGCCTTATCGCATAGTTAATTATGTTATAGCTTTCACTTCGCTTTCTTGTAATATCGAGTCTCTCCGTGCGGCATTCTCCCCCTGTACAGTCGAACAATCGAACATTTATCGCTAATTACGTGCCACCGGCGCGAAATCGAACGCTGCTATACAAACGTCGTTCGCATTCGCCGCCACTCACGGAAGCAAGTCTCCCGACGCGTAAGAAAACTTCTCAACCCAACGTTGTTAGCCAGTTTCTTGTCTACATTGTTAACCTCAATTTCCCCAATGGGGGGGGGGGGGCTCGGAGAAGCGCCTGCCACCAGGGGATCTCTCTGTCCGAAAGAGCGTTAGCCAGCCGCCTCGTTGCTCCTTGCAAAACTCGTAACCAAACAACGTTGCATAAAGTTGAGGCGGAATCGAGCGGTGAAGGAACACCACAGTGGACATATAAATAACGTACGTTAGAAGATACAATGCCGTGCCTTGGGGAGATTAACGATAGTACAGGTAGTTGAAGGAAGCATAATAATATCCGAGTTACTGTACGATCGAGCTCTTGTCGATCCATCGTGACACATTTTGGCTTTTCCCTTACTGTAAATCTCGTTTGTCGCAAAACATTTGCGTTCGTGCGAGAACCAGGACTGAACTGCAGGATTTTCCAAGCTGCAGGGCAAGGCTGCGCTCCCAAGCGGGTAGCAAACCGATTTCCGGGATGTTATTTGTAGTTACAATTATTTTTATAAAGAGCACGCGTGGAATTTCATGGGGAATATTCTCTGCGGACAATTTTTCATCGCGCAGACGATAAATTGTACAAGTTGGCTGGTAGCTTTTGTGAAGAATACGCGTGGTTGCCTCGTGGGGAATTTTTCATGGAGAATATTTTTCTTCGGGAAAATTGTATCGCGATAAATAAATTATGTAACAAGATATATAGATTTGTAATAACGATCGTAGCATCGACCCTTTACAAATGAATTTGTTTACAAACGTAATTTGGCTTACCACTCTAGATTCCCAAAGAGCTTCTGGTGTTTGATATATTTTAAAGCTAAGTGCACGCGTGTTTCATTCATGCTCTTCAGAATTCTCGACACGCCTCTCACTATAATAATACACGCCAAGATATCGAACTCTCGTTAGAAAATTTCGTTAATCGCTTGACCCGTCTTCTTTTTGAATTTATCGGTACAACGCTGGATAGAAATTATTGATAAGTAATAAATTTATTATTTTCGGTACAAAAAATTCTCGTCATTCCAGCGCAAGAGGTTAACATTTGCGTCATAGACTTCTCAAACGTATCGTCGTGAAAATCAGAAAATCGACGAAAATATTCTCGTCTCTGGTTTGATCAGATCTTCGATGTCCCCTTTGACGCCATTAAAAGCGCGGGTTGTTTTTCCATTATAAAGGAAGGATCGCGATTCGCGAGGAAAGAGACACTGACAAGGAGGGAGGGATGGTTTCTCAAATAAATATATCTGGCCACGAAAGGCATGTCGTAAGTCGTAACTCGACGATCCACTCGGATTCGATCGTTAACTCGCCGGTTTTACAGTTGCTGCTAAACGTGCACACCGATCTAAAAGTCCCGCTGACGCGTCGTTTTGATCGCGATTCTTCAACATGCGGTCGCCAGGCTGCTGGTAAATTGGTAACGTCGTCGCGGGGACACGGCCGAAACGTGGGGATATATCGTGAATAATGAAGTATCGCGAACAGGCCAGGCACACGTGTTTTAGAAAGGCGAACGCGTCAGTTTTTTTTTTTGACGTTGCAGTCTGGAAGTGGTACGTTTCCTCCTCTATGTTGGCACGTTAGCTTCTGTTCTCGTCGCCATAGGTACGTGACTATCTACTCCGGTGTCTTCGGACTTTTGATAAAAACGTGCTCCGTGATTGCGATAATATATAATCTCTGAAGCTGTTGGAAATTTATCTGAGAGAGAGAGATTTAGTATTTTCGTAACGTCAGTCTGCAGTACGCATCGTGTTCGTGTACATACGTGTAAAAAGGTGTGTTTGAATATTCATTTCGTGTATATGCGCGTGTATGTGTGTGTGTGTGTATTATAAAGTTATTGGTGAAGACTGGTTTTTTTTTTTTTTTTTAATGAATTGCACGTGCGTTCAAATTATCCATAAAATGAACAGTGAATAAAGTCTAATGCGAATTGACGTAATCAACAATATTTTGAATGAAATTGTTTATTTTTAAGATAATAAGATACTGTTAGAGCGTGTTAAAGATCGTCAATGATGTCGATATGTGTTATGCAACGTACAAATAATTATATATAGTATGCGATATACAAATTATACATATATACAAATAGTTGTGTGTACAATATACAAATTACATATATATTACGTAAAAATACGGAATAAAATGAAGCTTAATTTGAGATTAATTTAGTATAGCTACGTGCAGTTATCTGGTAGTTCAACGATAACGCTTGAGAATTAAACTTGACTTCGAAGGTTAGGTTAGATTTCTCTTTTCCGCTGTTAAATTTCACTTTCGTGCAATCTTGGAAATCTCTTCAAGTGCTTGTATTTGTTTTAACTCGTTTTTCCTCTTTTTTTTTTCTTTTTTTTTTTTTTTTGTCACGTCACATCGTGATTGTGTATAAAATCGACGATGCATACTATACGACTCAAAGGTCGAACACTTTAAAAGCCGCGCAATAGAAGTCTTCCATAATTGATCGTATTATGATATGAAAACTGTTGTCTCAGCTTAATTATATTGTTTTAAAAAAAAATTTTTTTTTTTTTTTTTTTTTAGTAAAAAGCAAAAAATCGTGCGAGAAAATTAATTCGAAGCTTACTTTGAAATAAGAAATGTTTGAACATGTCCTCTACTGATTTTGTACAAATATTTGTTCCTCAATAATCTTGGTACATACTTAAATTCCTGTTTACTGTGATATCATCGATTACATCGTCATACCTCTCTCTTCTTGTTGGCTTACGAATTATAACGACGTACGAACGATTCCTATTGCAGCTAAAAAAAATTATCGACTCTATCGATTTTTCTTGTCTCCTGCGTTCTTATTTCGTTCTATTTAAGTTGATAATTATCATATTACAGCCTCTCTCTCTTTCTCTCTCGTAATTACCAACGTTGCAATTTATTTATGCTTTATCAGCGTTTCTTTGCGCAATAACCAGAGGAAAACTTCGACTCTACTATATTTCAATGTTTCTGTCTCGTTTGTTTCCCTTTCTCTTCCACTTTTATCGTTTACCTAAACTTGTCCGTCTACGATTGTACATGACCGATATACTTACTCCACTTCGCTTTGGTATGCATTAACCTGTTATTCCGTGATATGCAGCGCGAGCAAAATCGATCACTTGTCCGACGTTAATACTCGATAGTTGATTTCTTCTGCCTTTTTTTTCTTTTTTTTTTTTTTTCGTTCTTCGTATATACGACAGTACGTGGAATTGAAGTGTTCGAAGAATGTTAATTAGCATTCGTTGGTTGGAAAGTCGCGGCAAGTTGTTTGAAAATTGTAATTTACTTGGCCCCGACGTATGTGCATATCTACCGTGAACTGTACCATTTCTGACCCTACGGTTTTCCAGTTTACGACCGGCATTTACGACGAAACAACTATGAACAAACATCGATGACGGAATAACTGTTACAGCAAACACAGAGATGACTGTCAGTCGGGTGGACTCTCTAAATATTTGTCATTACGAGAGAAGATGGGAAATTTATTTTACTGCAGTTAACAAGAACGAACGTGATTGTACACTTGGTTACAGTCTTTTTGTAGACGCTCCTAGATTTTTGTAGATGTTCGTTGATTCTATCGGTGCGTTCTACGGCCAATGGTCAGAGGAAGAATGTTTTATCATCGAAAAGATACCACTCGAAATAATTAAAGGACAGTTCTATTATTAGACTAACGTGTTACTTGTACGACATTGGAATAAATCAGTCTCTATGCGAATAAGTTTTTTTCTAGAACGATTCAAAGAACGAAGTCTAGGTAAAGATCGACGTTTCATTCCGAGTAAGAATATCTTTGCATATATTTTATTCTCACATCTTTACATCGCGGTCTGATATTGAATATCTGACATTTACGTTGAAAACGAATGGCCACGAAGGTCGGACACGAAAAATTGGGAAATCATCGTGAACGAGAAACAAATGAAATGGAACTACAAAGTTAAATACGGGGATTTGTTATCTGGCGAGATATCGAGATAGCAATAGGTCAATGTCATTTGTCGGGACCGTTTTTATACGGTCAATGTTTTCCATTATGCTCGAACGAAATGTCCGCTCAAATTTTCGTCAATTTTTCGTCTCTCCCTTAACTTGATTCCGGCCTTGCTTCGCTCAACTTTCATTCGTTGAAAGTCGGCTCCAAAGACCTAGAATACTTGGAGATCTCCTTTGGCAACGAACTGAACCGAAGAAAGTTGAAGCAAAATCGGGACGATATTTTCAAAAGCATCGCGGCGTCTGTGATTCCGATGAAGATCCATGTTTAAGCCGAGTTAAACAGACCCGAACAGATGTTCGCGTTATTAATTTCCACTTCTTTCCTTCTGTTTCGTTCTTTCGTTTTTCTTTTTTTTTTTTTTTTCTTTCAAGCTTTGCCAATGAGATTGCGATAGCGTCGTGTCAGTAACACACTTGAGAATTTTTATGAGAGAAAAATGAGTGAGCGATGATGTTTCGTGAAGAGGCCAACACGATCAACACTTTTTGAAATTAATCATAAATATTCTTTAAATTGACTCGGTGAGCAAATTCAATGAAGAGGCAAATAAGATGCATTAAATTTGGGAGATGTTACTTAAGAGATGGTTACGAACGTCCGTGGTATGTGACGAGTATGAATTAGATTAGTGAAGTGTACGACCTGTGTATGGATGTGGCGTGGCGCGATGAGCGAACGAGGGTCGAGCGGCTGCTAGCGTTAGATTATTTGCTACAGTGATTCTGACAATAATGCATAGTGCGTGATGCATGGGTATCGTGTAGAAAACGTGACAAAGTATTGTACTCGTGGGCCCGTAGATCGATCAAGACTCCGACAGTTGTTGTGTGCGAATGTTTGGAGAATTTTTCAGTAGTTAGAGTCGTTAAAAATCACGGTTTAAAATTTGCAATTACATAGAATACAGTCGATATCATACGAATGGTTTAACACATTGCGGATGGAAGATGCGAATTCGCGGACGGAGGAATATATGATATTATGTATCATAATGTTATATAATTTTTCAAGAAGTAGGGAAAATAGTTTCCTAACACACCAAGAAACGTTGCTAGAAGTATTTTCATTTTATTTAATAAAAACAATTAATAATTTCAATTATTAACAAAATAATACACTTGTTAAATGCTATGCGTTCTCTTGAACCCTTTTTCAATCGTACATTAAATAATTCAAAAAATGCGAGAAAATACAGGCTATATGTTTATCAGAGCATACCGTCCTCCAATGTGTAAAATAAATAATAGTAAAACTCTAAAATACACGATAAATAGATTCTTAAATATTGCTGTAAAAAAATATACTGTAATATTTAAGAGCATTTTATCATTGTGAATTAAAAGAGGTGCGTGCATGCATTGTACAAAGTTGCTCCAAAAATGTGCGGGCCCTAGGAGCGGTTTGGGCCCGTCGAGTGCGGTACGCAATGTGTTTTAACAAAACTGCGTTTCAGATTTCATTAATCACTCCTTAGTTCAAATATCTCTGAGAACACGAGTCTTTTCACACACAGACACACACACACAGAGGCACGTCACTCTCCGTATGACGGAGATGATTACGCCGGGTTCGCCAAATCGCGGCCGTAAATCTAGAAACGAGATCAGTCCACGATTCCACGTTCTATTATTAAAAGTCGAACGTGTGCGTGTTGAATTTATTCTTGGACGCCGGCGTCGGAGCGGATCTCCGCGTGCACAGATTTCATTAATTATCATCCGCGGCGCGTTGTGGCTGCCCCTCTTCTTGCTGACTCGTCGCGATACAAGGTGACACACACACCGCAGCACGTCATCAAGGTTTCACCGATATTCACCGATTGCGGGATACTGCCAACTCTCTCTCTCTCTCTCTCTCTCTCTCGCGAGCTTCTCCGCCGCCGGTCTGACCGCTGCTCATCAGCTGGCCACCACCACACGCAGCAGGATATTTCTAGTCGGCTGGCATGTTCGAGTTAGTGCTCGCCAGGGCACCTGTGCGTGTCGGTGCTGCCTTGGTTCAGCTCGCAGGTCCGCCGATTCTCGTCGTTCCCGATCGACGAGGGAGGAAAAAGAGGCGAAGCCCTCTCGCCGGGTCGCAAACATGAGCGAGACGAGGAAGACGCCCGCTGGAAGCTTGAAAAGGCAGCAGGAAGAGCAGCCGAGCAGGCCCAGGGAGCCCATCAGGCCACCGAGGACCAGGACGACGCAACAGGCTCGCCACAATGCGGCAGCTATCGATCGACGGGAGAATCACGGTGCGCCCTTCGTTTCGGCCAGCGTGGAACCAGCTTAAACAGAGCGAGAGCCGAGAGGGCTTACGCCTTTAATCGTATTCGAAAGTTTGATTGCCGAGGGGGAATTGGTTATTTTGTCAGAAATCTGAAGGTGGACGGGGACGATCTCCCGCCGTGGTTCACCGCCGGGCGAAATCGTCGATCGAGATTTAATTTCGAAATGAGGGACGCGCGCGGCGAGAGAGTTTGGTACGGGACGAGATATCGTCGGCGGTTTGCTGAAAGTTTGCTCGTTGGGAATGGGGATTGGCTTGTTGTCAAATGATGTCCGGGAATGCGCGCCAGAAATTCGCTGATCGGGACGTAATCGATAGATCCTGAGAATCGACGCGACAGTTTCTCGAGCAACGTACGAGTATCTTGATATTCTCGACAATGGCGAAAGTATTATGATGAGAAATATTTGTGCAATCGAGCGCGATTGAACTCGAACGTTTCGGGGGAGGGGGGGGGGGGAAGAAACGCGCGGATTTTGCGAATAAAGCTGAAAACGCTAGACCGCAGCTAGAATTTTGTTTTAATTGAATGTGAGAGAGTTCGGCGATGGAAATTGGCGCGTTTCCAAAACCTCGGGAACGCAACAGATTTGCGGCAATGAAACTCCGCTTTACCCGGAATGCCAGATACCTTCGAAGTTCATTGTAGTAAACTAAAACGAACGATCAAGTATAAACGTACAAGTATAAACGTTCGTCCTGAAGCACGTAGCGGTTCGTTTTTAATTTTATTTGCGAATCTCTCGATGATCGTTGCAACTTTTCCTCAAAATCTTTCGTGGCCTGTTGCCTCACTGTTTTCGTTGGCTCCGTTGCAACGTCGACGATTCGTTTCCAGAGATTACTTTGAAAATGAACATGTACGCACATACGTAGGCTAATAAATAGGCTAAACGTGCGTTTAAAAATTTGCTTTCAGTCAAGAAAGTACCGATGACGACCCTCGATGAGAACGTGAACCGTGTTCCACGGGTATACACAAACGAACGAGTAGAGGAAGGTGAGTTTTCTTCTCTTTCATTTAACTGCTTGGCACACATACAGTTTCAGAGACAAACGATTTAATTTTTCTCTTTTTATTTTTAATTTTGATCGTTCAAAGTAAAGTGAATATGTCTCCTGAAGCATAATTATTATTTTTTTTTCTTTTTTTTCTTTTTTTGCCTGCTTTTTTACGTCCAGTGGAAAATGCAATGTCACGGCAAGAAATTTGCAACGTGGAAAGAAAATGCACGTAATAACAGTGTGATTGATTGTGCTCGTGTGTTGAATACATAAGTAACATTCTGCAGTTCTCTTTTTTTTTTTTTTTTATTATTAGTAACGTATGTAGATTTACCTCTTCGTACTTATGCAACCTGAATAAGTTTTCTCACTTGTCGTTGTTCGCCACGATCGTCGAATCAAATTTGTCGATACAGAGTATCTCCGTGATTGTTACTTTCGAATTGTTTTCACTCGCAGAAACACCTCGCGCGAATATTGGATTTTCACCGCGTTGCGAATGCTGACGTTTTTCAAGAAACGCGTTGAGATGGAGGAAAAGAGAATTTCGAAGAACTTTTGCATACTTTGCCAGCTAGTCACTTTGATTCGTTTTCTACAAATTTTATAATCTTATAAAAAGCATCGTACAATCGCAATTTCTAATTCTTTAAAGTTATTATTCCAATATTTATCTATCGTTAAAAATTTCAAAATTATTAAAAATTATTCCAATTTTATTTATTTATTAAAAATTTGTTGGCCACTTGGAACGTTTCTTTTCTTTACCAACTCTTTCAGTCAACAGAGTCAACAGTACAGAAAAGACTCTCCGTGTCTCTCCGAAATATTTTACAAAATTTTCGAAAGAAAACAGCTACGTGTATGTGTGTGTCTGTCGCTTAAAAATAACGACCGTTAATATTGGCCAGCTGTACATTTTCACCAATTGCATCAGTTGGCATCTCGTTTTCAGAATTCTCTTCTTCTTCTTCTTCTTCTTCTTCTTCTTCTTCTTCTTCTTCTTCTTCTTTTCAACTCGGCGACGCGCGTCTGTTAATTAAAATCCTCGTGTCTCGTTTTTCCCGCGCCCGGGTTCCAGATGAGAAATTCGACGCCTCGCGAGTTTAATGCGGTAATGATTCGCGTAAATACAAGATTGCAAGGCACCGATGCGTCTGTGGATGGCAGTCGGCGCCGCGTATTTCGCTGGCAACGACGACGACGTCGACGATGACGAGGAACTGGCGTCAAAGATGGATGAGGATGGGAAGGGGGGCGAAAAGGTGGAATTAGCGCTCGCGCGAGTATAATTGGCCGTTCGCGTTCGCAATAAGTAATCGCTTCGGGGCTCCTTCGTAGACCTTCTGTCACGTAAAATTGAAACACTCTGGCTCGACGGCTCGCGGTAGCTACTTTTCGAACTTGCCCCTCTGCTTTTCAACTGTTCTTCCTTTCGAAATACCCTCAACGCTTCAGACGAAACCAGAAACGTTCCCCTTTATATTGTAAATTGCGCTTACATCCACCGCGCGAATTTTTCTTTTTTATTATTAATTCTTGAGACTGTGAATAGCATTCTGGTGGAAATAGCAGACGTTCGTATACGCTGCATAGGGAAAAGGTTGAAAAGAGAAGAAGTAAAGATATGTTATAGAGTATAAAAAATTGTCAAAACATGCGAAACTTTTCGTTTGGGAGAAAATCGATTTTCAGACATTTCGGTCTGAGAATTTCATCTTCTATTGTCACAAATGAATTATTCTGTGATTAAATTTATGTTTATATAAAGGTAGGAAGAATAAAGGAGTTTGACACAGTGCTATAAAAGTCTGTGACATAACGATGTGATCGAATCATTAGTCACAAAAGAGACGTGTCGTAAATGACGTGAATACCTTCAGTAATATGTCTGAAAATATAAAAACCAAATTGTCATGGACGCCTACGCGTGGTAACTGCATTTTAAACTTTCGGTTGGTATTGTACGCAATCGAAAAACTGGAGGACACCGTCTGCAAAGTGGGCAGCTCGATCTGTTGAAGTGTTCACAGCGTGTTTGCGAATAACAGGTTTACGATCGAGGTGGCAGACTGGCGGAATTCGCGTGGTCGTTTCACGCAAATGCAAATGCATGCGCGGTTGTACGTCAATTATAAAAACAGCTTGGAAATCGAGTCGTGAGAAATTCTCCACGTATCACGCCGCTCCGCGTGCAATTCACGTATCATAGAAATTATAATGGGAAACGAAAGTGAAAGCTAAAACCCCCGGCAACAATTATCATTACACACGCGTAATCAAGATTACATGGTAATCCCGCAGTGTCGTCTCAGCTATTTACAATTTAGATACAATTTCAAGGGCTTTTCTTTTTGTTACGTAGAAAAATTGACAGATGAGATAAAAATCCATGAAGAAAATTGGTCGCACGATTTTATTTGTTACGTTCGATCGATTATATAAAGATCTTGTACTCTCTTCGTAGTACAGTTTATATACCGATTTTTATTCTTTCTTTTTTTCTGGAAGAATTAAAATTAATTTTTTATGTAAATTAATGCGATATTATCGTTTCTATAATCGCTCGTTGATGATAGCACAAGTAAGTTTAATTACATCATTATCCTAATACCCAAGTCTGTAACATTCGTTGCACGAACGTGTAAGTTACGTGTTCCAGCGAATTAAGTCGAGTCACGTGGCATAAGCCAGCGTGTTATTCGCGTAAGCAGCAGTTTTAATAACTAGCAGCTGATTTTATAGAGTTTATTTTTATATCACGTCTAGATTATATGTTCTTAGTCATGTGTCTGAATAATGTCAGTGTCAAGGCCTCTGAATGTCACATCCTCCTGATCGTTCACAATCAAGGTGAAAGATATTGATCGTTCGTTGTTAACGAGTTACTCTCCACGTTCCTTTATTTTACAAAAATTTCGTCGAAAATTGTAACACAAACACTTCACTTCGATAAGTAAATACTATCAATTGATAAGTAAATAATTTCAGTGTACATTTTCATTTTATTTAACGCTTCTCTCGATAATAGTGAACGTCGTTCTGTTAATCGAGTAAAAAAGAAAAGAACACGATTCCGAGAAACTGAAGATTTATATTCTTAAAAAATTTAACAGCGAATTATTTAAGATATGTGTGTGTACACGAGACAAGGATAAATATACCTTTCCTTCTTGGTGCGATTGGAACGTGAATTTGTACAAGAATCTGAATAATATTAGTGAAATTATAATTTGATTATTATTTCAATTATAATTTGGTCCAGAATTTCTGATTTAATCTTGGCGGTAATTTTTTTCTCTACCTCTTTGTTACCTTAAGAAACGATACGTAATTAATTGATTTGTGCTTTTCATGGTCTTCGTTAGATCGATCGGGTTGGCAAGAAAGAATAGAACGTCTTTCAATGGATAGTCAGGATAAAAACACCTCGGATGTCGGACAACCTGTGCAAATTGTACTTGCTCATCCGGACCACAGTTTCGAGTTAAACGAAGAAGCGTTGTCGAAAATTCTCCTTGAAAGTGACATTAAAAACCGGAGCGTAGTTGTCGTGTCAGTGGCAGGCGCTTTCAGAAAAGGCAAAAGCTTCCTGCTTGACTTCTTCTTGCGTTATATGAACAGTCAGGTGTGTTATTATACGCAAGAATGATACACCGAGCTTCATTACGATTAGACTGCAGATATTCGTGCGTTTATGAAAGAGTTTGTCATTTGTTTAACTACAGTTGTCTGTTCATTGTCTATTTCTAGAAATATCCGCAATCTAATCAGAATATTTAATTATTTATTATGTATATATATATACACACACTAACTGACTAACCGGAATTATTTTTACTTCCTCCACATGTTATCACAGTACAATAATAATAATCAAACGGATTCCTGGTTGGGCGAAGATAATGAACCACTGAGTGGATTTTCGTGGAAAGGTGGCTCTGAAAGAGACACGACAGGCATATTAATGTGGTCGAAAGTTTTCCGCGGTACTCTGCCGGACGGTGAAAAAGTTGCGGTTATCCTAATGGATACACAGGGTGCTTTCGACAGTCAGTCGACGGTGAAGGACTGCGCGACTGTGTTTGCTCTTAGTACAATGTTGTCATCTGTACAAATTTACAATCTGTCACAAAACATCCAAGAGGATGATCTTCAGCACTTGCAGCTTTTCACGGAATACGGTAGGCTCGCCTTGCAAAAATCCGGGCGCAAACCATTTCAGAAATTGCAGTTCTTAGTGAGAGATTGGAGTTATCCGTACGAGGCGTCGTACGGCGCAGAGGGTGGGGAAAAGATATTGAACAGAAGATTAGAAATCTCTGATAAACAGCATCCAGAATTGCAAAGCCTAAGGAAGCACATTAAATCTTGCTTCTCGGATATATCTTGTTTCCTCATGCCACATCCGGGTCTCAATATTGCCACCAATCCTCACTTCGATGGCAGATTGTCGGAGATTCAGCCGGAATTTAAGGAACAGCTCAAAGTGCTGATACCGATGTTATTAGCGCCAGAGAATTTGGTTACAAAGAAAATCGATGGCCAACTTGTGAAGGCAAGAGATTTGCTAGAATATTTTAAAAGCTATATGAAAATTTATAAAGGTAACGAGCTTCCAGAACCAAAAAGTATGCTAGTGGTAAGTTCTTATTTAACTTGACATAATTATCGTATCGATGCATTTACACTTATATATTTCACGATATGTATGCTTTTCAGGCAACAGCAGAGGCAAACAATTTGGCTGCGGTAACAGAAGCTAGAGAATTTTATATACGATTAATGGAAGATGTTTGTGGATCCAAAAAACCGTATTTAACAACAGCGCGTTTAGAAAACGAGCACACGCGTTGTATGGACAAAGCTATGTGCATATTCCAAAATAAAAGGAAAATGGGGGGAGATGCATTTAGTCAAACTTATATGAAAAAATTATGTGAAGTGAGAGTCTATTTGGAATTACACTTATTTATTATCTTCTCTTCGTGCTAGAAACGTTAATACGTGATTTATTACAGGACATGGACAAAGTGTTCGTTCATTTCAAAGCACAAAACGAAAGCAAAAATGTTTTCAAATCAACACGAACAGCAGGAGTGTATGGCGCAATTGTTGCTATTATGTACTTTTTATCCTCAGTATTTGGTTTTACTGGTTTATACCTGCTAGCAAATATCTGTAACTTCATCATGTGCATCTGTATATTAACTCTCATGTTATTGGCATATATTAGGTACATAAATATAATTTACCTAACTTTTCAATTTTTTTTGATTTAACTATAACTATCTTTTATCGATACAGGTACAGTGGTAATTACGATACACTTGGGGTAGTAATAGACGAAGTGGCTAATACATTATGGAATAATGTAAGTAATGTGTATTTATCTACGTATAAATCTAAGTATTTGAATTCTTTCCATTTACTACTAGTAACAAATATCCGTAAAATCTCTATAACCATAAAATTAATAAACTTTACTTATTGATAACGCTAATTCTAAACGCGTTAAAATGATGAGAAGTAATTTGCGTACATATAATTAGACATTTTCAATTAGCATCCAATTTTGCATTAATGTACTATGCACACATTTAATCATTCATATCACATAGTTATATCACATGAATAGAAATTTATATAATTTCTTTTTACAGTTTTGCTACTTAAAATATGTATATCAAAAATTTACGCTATATCTAACAAAAACCCCATGTATTTAAAATATTACGCACGCTAAAAAGATAGGCTTTTCCTTTAACGAAGGTATTGTACTTACATAGCACAAGGTATTAACTAGGTGATGTAAATAATTGCTGCTCATCATTTCACCGTATTTCCTGACTCATACCTTCCACATATGATTTCTACAGGTCCGAGATAATATGGGCGTACTATTCACTGTACTTACACTTGCTGTGGCTGCTGCTTCATCATGGTTTTTAATTTTACGTGATTCCACTTTTCCTTCCCCATCTCCTTTGCCCTCTCCCCTTATTATTCGTTCTGCAAACGTACCCAACTTTTTGGAACATTTATATTCCGCAACAGATGTTGGTTTTTGTACTGTCTCTGAGTTCTTCCACTCTTGTAATTCCGTTTTACATCGCTACTTTCCCATTTTTTCAGAATATTTATATCACCTGACGAGCATTACTATTAATAATATCGATAAATTATATGATTCGTGTTTAACCTATTACTCCCCACTTTTTTCGGAATATTTGCATTACCTAACAAATATTACTTTTGACAATACTTCTAAATTGTATAATTATTATCTAAATTATCTATAAATCATTTTATAATATATTATAAGTTAAACTGTTATAGTCATATTTGCACATTTACTACATACATGTATTCATTACTTTTAATATTACATTTTTTACTTGTATAAATACTGCCTTTAATATTATGTTACTATTTTTTTTTCCCTCCTTAATGTAAGCTGAATACTAACAGGAGCGATTGTACAAAAGGTATGGGGTTTGCTTATAATTAATATAAAAAAAAAAATTTTATTCTTTATATTTCAGTTTGAAAAAAGTGGTTATTCTGTCACGCGTAATTCATTTATCAAAGCTATACCATTGTGTAATTAAATAATAATTTTTATCATTAGATGCCATACTAATTATTTTACATTTATATGCTAAAGTATATAAACATCAGTAATTAGTTTATATTAATTTCACATGAATTTGTATATATTACAAATATATTAAAGAAAATCTACTTTTATTTCTGTTCAGTTAATTAAACCAGTCTATCAACAATTTGTGGAGAAGTCAGTGTCTGTAGCAGTGGCTCAAGCTGCTGAAATGGCTACAAATACAACAATGAATGCCACTGTCACTGCCAATGGCAAGCCTAAACTAACATGATGTTCATTCCCTTTGTGTCCCAAATTCTCAAGTGCATTAGAGATATACATCAATGTATTAAAACCAGTAAGTGACATAACAAAATTTCATTGTTTTGACCATGTAATTTGAGGCCATAAATAGCTTTTTGTTTGTTAAGTCACAAGGAGGGACTGTGCGTTACATATTTTAATTTAAAGTGACTGTGAATGTATATACAATATATATTTTGATTATAATTCCTTACTAGATTGTTGAAAATCATCATTATTAGTATTGTCTATGATGGATATTACATTATTAAAAAAATAAAATTCCATAATTACTGATAAAGATTATAGTTTGGATAGAAGTTATTGTTCTGGGGTTGTTAATGTTTATCACCAATTTTAATTTTTTTTTATATTGAAATATATAGATATATATACATACATACATACATAAAAAAACAAAGTGTAAACAAATTTTTAGAAACAAGTACTTGTACATCATCTTTTTCTTTTTAAAATATAATATTTAATTTGTATTTAACTACTTAGTTAGGAGTATATATTTAAGCGCATTTCAACATCATAAAAAAGCTATTAAAATATTTTTGAAACAAAATTTTATTAAGACACACTTTGTATATTTATGCATTATTCTATGTATATGAACTAACATACTTAAATTATATTTGTGCCAGATTTATTCTACATCAGTTACTATTGTATTGTTTAATTTTTTTAATAAACTGAAGTGTAAATACCATTTTAATGTTTTTCACACTTAATGGATTTTAAATCGATAATATATTTAATTTCAATGGATTAAATATACCCACACGCTATGTAATTCAGCATTAAACAGTTTTATCTCAACTAAGTATCTTAAAGCATAACAACAAATTAGAAGATTCCAAATTTTTTATACTTTAGGCTTGATTCTGTAACATTTCATTGTATGTTTCAATCTGTAGAAATGATCTATACTGTCCCTTATAATTTACAATGAAGAAAGGACAAAAGTTTTATTAATGATCGATCACTTTTATTTCGATAAAAAAATGGTTTTATACATTCTATAAATATTTCTTAATACATTTATTAAATATTTAGTGTAATATAACTTGCAAGTTTTAAGAAATCTATTATCACTTTACTATGACATTCTAAAATAACATTCGTGGTTCTATTATTTTCCGAAAATACCTGTAGATTCGATAATGTTTTATTTAATGAAGCCTTTCAAAAATGAAAATGCAACATAATAAAAGTGCCAATATATACATTTGAAACTAATTTTTTTAGAGGTATGTATTAATGTAGTTTATTATATTCTTATATTTTGTTAAATAAGAAAAATTTTATTCTTCTAACAAATACCATATAAGCTACAAAAGAAGTGAAAGACATGTAAGAATAATTTGTTAACAATAATTATAGATATATAGAATTACAAAATTACATATTATAACAAATTTTTGTTGTAATTTTAAAATAATAAACTATTTGTAATATGTAAATTATTGTAGATAAAAATAAATACTTATTTTTTTATTTACAAAATAAGAAATTTTTATTCATTTTTTCCTTATATTAACTCATCAACTCCACTTTTCAAGTTTTGAACATCCTTTTTATCATATTCTCAAATTTCTGATTTGCCTCTTGTAATTTCACACTATATATTGAAAGTTGTTCTTTTATTGCTTGATTATGCGGTTCTAAATTAGCAGCATTTTTTAGATCCGTAACAGCTTTCTCCACATCTTTCAAATTTCCATGCGCCACTCCTCTTCTATATAATGCCTTAACATTGCTAGATTCTTTGTTCAAAATTTTATTACATAAAGATATTGTGTGTTCATAATTTTTGCGATTTAATTGACACCCAGCCATATTGTTGTACAGTACAAGTCTCAAGTTGTAAATATTATTTTCCAATGTCTTATCTAATTCTAAATCTTGTATTGGCTCTAACGTTATCAGAATTTTACAGGCTTTGCTAAATCTATAAAATGCATCTACATATCTGCCTTCCTTAAACAAACCTACACCTGCCTCTTTATATTTCAAGGCTATTGAATATTTCTCTTCTGGTATCCATTCCCAAATTGGTTTGCATGGTTGTATTTCATTTAATGTTATCTCAAACTTGATAACTAAACTATTATCAATGCCTTCTAACAACACGTTTACTATAACTAAACTTTTCTCCGAAACCATCATCATTTGTATTGCTCGTTCAATTTGACGATCTATTTCGCAATTCGCTTCACCTATAGTTAAGGTATTCTTACTTCTGTTATTTAAAATTTCCGAGTTAAATTTGCTTTTTAAATCGTGTACAGATGCGTTGGTGACGTTTATATTTTCAATAATAACTTCACAAGTAGTGCATTCAGTCGGCTTTTTACAGAAAGTACCAGGCTTTATTATATCTTTCCTCACAATGTTATCTGCCGATTTCCACGTTTGAAGTAACATTTTGCCTAATGAATTTTATTGCGACTTTTACCTATAGAGAGTAACATAAATTTTAAATATCATTTGATTTCATTAACATCAATTTATTAAATTACATACATATATAAATTATCTATATAATACGTATTATATCGTAATATATATTAACAAATATACGTACTTTTTCATATGTAATGTACTGTTATATACGGAATAAATAACGAGACGTTTCATCTAACCTTCACGACCATGTAAGACGTATAGTTTTAAAATCTAGTTATAATGCGCAGACGCAAAAATCCATGTTAGTATAAATTTCAAATAAAATTGAAAATGAAAGAAATGTTATTATATACTTGATTAACAATAATAATAAAAATGATAATATAGTTAATAATAGATAATATAATTTAGGTTAGTATTATATAAAATACACATATGAAAATTTAACATTTTACAAAAATAAAACTAAAACTATTTTTAGACAATTCTATGAATATTTTTATATAAACGAATATCATTTATAGAATAAGAGAAAATAATCTTAGCCATATCAGTTTTATTAAAATTACTTATATTTATATCAGTTTATACATAATTTAATTTAGTCCACTTCTCACTAACTGCCCATAGCCATTTTGCAATTTTATCATTCTTTGCTTCATCTGAAACTTCTGCTATTTTGTTATCACTAAAACCAAAATAAATACTGATAATTATATATATATATATTCTATTATGTATATGTACAAATTTATTTAGCTTTAACCCTCCACTAGCATTATGGTTCATTGATCCAAGCAAAAATTTCATTCTTCAGTTTCTCAAATCTTTTCCATCAAATTTTTATTTTTATTGCAAAAGTTGTCAAATTAGAAACTATAATAAATGCCTTAGAATTTTTTCAGATTTTTTTTAATGCCCAAAACAATGAATATGTTGAAATGCAAGAAAATGAAGAAACATTCATAATGCCAACTATATTAGTGAAGAACCATATTGACAGTAGAGGTTTAAATCTCTAGTAATTTATTAATATTTTAAATTAACTATAGTAAGATCTTACACAAAATATTCGCCAGTCACATTATCCAAAGATGGATCTAATGCAGCAAATAAAACAGGTTGTGCTCCTTTTCTGGGTGTCTTAATAAATATCCAAGTCAATGAATCTACAAGCCATTTACCTAAACGATGTTGATAAATTCCCATATATCGCATTATTTCTGTTCGTACTATACCAGGATGAACAGCATTTACTGTAACACCAGTTCCTATATGATATAAAAAGAATAATGCATCATTAATTGCATTATTTATTCGGAATTAGGGATTACTTTCTATCAAAAGAATTAAACCTTTTAATTTATTTGCCAATTCTTTTGTAAATAAAATATTAGCTAATTTGCTCTGTGCATATGCTTCACCAGGCTCGTAATTTTTGTCACTATTCAAATCGTCTAATTTAATTTTACCACGTTTGTGTGCAGTACTTGAAATATTTACAATCCTTGATGGTATGGAAACTTTTAAAACATCTAACAACAAATTTGTTAGCAAAAAGTGTCCTATATGATTTACACCAAATTGCATTTCAATTCCTTCTTGCGTATAATTCTTGGGACATCTCATCACTCCTGCATTATTTATGAGAATATGGAGATTTTTATGCTCTACAATTGAAATAAACAATATACATTATACCAGAAATATAATTAAAATTTCTAGTAGTAATGCAGAAAAACGATGAACTGCACACATTTAATATATATTTAACTTCATTCTATGCTTTAACATGTTGGAATATGTTGCATACCTTTCTTAAATTGCTCTACAAAATCCTTAATACTTTTTTGAGATGCTAAATCACATGGTCTACAATAAACATATTTGTTTTTGCTTTCCATTACTATATTCAGACGTGTCTAAAAAAAGAAAAAAAGAATAATTAATTTGATATTTTATTATTATTAAATAGTAATATACTAATAATAATATTAATACACTTTCACACTTTTCCATATCTCTGCAAGCCATTATAACTTTAGCTTCTCGTTTAGCTAAGTCACGAACTACCTCTTTACCAATCCCAGTATTTGCTCCTGTTACAATAACCACTTTGTCAGTCAACTTTTGTTCATTGTCATATAAATCACCACTGAAATAATCTCTGCAAGATAAAAGAAAAATCAATAAAATCAATGAAATATTACTTATGTTTAAATATGACCATTTACACATTGATTTCAATTTTGCTAACAAGCAATGACCAGGAAATGGCACAATAGTGTATTAAATTTTTTATTAATATTGTGAAAAATTTTCTTTAGAAAATGGTGAAGACATTACTTGAGTATATAACCTGTACCAATAACAGTTAAACCGGCTGAATATAAGTAAAAAGGTTTTGAAACAGCCGCAAACATTCTTGTAAATACAATAAAATTATAACGACAATTGATAATAAATTCTCAAAAATAATGAATGAGCGTGTAATGGAATATTATATGATATCTTTTCATGTAATACAAATTACACACGTGTATTTTGATGTAGGTAGAAAAACTGAATTTATAAGTATACCATGAAACTATTACACAATAGATTTTCGGTAACATTGGTTAAAATGTAATATTTCATTGTTGTGTATAACTTTTGTTAATTTTCATACCATTATTATTATTATTATTATGTTATTTATATTATTCCAATTATATCTAAATTATAATTAATTCGAATTTTTTTAAATACTATGAAAATTGTAAATATTAGATAATAATTTAAAATTTCGAAAAACTTGCGAAATATTCGCAAAATGAGATATATTTATTGCAAATGTAAAATTATACATTTAATATTAGTCATATGTTAAATGGCAAAACACATTTTTTACAATCAATCGAATCGAAAGTATCGAATAGTCAATCGATATGTGTCAGTATGTATCGATATGTGTATGTAGTTCCATTTTGTGACGATCTGGTACTGTTGACGTTTTCTGTTAAATCTCATAATTTGTTATATCTAAACAATTTTTTATTTTTTTATTTTTAAATACCATCAGTTAATTAATATGTCATTACGGAGAAGGTTACTTGCTGTCAGAAATATAAAAATGTTACAAAAAACATTTGTTGAGAGAACAATTTTTCAATCCTCACGAAAGGTTTGGAATTATATCTAAGCTCGATTTTATTTACTATATTGTATAACACTTCTAAATTCTATTGCAACCAGAAAAATTTCCTATTTTTAATCAATATTAGTTGTAACTTGATAATCTGACTGTATTTTCCAAATTGTAAGTTTATTATTAATGGTGATATTCTATAAATTTTAATGTACTGTACAAAGAAGTCTAATTAATATTTATTGTTAGAGAAATAATCAACATACATTAGCAAGGAAATTATGTGTTGGATCATCATTTATGGCCATGGGTATTTGGGGTTTCACGAAAAAGAAAGCTGAGAATGAAACAGTGATAACCACAAAAGAAATTTTAATAGCAAAAGCTGATGCATTGTACGAGCAGGAACAATATCAAGAAATATATGGACTTCTGATAAATTATAAAGTAAGTATATCATTTGTATTAATATAATTTTTTATGTGTATTTGTACAGAATTAAAAAACTTTTATAGGACAGTGAAGATGTTGAAATTACATGGCGTTTGTGTAGAGCAATGTATAAAATGTCTAAAACTAGTAACGAAGTAGATGGAAAGAAGTTAATTTTTGATGCTTGTGATTTAATATTTGAAGCACTTAAAATAAAAGAGGATCATTGGTCGGTACACAAATGGGCATCAATTCTTCTTAATTCTAAGACCCTTTATGAAGGAATAAAAGCTCAAATAAAAGAGTCATATAACATTAAGAAACATATGCTGGTACATTTTTTGATTATATACATAGATATTTGATTCATTAATAGCAAGGAATAATAAAGTATGTATTTAATATTGCAGAGAGCAATAGAATTAAATCCAGAGGAACCAACACTTATGTATATGTTAGGCAACTGGTGTTATCAAGTTGCTGATTTAACTTGGTATCAAAGAAAAATTGCGTCAGTGATATTTGGAGAACCGCCTTCATCATCATTTGAGGAAGCTTTGAAATATTTTGAAACTGCAGAAGGAATTGATCCCAATTTTTACAGTCAAAATTTGTTAATGTTGGGGAAGACTTATCTAAAATTAAATCAAAAAGTTCAAGCTTTGAAATACTTAAAAATGACCGTTGAATATCCAGCAAAAAATGAAGATGATCGCGATGCTAAGCAGGAAGCACAAAAATTGTTAAAGAACTTTTGATGGACATTGTATGAATTATAATTATACAATGGATGATTGCACATAAGGCTTAAATAAGTTTTTAGTTTAAAGGATAAGTTAAATTTAAAATTATTACTTCTTAAGTAGCAATTACTTATTTCAAGTAGGATGCAATATAAATTTTATACTAATTAACTATTTTATTTTTATATATACACTGTTACAAAGTTTATATATATGTATAGATACATTTTGCATTGTTATAAAAATTGTTTTTTATATACATATATATACATATATAAGATTTTACATATAGATATCGATAACTATGCGAAGGTTTAAGACTGCAATTACGACAGATTTCATAAAATATTTTATATAATTTATTAGTTTTACTAAATATTTTATATATATATATTATACACATGTATTTTAAGTGTCTTAGCAATAGTCATCATATTTCGTACATAAATTATACACATATATTTTAAATATTTTACATGCAAAATATATTCCATGATTCTCTTGTAAAAAATTGCACGTATACCGACAATTGCTTGCATAACATACATCATGGAATTATTAATTCTATTTCTTAATATAAGTCAGTTAAACAAATTGACAATATAATTTTGGTATATTGTCAATTTGATTAATTAAAATTTTTAAAAAATAGTTTTAAAGATGGATTAAGTTATCGTTCAATTATGGAATTATTATTTTCATCGTCATTGTTATTGCCATCACTATTCTGCCTTGTTTCATTCAGCTGATACCGTTTTTCTAAGTGGCTTAATATACGCCGATATGCACGTGCCTCTCGTTGCAGCTCGTCACTTAGTGGACTTTTTGTTGCTAACATGTGCAACATAACTTGATGATGAATGGTGAAATACGTTGTGTAGTGACCACACGGGCAATCGTAGCGTGATATTACATAACGCGGTGGCATATTTCTTATTATATCTTCTAACTGCAGTCGTCCAAATATTCTTTTCTCATATTCATGATTTCCGCATCGACGTGCCATTCTCTAAGATACAACAAGATAAAACAAGAAATTAGGAAAGAAATTTTTCTTTTTGAATGATAGTTGGTCAAAAAATTAAATTGACAATCTATTTTAAACCAAGTGAAAGTAATAACAGAAAATATCTTATAATAAGATAGCCTTCACTGTGAAGATGATTTTTTGGACAAAATAACTTCCGTACTTGGATACATTGAATAAATTCCAAACTTGGATACGTTGAATAAATTCCAAACTTGGATACGTTGAATAAATTCCAAACTTGGATACGTTGAATAAATTTCTAACTTTGGAGCGTAACTACGAACGTTTTATCTGAACTGAAACTGAAACAACTAAGTTCGCAGCCTTATATAGTCCGAAGGCAATATCTGAATCAAATCTTTTAGAAATATTTCCACTCTTCCATCTACCCGAACTAAGTACCTAAACTTCCGTTACTATAGGTATATTGAAATATTACCCATCATAAATTTTGAGGAATTTCTAGTATTTGTTCTGTCCTTGATACTTTCTTTGGAAGCCTTGAAATATGGTTTCAGTTTTAGTTTAATAGTTGGAATTTATTTAATTTGTGCTGAATTAGTAATTATAAGAAATTATAAGAAACAAGAAGATAGATTAAAGAAGATATATAAAATTATATAAATTAGTCCACTTAAGAAAATGAACAATAATTGAGAAGAATGTCATTTCAATCTATTATTAGTCGTTGAATTTTGAAAGTCAATTATTTGCTTTTTTAATTTACGATCTTTAATAAATAATAATTTATTTCTATCTGTATATTATCGAAATATTAGAACAGTAGTTGTCTTAAGTGGCAGTTTATATGCACATATTGATAGGAATATGTTATAATCTATTGGAATACACATACATATATGTCTATATTCGGACGAATAATGTAAATACTTTATACAGAATATATATTAATAAATATGATTGAATGATATATCAAATATGTTTTTATTATTTTTTATGCATTAATTACAGTTGCTGTATTAAATACAGTGGAAATATATTAACCGATGTAATTGTTTGAACTGTTCTAGAAATTAAATTGTAAATGTTGGTTTCAAATTTCGAATTTTTTATTATCAAGGAGCAGTATAAAGTTAATGTTAATAATAAAGAAAATAATAATAATACCATTATACTGTTCACATTATATACTGTCATACAGAGTACGCCAATGATACGTGTCTCTCATGAAAAAATAAAAAGATGTAAGATATAGAACAAAAATTTTTCATTTGAAGCTCACTTATTAATCGAGAAAGTTGAATTTGAAAATTTATTCATTATAGAACATCCGTGAGACTGCCAAAAACTTTAAATTCATAAAATAAAATTCACATTATATACAAACACAATAAACAATATCTATTGGATAATTAAGTGCCTTAAAGGGAAAAATTTTATTTTGTTCATGAGAAATCGTTCCATACTCCTTTATGTATTATCCGGTATTTAGTTAGTTATGTCGAAAAATTATTAGTTTTAGGAGATATTTTAATCTTAATTCTACATTGTCCATTGTATGAAAGACGAAGAAAGACGGAGACAACACTTTTGTGCTCATACTTTTCTTTTCTTTCATATACAGATTTTATAAAATTAGAGTTAAAATATCTTCATGAATTAATAACTTTTTTTTTTTTATAGAGAATATCAAGTTACATAAATTAACAGATCAAAAATATATCACACGTTTAAAAAAAGTGGAGGTGACAATTTACACTACTAGATTATAATCCTATTGAAACCATTCGTTTCTCATATATTTTTGTACGACGGACAATTTTTGTAGTAATTTGCATTTCTGATCAAGATTTGATACTCTGTATACATTACATATATGTAATTCAAAAGCAGTTACAGTTTGTTTTCTACTAACGGCTGGGGTGATTGTCAACAGAAATCAAATATTATTGAATGTTACTGGATATTCTTAATATTCGTTTAAATGTTTTTATTACGTAATTGTATTTAAGCATTTGAAAAATAATGTAAAAAGAATGATTAAGAAATAATTGATTAATATAATTATTGAATTTTGACATGCGGATGACTGCATTCCTGTATCGTAGAAAATTTCTAATTTGTAACGCTGGAACGGCGGTATGATCCTCGTTGGATTCAATGATTTCTCCCACTTTATCGTTGTTTACTTCCACCAACATTTATATCGTTTCGATAATTCTCTAGTGTTCATAGAGCGTCCGCTTTGGATTTTTCGCTTATTTTTAAATTAACTTTCTTTTGTGTTTGTTGTGTATTACAAATTCGGTGTAGTAAGTACACTATCCTACGTTAATGTATATTTTCCTCCCTACGTTAATATATAATTTTCTTTTTCACTGTTTCGCGCATAATTTCGCGGATATAATAATTTAAAAACAATTCCTTTTTAGGCATTTTTTGCGCAGATATATTCACAAAAATGAGTAAACGAGAAGGTAAGAAATCGCAAAATTGAAAATTCTTTCTTCACATTATTTATTTATTTATTTATTTTTTTCCATAGGATTAAAACGAAAAATGACCCCCCCAGAAGACGTGGCTGGACCTAGTGGCATTTCAAGTAACTCTTCTATTTGATATATTTTGAAATTAAATTACTTTCTCAGGAAAGTTTAACCTTTCCCGACTGGAAGAAATGATAAATGAGTCACAGAATCGCAAATCAACAAATTCCGGTTGTTTCCTGAGAAAGTTGACGAGTTTCTTGAGAATTTTTATTTGGAAACGATTTCGTAAACATATTTGGACTTCCAACGTACGATTTACAACAATAATGTATCATTTTTTTTTTTTTTTTTTTTTAGAAACATCCGATCCAGCTAAAAAAAAAGAGAAAGTAGAAGTTGAATCTGAATCTTCGGAATCACCGGAAACTTCGCAGACAGCGCATACCATCCAAACGCATAGGTCATCATTTTCGTCGGAATCTTCGCTGCAATCAAGTTCGAGAGAGATGCCATTGTTAGGTTTCGATAGTGATTCGGATGAAATTGAATCTGAGACTGGAAGCGCAGAGGAAGATATCAGCCTGCCATTTAAATTCCTTCATATAACCGATGAGGGGTCGGATGAAGAACCGGAAGAGCCATCGTTTGTTCCACGAGTAGTTCACAACTTTGCTAATGAAAATCCTGGCCAGGCTAATTTTCCATTCGAAGGCATGGCAGGTTTTTGCATATTCGAGTATCCAAGAACACCTATTAATTTTTTCCGACTGCTTGCACACGATACTTTCTTAACGTGCATTATAAAGAGAATGAACTTGTTGGGGGATAAACTGAAGTCAAGTGCTCTTGAAGAAGAGAAGCCGTGTCGGTTCCGCAATTGGCAACCACTTACGCAGAAAGAGTTTGAAAAGTTTCTAGCCGTTGTCTATCTAACGGGTCAAATTAAGTCTGCTGATTTGGATTGGTATTGGAAGAAGTCCCGAATTTATCAGTGTCCCATCTTTGCCACTGTCATACCTAAAGAGAGATTTCTGGAGATTCTATACGTATTCCACATCGATTGTGGGTTCGATGACGAGGAAATAGATGATCCTTCGACCCAACCGAAACCTCTTGACATTTTCAATAAAACCATGAAAGAAGTTTATTATCCATCAAAGAAACTTACTGTTGACGAGTCTGTTATATCGTTCCGATCACAACTTTATTTCCGTCAAAATGTTTCCAGTAAAAAGTGTAAATATGGATTGAAACTATATACGTTAACTGAGCCGAATGGAATGGTATTGAGAATACACACGCATCTGCAGACAAAAGACACGGATAGACCTGATACCGATGAGATTGTCCGTAAACTTATTTCCGATTTTTTAGGAATAGGGCATGTCGTTTATCTGGATCAGAACTTCATCAATTACGCCATCGTGAAGGATTTTTTAGAACAAAAGACACACACACTAGGAATGGTCAAAAAAACTGAGCCTGAGAATCCCGTTGCTGTCGTAAATGTTGTTTTGACTCCGGGCCAGGTTTTTCAACAGTTCTCCCCAGAAGGCATTTGTGTGATGAAATACAACCCGAAAAACACCGAGAAGGATGCTATTATGATGATTTCTACCCAACAGTCGGCGACTATGGAGTTAGTGAAATCAAAAGGGAAAATAGTAGAAAGACCAACAATGTATCTCGATTATAGTTTAGTAATGGAAGCTGTTGAAAGAACTGAACAATTTTTTATGTTTTATCCGTGTAAACGAGCAAAGAAACTCCTAATGACAACCAAATTTGCAATCCATATGTTTCAAACGATTCTGTTCAATAGCTTTCTCTTGTGTAGTCGTTATCATAGAGTGAAATTTTCAAGATTCAGAGACAGCACGATTAAAGCGTTGTTACGTTCAACAGTATCATTGGACCTTGAAACATCATTAAAACGTGAACTGCAAAGGAGTCGAATACATGTGCCAGTACTGGTTGAAGAAGACGAAAAAAAATATTGCGTCGTTTGTCTGAACGAAGGTCTAAAGAGAAAAGAAACGAAATTAATATGTCCCAATTGTTCGGGTAGGCCAGGATTGTGCGTGGACAAATGTTTCAGACGGCATCATAACTATCATTAGACGTGTAAATAAGCCTTAAAGAAATTCGAAGTTCTTTTTTAAAAATATTTTTATTTCCTTTTATATATAATAGCAATAATAATCTTGTAATTGTAAATTATTGTAAATAAACGATTATTCCAGTAGATGTTTGTATCTTTAACATTCTACCACTTTTAGCGAAAGGAAAATGATTATGTAGATTGTGTTTAACCAAAATTAGATAGAACGACATTTATTCTCTATTTTATATCATCTTCTAACGCGTTCGATTCGAAGGTTGTTCAATAATCGATTTATTGAAATTGCCTTAATCACCGAGTCATTCCCATCCAATATTATCAGACTGGTTCACTCAATTTTTCTTAATATTTCGAAATGGTAACTCAAGTTCTTTCAATATCTCAAAGCTACCTCTCAGGAAATATTCGACAATTTTGCATTTCGTTCATCTATCGCTATTTCATCGTTTCGTATCATGAATATACAAACTAAATATCGACATGCCCCTTACGTTGTCTAACGTCGTTTCTACAATTACGCATTATCGACTATCGTGTTAAATAACAAGAGCTTTACAAAACTTGCGAAAATTTTGCCGTTCGTTCTTCGCATTTTCATCGCACAATATCATGAATATACAGACTAAATATCGATATGCCGTTTCATCATATCGTCTAACGTCGTCTCTACAATTACACAGTATCACGATGACGTATCTATCATCGTCGTAGGTGTATAAATCGATCGAGTTAAGCACGGAAAAAGGAACGCTCTGTCAATTATATCTTTATTATACTTTAGAGAGGCATTGTCTCGGATCGTTTCTGACAAAGCTCGCAGATCTGTCAGTGGAGAAATTCTCTTCATAAATTGTTACAACGTCCATTATGTATATTTACATATCCAAGATTGCAAATGAACGTTCGAACGTTTACTTGCACGTGTACTCCTCGGTACGTTCGGTGCACGTTTCACAATGCACACGGCAACACCAGTGAAATTTGCATCTGCACTGCCACGTTCTCGTGAATTGGTGCGTGTTGTAGCCACGGCCGCAGCACATTAGGTCGCATCCGTCCGTGCCTGAAAAATTAACCAATGTCTTGAGGAGCGAGAATTTCACGTTTTACTTTCTTCGAGAATAATTGCAAAAATTGGAAGCTAGACAGAAAAGACATACTTTGAGCATTCTATGTAAGAATTCGCAGTCCAACTACTTTTATGACCCGAAGAGAATAGGATAATCCGATCGAAACCATCAACGTCAGGACAATGTACGAGACGTTGGACACAGTGTATGACAATTTACCTTTGCTAGTGCGATTGCAATATCTGCCTTGAGTTCCCAGGCTACCTTGGGATAAATCTGGCTCGCAGTAATTTGGGGATGGCTGTAGAAAGACCAGCTCGCTTCTCTTTGGAATCCTCTTCTGTCCCACGCTCAATCCGCCGTTCGACTTTGTCCTTTTCAATACCAAGTGCGGCCTCCTCAGTCTCGTGGCTTTCTTCGGTGGTTGCCGGTCGTGTCGCGACTTTCCAACGTCGTTCGGTTTCCCCTGAGTTTTCGCATCGTTCCCCAAAATCGGCACCATTTCGGCCGACGTTGAATGCAACGCGTCTAAACTCTACGAGATATATAAATTTGTCAAATCCGTGAGTTTTCACTTTTCGTACAGTTGGAATTTATCTGATACAGATCGTTTCCGGTTTATAGTATTCATTATATTTCGTTGTTCGTTTTCTTACACCTTTGTCTCTACGGTTTTTGGGAACTAGTTGGAAAAATTCTACACGGACCTGTGTGGTAACACGACAAAATCTTTGGCGATAGTGAAAGTTTGAAAAATGATTGTTTACATGACGCATCATCTTATTCGACTCGATGCTATTCTCGGAAATAATCCGACGTCAGTTTATTTGAACAAGCGGATAATTTTCCTATAAATTGTTTGATCATTTAATTCACTTCAAATAAATTATTATTTCATTTTATATCTGTTTCTCTTTCGAATAATTTCTCAAATTCTTCCACTTGTACAAACCTCATCTTCTGCAGAGATTATTGATTGGTTATTTTATTGTTATTAAAGATTATTTGCAAATGATCTATCTGACTTTCGATCCAAGATAAGGTTACTTATTAATTTATTTTTCAAATGAAAATAAGAAACGAGCGGAGATGATTCGTTACTTGAAATCGTTGTACTTTATCTTTGTTCCAGACAAAATCGCCGAAACCTGCAGAGAAAAAGAATTCTCCTTTCAGAGTACAGTTTTTAATTTCGAAAAATTTCACTGTGAAACATTCACATCGATAAGACGCAAATCTGAAAGTCAAAGTCAACAAAATCGTGAGTAGTGAAATTATCCTTAACAAACACAGCTCTCTATAACTTTGCTGAGAATTTTCATTTCTGTCAGATGTTCTGCTACCACTTACTTCCACGTATGTATACCCATAGAACGTAACGTAAGAATGGGCGTATCGCGACGTGATCATTTGCAGCAACGTCGACCCACTTTTGCGTGGAATTACCTGCATCGTCGGGGGTGGCGGCGGGGTAATCGCTATCACCGGCCTGGCTCTGTAATACTTTTTCATCAGCGCGTCGCCGATCTGACGAAAACTGGGTAAGGTCCGCCAGCAGGTTCTCACGGTGCACGAGCCGGACACGCCGTGACATTTGCATTCCGTTTGCAGCAGAGCTTTAACTATCTGCAACGAAACAATATTCGTAGTAATCCAACGTGCCATTTACAGCGGCCTGTATCTCCCTCGTCTTTTATTCGACGAGTTAGCGACCGGCTGCGCACCGAATGCAATCAGCGTGTGTTCGCAAGTTTGTTTAAATTACGTTTGATCACGTTGAAGCGAGAATACGAAGTGATTTCGAGGATTGGAGGCTTTGAATTAATTTTCTTTTTTTTTTTTTTTTAATAAATTCCATTAATTAACTTTCTTTTTGAATAAATTCCATTAATTAATTGTTTAAAATTACTATAATCTGCTGGCAGTTGTAGGTTTCATCGTTCTATTGTGCATCTTCTTTCTTTGGCAAGAATTTTGAAATTTGTGAGGGGACTCGCAGGAAATGCGGATTCCAAAAATTCAAAAACAACAGCTGTTTTTGAAATATATGCATTTTGCAGAGGTCGGTCGCTAATTGACTGTTGCCTTCCCGCGGACGTTGCTTCTATTGTTAGGACAATACAGTTATTGTCGTAAGGTAACCCGACAAACACGTCAAGTTCGAATTCAACGTGTTTTCGCTTACGTATTATAAAAAAAAAAAAAAGAAAAGAAAAACGTTCAATCGTGCAAACTCAACGATTAGAAGGGTACACGAATATTTCCTCTGACACATTTATTAGTTCTAACATTTGCTCCAATTACTGACTAATTTATTAGCTCTGATATTTGCTCCATTATCGCTAAACGTGGTAATAAGCTAGTAATCAACAGCTGCTTGATCAAATAAGATCAGCTAGAAATATTTTGCAACATCACAATAAATTCCGACCATTGCTGTTTGACGATCATTGCTCAGACAATCATCGTTTCTGAGGGTGGAACAACGAGATTAGAACTGTAACATTGGGACGCGTGGGGACGTTTCTCTATCTCCCTGGTTCATTGTGCATGTCCAGCGGTCGATGAGTATGCTCAGGAAACTGGTTTACATTTCGAATTATCGAGAGACGGTGAGGGGCGGGTGCAGAGGTGGGTTGAAAAAAATCGTCTGGAGCATAAAGTATGCGGTGCGGCGAGGCGATCGACGTTAAGAATAAATCGTTAGCTGGCGCGCGTGCACAGGGATCGTACGTGCACGCCAACACGAGATTATGCGTGTTTTTATTGTCGCCGCGATAATAAAGCCGAAAACCTTCGGTGGAAAGGGAAGAAACTTTCCCCACTTAAGACGCCCACATTCTTTCCTACGAATTTTTCATTTGCACTTGCCTGAAATTTGCCATCCAACTCTGGAAATCAATATTCTCGCCCGAAGGAGCATTAACCTTTCGTTCGAGGAATAGATACTAATTCCTTCACGGCTGAATTTTTTCTTGGACTGTGTGAAAAAGAAAGAAAGAAAGAACTTTGTGAATTCTAAAGGAAGACACAGAGTGATAAAATAATAGATTTGTCAGACTCACATTGGAAATATTACGGATTTGTTGTTTAGTTGAATAATAATGTTCTGAAGATCAATATTAGGACTGAAGATCACTAAACATAAATTTGGTATTTAGTAGAGAAAACAAAGATTTCATATTACAAATAGTGCGAAAGTAAAAAATTTCATACCGCTGAAAAGAGAAGGGCGAGATACAATCGAAATGTTGCAGGCTCTATTATCGATAAAATCAATAATGTCCCTAATTTTCGCAACGACAACCGTAATTTTCCTACGGAAGAATTTCGTGATACAGAACAGTTGCGTTATTATAAAAGACGCCGCGTATAAATTCCAGGAATGAAGGCTGCACTTAGCAGTTCTTAGCCGTCATTTGTGCGTTCCCCTTATTCTCTTATGCCTGTTATTACTAGAGAACCAGTTGGATTATAGATTGCACGAAAGAGCGAGCCGAACGTTTTACAGAAAATTTCTGAAATAGGGGAAATCTAGTTTGGCCAATTACACGAAGAGAATGGTTCTCTGATTTAAAATAAAATTGGAATCGCTCTTTTGTAAAGGGTAGTAATCACAATCCCTTCGAAATGCTTCAGTGTTTACGTGAAAATGTTCCTCTTTCCATTATTATGTATTTTTCATTGTATGTTCAGAGAAGTATATTTTTAATTAATTAAAATTGTGTGGAAAATATTTCACCGGAAGATGTACATACGTAGCATATAGAAATAGAAGATAAATCTACATAGAAGATAAAAATTTGCTAGTTTGTGAGATTTAGAGATTAAATGATCAAGGCCAAGTACGCACATTTAATTTAATAAACACTTCAGACTGAATTTAATTTGAACGCACGCTGTTTACACAGCCCTACAACGATCAGGTCCGTTTACTCTGCTCAGTGACTAAATCTACATTTGAACGTTACATTATTTTATAATTATATCGTAGAAAATTTTACACTCTAACTATTTATATATTATTTATATATAAAAAAATATAAAAGAAATTATTCATATATCATTGTGAGAGGACTCGCAGGGAACGTGGACTCCAAAAGTTCAAAAGCAACAGCTGCCTTTGAAATACGTGTCGCTAAACTGGCTGTTGCCTCCCCCAAGGACGTGGCGGTTGAGCTCTCTTTGCCTTTATTGTTAAAACAATACAGTCTTCGTCGTAAGCGGACAACCTGACAAACACGTTAAGTTCGAATTCAACGTGTTTTCGTTTACATTATATATATATATATATATATATATATATATATATATATATATATCCACAAGCCATCTTAAAAGTCTAGGCCGTCTGAAAAAAGTCACAAACTTGGCCCGCACAGGTTTTACCGCTTCGTGTCTATTCTCGCGCGTTAAAAAGAACGATTTCATTAACTGGCGACTGGTAACTTACTCACCTTTCGTCCTGCCTTATTGTTATGAAGGTTCATCAGGCTCCTGGCGTCACCCTCCACCTCCCTCGCGTCCAGAAACCTACGCGCGAACCTAACATTAAATTGTAATATTAAAATCCATGCGTGTGTATGACAACTGTCGTGACGTACAGCGTCGTCGTGGAGGTTCTACACGCACGTGACACGTGCAAAGAGCGACCGGCGACGAAATTCATTACGGATCGTCGAATTAATTGCCTTTACCTCATCCCGTAGGTGACGTCCGCGCTGCAACCGCCCCATTCCCAACCGTTTGCCGGCAACTCCTTCCTCGTCCTACGAAAAGAAAAAAACGAAGACGAAGTGGCGAACTCGTTAAATCGAAGATAAGACAAACATTTCTACGTCATTCTCTGTTGCGTGCAATTTTCTCACCGGAGGATCATTGCTGTTGCAAAGCTGCCATACTCGCGCAGCGAACTGACGATTCGTCGCGGCAAAAATAGAACGAGACAAAGGGAAAGGTAGCGTTTGCTCTGTTTTCTAAAAATTTCTTCTTAATAGCAGAAAAAGACTGAACACGTTGGTATGTAAAGTTTGACGAGAATTACTTGAAGCAATTTTCGTTCAGTAATTGAAACGACAAGATCCTCCGAGATCATCGCAGAATCACAATTCCGCGCAACAGAAGAACTAGAACAATGATGGCGAACCTATGATCCGCGCAGTCTTTTCAAATGATCCACGCGTTGATTTTTATAAACTTATCATTATATATGTAAAAGGATTTTAATTATTTTTCGAACTATTCTTTTCAAAAAATGCTAAGAAATTTACAAGTGTTTGGTTAAAGTGCTTAAAACTGAGAAATAAATGCATAATTGTGTTTTATGGAGGATTTACGACTTGGTTGTGTGTACATATAGGTATTTCAAGTCTTAAATGTTATACGAGTTACTTGTGTCGAAAAAATTTTATACAGCGCTTACGATTAAACAGATGTGACAAACACTGAAAAGCACACTGGATCTCATTTTCAGAATGGGTAGCTTTGCTAGTTTTTTGTACAATAAAAGAGAGAACAGACAATAAAAAATATTAAGAAATAAAGTATATATATCTAATGTACAGTGCAGTGGTGACTGGGGCATCATGTCACCCCTTTTATATCAATTTTTTGACGTCGACCTTTATTTTTCACTTGCAAAAGTGAAACAAAAAGGAAACGTAAACCCTAAAAGAGGGTTACAATAGTGAGAAAACCAAAAGAAAAGTAGTTTCTAACCATCCTCCCCTTTCCAAGCGACGCCATTGACTTAGTGATCCACCAGCTACTACTAAAAACAATTATGAACAAAATTGAACTTCTCGAAAAGGTTCGTCGTCGTTGAACTAGAACAATCGTCGAACACGTTCTTAAGCGTGTTGACTGAACTTTCACGAGCGGCGATTAACCGGCGTGAATGAAACGCAAGAGGCATATACACGAAGTTTACCTTACGGTGGGTTCGCAACCGCAGGCGGTGATGTTGCCCCTGCTGCAAGCTGCGGTCACCGCGTACGTTACACCCGCTGAACTTATTGCGTACGTGAAAGCTGCTTCCCTGCTTCCTGAAATAGATCAGCGAGAAAATTTCCTGTTAGATCTGGCGTCGGAGCTGGTCTGTCCAGTTTGCTGGACAGGTGTACAGAGGGATTTCCAGGTAAATGTAAAAGGTGCTCGGGCGAGAAGTACGGGGCAAAGTTTGCGAGAGAGTTAAGAGTGGCGGCGTCATCCTCGGGACAATGCAAACGAGGACAGGGAATTTTCTGAAAGCGGCCGTCGATTGTTCGTCCCGTGTGCACCTGGACCTATTTATTGTTTTGGATTTACTTATCCCTGGTGTCTAACAACAAATGAGATTTCTTGTCGATACATTTTTCGGTTTAGATTTTGCTTATCGATACATCTGTTTATAATCTTGTAGCAAAAGTTCAAGTGGGAAATAATTTTCGGACTGTCAACTTCATATCGTACGTCATCACGTTATCATTGTAATTATTAGATAGTAGAAAATGAGGATAAAAATTTGCTCAAAGAATGAATTTATCAATTCATTAATCACTAATCTGTCTGGAATTCTTAATTTTATTCTTGTTATTGTCGCAACTCTTTCACGGTTCCTAACAACCTGACCATAAATCTTGCGTGCAAATCCATACTTGTATAAAACCAATTAAGGATGTAGATTTCTTTTACCTACTATACTCCACGCGTCTACTTAAATAACTTTCTTACAAACTACTAAAAAACTCCGACTGATCTCTCGTATCTCATCTCTCGTTGGAGGGAATTTCAAATAAATGCACTTTCATTTCGTTCGAAAATTATATCAAATAAATTCCACGTTCCTTCAATCTTCGGAAGATTCCACGACGAATTTTTCGCTGTGGCGCACGTTTTAATCCACGTCGCGCGATCCGATCCACTTCATTTTCGTCGACGACTATGATACATCAGCGAGCGCAAGCCCACACTGTCCCCTGGCGTTTCCGTCACGCTAATTTACAGCTTAGGCCCGACACACGTGAGGCCGCGTAAAAGCGCGAGCACAATTAATTACCCGCGGAGCTCTTTCAGCTCGTTTGCCATACCGAATGAGTTACCGCCGCGTTCCTTTCTTCTCTCGATGTTGCCTTCTTTTCCTCCTTTTTTTCTCTCTCTCTCTCTTTTCTATTTCTTTTCTTCCTTTTCCTTCCCCTCCCCTCTTGCCGCACCAAACACCTACGCGATACCGTCCAAGTTGACTTCGCGTTTTCGCCTGGCAGCCATCAACCACGGCCAGCTTTTAATTCGAACGTCAGGATCGTGCCTTTACACCGAACGCCTAATTACCGCGCGCGATAAAACTCGAAGAGCCATCCGATCGTGGCCGCTGGCGATTCTTTTACGAAACAGGGTTTGACAAAAGCAAACATCTTCACGGTGTTTCGCCGATGTTACCGCGCCGTTTGATCCCTCGATCAAAATTTTTCCACCGTGTCGGATTCTCAAGTCACAATGAAACAGAGAGGTCTCAGAGAATTTTTTTATTTATTCTCATTTTCTTGATGTTCAACGAGCTTAAATTTTATAATGTGAGAATTTCACAATATGAAAGATATTTCCTTTCGTTTTCTCTCCAGTATAATGAAACAAATGATAAGTATAACGAGTAAATAATAATTTAATAATTAATACTGTAATAATTTATATTAATAATAATATAATTTTATTCAAATTGTATTTAATATTGATATAATAATAATTTGAAATAATAATAACAATAAGTTCTCATTCTCTTAATACTTAACGAGCTTAAATTTTATAAATTTTTGCAATATTAAAAAATTTCCTTTGATTTCTCTCCAGTAATGAAATAAATAATAAGTATAACAAGTAAATAATAATTTAACAATTAATATTAATGTAATTTTATTCAAATTATATTTAATATTAATATAATGATAATTTTAAATAATAATAATAATAAGTTCTCAGTCTCTTAATACTTAACGAGCTTAAATTTTATAAATTTTTGCAATATTAAAAAAATTCCCTTTGATTTCCAGCAATGAAATAAATAATAAGTATAACGAGCAAATAATAATTTAATAATTAATATTCAAATAATGTAATTTTATTTAAATTATATTTAATATTAATATAATAATAATTTAAAATAATAATAATAAGATTTAAAATGTAATAATAACAAGTAAAACTAAGTTTCAACGATTTCGTTGCAAATTGTTCATTCATAAATTTCTCCGCGCGCCAAGAAATTTCTAAACTCCTCTCCGATCACCCCTTTTGCCATTTGCAATCTTATAAATTACCACTCGGCTGTAAAGCGATTAAAAATCCATTAAAATCTTCGTCACAGGATTCAAATGACGGCCTGTTACGACAGTACAGTGCAAGTCGATCGTAAAGGAATTTCCCGAAGAAGCGAGAAACATTTCCACCGTTGCGAGTTTCGCAACCTGCGAGATCCTCGTCTCCTCGTCCTCTCTGCTCGAACTTTCATATATCATTGCGTCGGCAAGAAACGCGAGATTGAAAAGATCCGGTTGTAATTACGGGCGGATCTTCCTACACGCGGTTGATCCGATGTTTGTTATGTTCGCATAATTCATAGAGCGATGATAGAGATACAGCGCGACGCGTTGCTCGACGAGTGATTTTTGCCACTTTTGTTGATCGGCGATTATTTTGTACGTCAAGCCCTTTCTCTCACGTTTCGCGATGAAAATTATTCAGTTCTTTCATTTCAAGGTAATTGCAAGGCTAATATTCGAGAGGTGTTGCTTATCCAAAGGGATCTTTTTTGCGACCATAATTTCCAAGGGCTCGTTTTCAGAATGTTATTTAACAAGATCCTGGGATTTATTTTAAGGAGAGACAGATTTCCCTAGGGAGAGATTACTTTAGAGTTTTTTTAGAGACGCAATTCGGCCTAAGCTCTCCTCACTAAAAGTACAATAGCAACGAAAACGTATTGTACTCGCCAGGTAAGCCTTCGTTCGTCAACGGCAACGAATGTCACTCTTTTGAATTTCTTTCTACTGAATTTTAATTGTCCCGTCAAATATTTGATTTAAGCGAAGAACAATAAATAATACGGCTTTATTTAGTTTGCTGAATTTAGAGGGAACTTTCGTTTTCTCAAAAATTTATACCTCAAAGGATCGTACTGTAATTTGTGTGTGTTCAACGTGGAATTACACGGCTACCTGTGGATGTATATTTATGGATAAACTAACATAAGTCTCCCTTTATTATCAACTGGTAATCTTCCTAGGCATAATTTCAGGCGAGGAAACATCGTGGCGAAATGCCATGACAGGGGAAGGATGTAAGCGTTGTCAACGAAGCGCATAAAAGTCCGACGATACACACGTATACGCGAACGTGGAAACATCTATCGAGAACGTATGAATAATTCATGGATAATAATAATACAGAAAAATGCTGCCGCGATGATAGATGGGTATAGCTTTTATGCGAGAACGTTAGAATAAAATCACCTCCGTACGCTCGCTTTGATTTATTCGCCGGATTTTCGATACGATTTGTTCATCTTAAATATTTTATCTTTAATATTTAAAGTCGTAGTTACATAGTATCTTATTCATAGCAAACTCTCAAATTGATTTGCCTAGGATCTGTCATTTTAAACAAATTTTTTTTTAATCGTCTTCGGTATTTAAAAATTAGAATTTCTAGTGAGTTCACTTTAGAAAGCGTCTGTTCTCCATGCTCCTGTTATATTTCACTTCTCTCGATCATGGAATTCTTTGCAAAAAGTCATTTCATCAGCAAAGGAAATTGCTTCGCGTCGATCTTTCCAATTCTTCGAAATCTCTTCGAAAGTCATTCAATTCTTCAGTCGAAAGTTTTACAGAATCTCTTCAAAAGTCATTCGATCAGCAAAGAAAAATTGTTTCACACCTTGATCTTTCCAGTGTTCGATTTCAAATATTCCCTCATGTTTATCAAATATACAACTCCACTCCATTTTTGCAAATCGTACATCTCACAAAAATCGGGGGATATTTCAAAATGAAAAAAAGAAGCATTTGATTTTTTTAGCAAACGACAATGCTCTTCCGATGTTCTTGTCCAATTAAAAAAAAAAAAAAAAAAAATCAAATCCCTCCTTTTTCCTATCGCTTCGCATTCATTTTGAGATATCCCCTAATTTTTCTGAGCAGCGTATTTTTACATACGTATATATTCGCTACGTGCGTGTAACAAATTTATCAAGCAGTACATTTGTCTAAAAAAAAAAAAAAAAACAGAAAATTCCTTTCAACGCGATGACACATCGACTGGATAAATTGAATCATCCTCCACCTCCCCCTTCGTTTCATCTCCACGCGCGAAAATGACGTGCGTGAACGCGAGCGATGAAACACGCGTCGGCGATGAAATGCATCGCGTGCAGGCGGCTGTACGTTATGTACGAGGGTACGTCGTAATATTCTTGCTGTCAAGAGGCGATCCTCGTCGAGGGAAATGCGTTCACGCGTTCACGCGGTGCGCGATGATCCAGGCGAGGCAAGGCTCGCGAGCTTATAACGCGGGTCGAGATCCGTATCTCCGGCCGATCGGCTCGTTGATTTATAAGACGCCAACGAGCAGATCGGTATCTGTCGTTGGTTTCCCGCGTGTCTCGGCGAGCTCATCCAATTTATGTAGCACGCGACATCCGCGCCGTGTCGAAAATAATCCGCGGGATTCGCGCTCGCCTGTTATTCGATTATATATACAGGGTGTCCCAGTTTCTTTTTAAAGCAAAACTTTACCAGCACATTCTACAAGTATACGAAAGGAAATAGGAAAAAAGAAAATGTTATATGAACTATTAAATATGAACTTTGTTATAATATATATATATATAATTATATTAACTATATAATTTACTCTCTTTTTTTTATATAAAAATATAAGATATTACATCAATTGTATATAAAATATAACTAATAACTTATTAAAATAATAATTAGTATTAATTAAAAGTATATACAGTATATAAAAACAATATGAATATTCATAAATAAATATATTCATATAATATATATAATATATATATATAATAATATTATAATATATATATAATTATATTAACTATATAATTTACTCTCCTTTTTTATATAAATATATAAGATATTACATCAATTGTATATAAAATATAACTAATAACTTATTAAAATAATAATTAGTATTAATTAAAAGTATATACAGTATATAAAAACAATATGAATATTCATAAATAAATATATTAATATATATATATATAATATTTGTACAAAAGTTTTTTTTTATTTGTTCCGCGTGTATGAGTCCAATTGTTCAGTTACAATTAGTTTCGTTTTTTATATTATTATTGTTTGAGATTATATTATATTATTATTGTTTTATATTATTATCGTGTCGATTTCGATGCAGTTATCGCTAGTAATCACCAGTTTTTTTTTTTTTTTATGGGATTAGTTCCGTTTTACACGTGTTTGGCTGTATTCCATTTGTTAGTTAGTAAGGTCCAGCGGTCTGTTTCCTTTTCAGTCTTCTGGGTAGTAGGGAGTAACAATCTTTTGCCAGGGGGTTCCTGTGATTTTTGATTTTGCGTTGTATCCCTTGCGCGCTTTACTATTTCCTCTTTGACGGTTGGTATTTCTAAGGTTTTTCTTGTGTCATCGTTTCTGATATACCACTGAGCGTCTAGTATTGCACGTAGGATGATGGATTGCAGGTTTTCTATCTTTTTTATGTTCGACTTGACCATGCCCCAGATTTGTAGCCCGTATGTCCAAATAGGTTTAATTATAATTTTGTAGATCGGTAGCTTATTTTTTACGCTTAGCTTAGAGTTTCTTGATGTTAGCCAGTACATGGATTTTCTAATTGGTTTTATTTGTTTGATCTTTTCTTGCATGTGCTTTGTCCAGTTCAGTTTGTTGTCGAGATGTAAGCCGAGATATTTGACGGAAAGTGCTTGAGGTAGTTCTTGGTTGTTGAATTTGATTTTTGGAATTAGCCCTTTGTTGAGTGTGAATGTTACACGTACACATTTGGTTGTGTTAATTTTGATTTTGTTGTTCTTTGTCCACCTTTATATTTCGTTTAAGTAATTTTGTAAGGTTTTGGTTGTTTTTCTTAAGCTTTTTTACGTAGATGGTATTGCCGCGTCATGTTGTTAAAAAGTTGTAATAAAAATGCGAAACGATAACGGACTATGTTGACGAAATAAATTCAATTTATTAAAAAAAAAAACTAGATATCAATAAATACGATAAACATTAAATTTCTAATATTTATTTTTCTTTATTTAACGAAAATAATAATATATTTATACATATATATATGTAGATCATTTATTTTTGAGATAATTAAATTATTAAAATAAATTAACTAACCCTGATACAAAAGGTACAAATTTTATTTTACTTATAATTTTCTAAAGAAAGTTCATTCTCATTACTTTTAACTATAAATAATTTTATTAATTTAAAATTATTACTATAATATTATATATATATGTATTTATATTTATTATAAAATTTTATTTATTTATATTTAATATTTATTCATAATCAATAAATTTATATTTGTTTCGTCGACATAGCGTACGATCACATTGCCGTTATCTATTTGGTATGTTTCCACAAATGTTTACTTCCTAAGGCTGTTGATTGTTGGGTCGTTTAGGCGTTTGAAATAATAATATTTAGTAATAATATTTAGAATAATACTTAGTACAATTTCATAACAAGAGTCTTTTTTATTTATATTCTCTCTCTCTCTCTCTCTCTATATATATATATATATATATATATATATACTGGTTTGCGAAATTCTTCTTTTCGATTTTTTCCTTTCGTGTTATGTTAATTCTTGCACGTCCGCGATTGATTTATTTCAATCGCGTAACATTATGTATCGCATAGTGCATAATATACGTAAATTAACAGTTGGCAGCTTGTACGATGATATTGTAACAAGTCTCCGTTATTGATCCATTAATTATTTGTCAATTTGTCTTTTTCAGTTCGTTGCAAGAATCTCTTTTATCAGTCAGACAGTGTTGAGAGATTTTATGGTGGTTTAAAGAAAAAAAGAAAAAAGAAAATGAAACTAAAATAATAGAACGTCGACTAATGGTTGGTAATAATGATTGTGATAAATTCTAATATTTTACGAACATAGATTTACGGTGAAGATTTTTTTCTTTTTTCAATATACAATAAAAACCAAGATATTTTCGTTGATTCACTCGTCGAGGAGGTTAACAGCTGCATTTGTCATTGTCTTCCATTTGCAATACAGATAAAGTAGGCTAATTGCAAAATGAGAGTAACGTGTCGTTGATGGTTTCTTTAATAAGAACTGCAAATATTAACGGATGCTCGATTTAATTTTTTTCGTTCGGAACAATCTAACTAAACGAGAATTTTATCATTTGTTCGCGAACGTTTACGATCTCCGCTTTCGTTCTCCGCAACTTTCACATATGTGTAATTAGCGATAAAATGCACCGCTTTCACTTGTATGGATTTTACTCGTAATTGCATCGACCGACAATTTTCCTCATTTTGTTAACAAATTTTTGCAAACAAACGTGACTGCAGGATAAATCATTATAATTCAGAGAGTTATTTTGCCTTGGTTGCCTATCAAGCATATTTATTTATTTCTTCAAGTATTCAAATTTGTAAATTAACTTCGTGTTTCGTTTAACATTCTTATTATTTCAAGTCACCTTGATCTTTCTTCTGCCCCCGCGAATTTCCCATTAACTTTCTTAACGAATGATATTTTGATAACAAATATTTTAATAAAATTTAATTTCAATAAAATCTTCGATGAGAAAATTCAAACGAGAAGATGCTTGACACTAGAGCTACCAAAATGAAAATGACCACAGTTTATAATTTTCATTAGACACTTTATAGATGTAAAACAGTATTTTTAGAGATTTTAATTGATTTTTTGTAAAATGGAAGCTGTAAATTGTTCTTACAAAGTTCTTATACTTTTTTTTTTATTCAATATCTCTGACAGAAATTTTATGCTAACACTAATGACGTTATAATAAAGTGTTTATCAAAAAAGAAAATAATTAGACAGTTGTCGGAATAACAGAAGATATATACTTGTTAGTACGCAAAGAATAGGATATTTTTAACAACATCTACTATTATATATGAAAAGAACTTTCTCCAAAGTGTCGTTAACAAAAAGTAGAATCTAGAACAGCTATAGTTGAGAATTTTTAATCATTTTGTCAATTAAAAATGACAGATCGGTCATAGGATAAAACGTTCATTTAAATTCTTACATTGGTGATCATGTACTTTTTTATCATATTCCTATACAGTGTATAAAATAAATAAAATAAATATTTTATATATTTATGTATAAATAAAATGAATATTTTGTATATTTATATGTATAAATAAATAAATAAAATGAAATTTAAAGGTTTCGTTTAAAGGTTAAATTAATTCTTATTTGCTTTAGAGACTGTTAGCTTTAAGCTCTTTAACCACGAGATACATTTTAACAATAGTAGACCAATTGGAGAATGACACGAAGTGCGCGATAGTGGTAAAATCATAGTGGCAATTACCAAAAAGAACTCTAGTCTCAGTTAGCATTCAACAAGAATCTAGATTACTACTCGATCACTATCACAAGCTTGTACATCGTAACGTTCAAGCGTTCTCTGAATCACTGTTCACGAGGTTAGCGTCGATTTATCGAGCAACAAATCGTTTTCCCCGCGAGTGGACGTCACGTTGGATTCCATACGCGACGACACGGAGGACAGTTAGGCGAACGGATCGGTCCCCGGGCCCTGATGAATTTATGCTCGGGCGTTTATGTCAAAGGACGACAGCGTGCCATCTATTTAGTGTCGGAAGAGGGTAACGGTGAAATTTATGGTTTCGTCGTTGTCGGCGGCGGTTGCTGAAACGTACGGGGAAAATGGAGGACAAGCTTCTTTCCATTAAATTCATTTCAGCTGTAAATTGTGAACGCGAGAAATGAAGCACCGTGTCTATATTAGGCGCGCTGCTCGATGTCGAAGAGTAGGCCTCGATCTATTTGCACAGTGAATTGTTCAAGGTTGCGATCGAAAGCCTTTCGCTCTGTTTTTAATTAATTTTCTTTTAAAGATTTCACGGTGTAGAACGTTGCCAATTGACAAATACACAAACTGCACGATAAATAGATTGCCGATTTTTATGCACTTATAGTGAAAAAAAAAGAAAATTGCACGATATTTGTGTAAAATGTAGAGAATATCTAAAGCAGAGTGTTTATTATAGTATTTAGTATATGGAGTAAATTTCTATTCAAGTTCCATTTCGGAAGTTCCGGAACAAAGTAGAGGATCGACGTGAAATTTTTAGAAAATGGAGGAGGGAGAGGACTCTGAATATAAAATTCTAGTCTCGAGTATTCGCCAGTTTCCTTTTTTATATTAGCAAAGAACAGAAACCATTTCGGAATCAATCGAAAGTTCCATTTCTTTGGATAAAGTCTCGAATGGCCCCGAAAATTTTTAGAAAACAAAGGGAAGGACTCTGAATATAAAATTTTAGTCTCGAGTATTCGCCAGTTTCCTTTTTTATATTAACAAAGAGGAAAAATCGTCGTTTCTTTGCGCTACGTCCGTCTTTATATTATTTTATCAGCGTTTCCCGCGAATAAGCTAAGCTCTTCCAAGGACGTTGCTGATCTGGCCGAAAGTCATTGCAGCTCAAAGGGTTAAATTCGTGCTCGATGTACGAATAAAATTATCGACAGACAGCGTGACCGTGCGTCCAGGCAATAAAACAGCGGTGCAAAGCCGGAAAAGGAACGATCCGATCTTTTTTCTTAATTTGTGTCATCACGTTTTAAGTGACTCGCATAACGGCCGCGAGAAAACAAGCGACAGCGCTCGTGGGCGATTGTTTACGATGATTGAGGAGCACAAACTGAGATTTAATAACGAAATCTGACATCGTCGTGGTGTCGAGCGCTCGATTAATTTCTGCCTTTCGGTCGTGGCGACACGACAGGTGTTGTTAAATAGGAATAGTGTTCATCTCTCGAACTGTGAACTTTAGACGATTCAGACTGAATCAGATTTTGAAAAGGAAGATGTGATTATCGAGTCTAAGTATTAAGTATTAAAAGAACGTGGCGAAATTAACAACTTTGAAGATGCTAGAAAATTTACTCAATTAGGTATTTCCCGAAGTAGTAAATGGTTATTTAATTTTCTAACAAATAATAAGTAAAAAAAATAATTGATATCAATTATTATTATCGTCTACGTTGTATACAAGGGATAATCATAGTCTTGAGCTGTACGTACCTAATTGTTCTATCGTCTAACAAATTTTCAATTTACTAATTAAAAGTTCAAGTACAAAATGAAAGAAAGGAGAGAGATTCAGCTTTTTAACGATATAAAAGGAAATAAATTTCCTTCGCTCGTTTCTTTTCATTGTGATTTTCCTCCCTTGTTGCTAGAATATAGTAACTAATACTATCATTCGTCAACTAATACAACTCTCGACGAATTGTTTATCATGGTCGTCTTTGCTTCACGGGGCGTTTAGGTTTTACGAAGCAATTTCGAAGTGTGGCAAGTTACAACATGAGAAATGTTCACTCGCGAACAGTCCTGTAATAGGTTCACGCGTGGGTATAGCTACAATTTGTTCTTCGTTAAAGTGCAACTTGTACTCTTCCGCTGACTTGAATCAGAAGCATTTGGTATCGGTTATTGGAAGATATTCTGTTTTTTTTTTTTTTTTTTTTTTTTTTTCTTTTTTTGGGATGTAGCGACATCTACGCAGTGCAATTCGTTTTCATCGAGACACGTAGGATTTAGACTGATTTAATAATTTTCACCGTGAGTTCTCGCAAAAACAAATACACATTTTTACATGAAAAGTCAATACTGGGATAAAGAGTAGGTTGGAATTAAATTTGGAACTTTTTAAAGTTAAATTTGGAAGAACGAGAAATTATAGAGAAATTAAACTTTTGCAAGAGCTGAATATAGACTTGGATATAGGGAAATTTTGGAAATTTTTCATACTCGTGATTTTCTCATAATATCTTGATTTCCGTCATCAAATTGTAATTTTAGACAGTTGAGATTACAGAAATCTGCTTGTCTTTTATTTTCAATTTTTAAACAAATACTTAGTTTTTATAGAATATAGAAATTCTGAACAAATATTTAGTTTCTATAGAATATAGAAATTCTTTCATACTTTTTACACAAATATTTAGTTTCTATAGATTTCTACTCTTTGCCTAGATAAATTTCAATCGTAGTTTATTTCAAAATTTTTTAATCCATCAAAACATTTTTACCCCCTGTAATTTCATACTTCTGTCAATTCAAACAAATGATAACGTTACATCTCAAGTTCAACATAAATCTTTTTTTTTCTTTTTCCTTTTATTTCAATAGAGAACTGTTTCATTTTCATCGGTTCAGAATACAAAACTGTTGGCAAATGGATCACTACTTTCACGTGCGAACCGATCCAGAATCGAACGAACGCACGCTTGCTCGAACTGAACCGATGATTTACGCCGTGGCATGCGAGCGTTAGTTTATTATCCCTCGCGTTGACCGAGCTGCACTTGATAATCATGAGATCTCTCTCTCTCTCTCTCTGTCTCTTTATAACCGGAAGACAAGCTCGATTCATATGCTCGCCGTTTAATTTATTCCCTGTTTTGTTTCCATTCTGGCTTATTTGAAAAAAAGTTTCTTCAAGCTTGCGTTTCCTATAATCGTCAGACACAACTGTCTCGACTATCTCGACTCACGTATCGTTGCTGCAAGGTGATTCTATCAATAATTGTTGTCAATGAATATCGACGTAAATTGAATCTAACCGAACGTATGAAGAGCACGTATATCGTACTTGTCTTTCGAGATTTGTGTGTATAACGGCTGTCGAAAAGCGCACAGTCGGTACGTAGTTTCACACGAATGAAATTCTTTTGTAAATTGTATGTAAAATAAAACATTTATCTGCATTTAAAAAAAAAAAAAAGAGTTTCGCCTTCTTTGTTAAATTTAATTCTATGTAATTATGAGAAATTACAGTTCCGGCAGTCATTGTTTGATCCAATAACGCGAACGTAAAAATAGAGATACAAATTTTGAAATACAGTATATAGAACATACAAGTTTGAAGAGTCATCTTCTAAAATGGAATAAATTCTTAGGTGGAAAAACAAAATCACATAGAAATCAATTAAAAATAGAATCGTGTACACTACGATTGATTTAATTCCCCTTTCGTTCAACCTCGGATCCCTCTGTTCATTTTACTAGTAAATAAAGTTTCATTATACTTTGTCCACTTGTTTATTAATTATTTATTTCACTTGCAAGTGCATTACGTACAACTAATTGTTACAATCAGTCCGCGTGTTGATAATGCAGTTGTCGGTGTTTAGCGCACTATGCTACTCAAAGATCGCCAAGATCTCCAAAGAAAACCTAAAAGCACCGATTTCTAAACACGAAATATCGTTCCTTTCCTTTCTGTGTTCTCTATCGAACTACAAAAAAAAAAAAAAGAAAATCCACTCCAATTGCAATGGAATCACATTCACAAGGTCAAAGGGCAGAATTCGTCCCCTCTGAAAATCAATTGTCGACGAAACGACGATCGAACCGCGTACCAGCGAGCGTACACGCTAATTAACTGACGGCTAATTAGCCGGGCGGCGATGTACGAGCGATTCGAGACGCTCGCGGCGGTAAAACTGGAACGAAACGGTCCTGAGAAGCGCTAAATCTTCACCGCGGCAACGTCCGCGATCGTCTCGCGCGCTGACGTTGATAGCAGTATTTCAAAACGGCGATGCGTCACGCTTCCACCTACAACAATATTGTCCACGTGCGTTTGGAACGGTGTTCGTTGCGCTCGCGGGACGTTATTATTATTATGATGCCCTGGCGATTTTATGCCTTGGCGAGCGATCTTATTAAAGGTAACGAGCACGATCGTATCGCGTCCGAGGCAATAAAATAGGCAGCTCCAGTGTCTTCTTCCACTCGAGTCGAGTCGTTCCCAACCCCCTCGGGAGGGGAAAAAATCGACAAGCAGATTTCCAGGTTAGCTTTCCTTATCGCGAGGATGATCGAGGCCGCGATGATCGTCAGGCGAGTCCATTTGTCTAGGATGTTCTAACAAATCTTTTGCTTTCGAGTTCTCTTTTAGAATTGAGTTGATAATGAATCGATGAATCTTTTTTTTTTTTTAACGAAAGTCTACAAACAGTTAGATTTAATTAAGGGATTGTTATGGTGTAAACTTTTGAAAAAATCGATTATTTTTTTTTTCTTGCATATTCTTAAAGGACATAGTTTCAAAAATAAATTTCTGCACCTAATGTGAACTCCTAAAATTAAAAGTTATGGTTGTTTGAAGGACGCGACGACCAGCGTCATTGTTACCGCAATAGTAAACTTTAAAGGTGTTATTTCTGGAAACTACGTTTTTCAGAACGGTGTCCATGATATCTCAGAATCTACTTGACCAATTGACTCAAAATTTTAAGTACGCATTTAGCGCACGTGCGACTATAGCCCCTACCAGAATCAACCAAAAAATTTTATTTTTTATATTTTTTTAGGCTTCCGAAGTTTAACAGAAACATGCAAAAATCGATCATCGAACTTCAAAGTATCGCCACTTTTTTAATTACCGACTTTTCTCTTTTGCTTTGGTATCTGCTGTAGCCAAACTCGTACTAATTGAGGAACATTCACGTGTTTTTTTATTTCCGACAAGCAGAGTGGCCGGAATCATGGACACTGTGAGACGACCTTCTTTAAAAGTGACTATGTTTGACAGTATGCAGTGCCACTAATTTCAACTTTTTTTGTCCCAAAAAATTTTAAAATGTCGTTGAAATACGTACAGACAAACGTTGTCAATTTGACTGCAAAAAGTGTAATAGTTTCTTTGCAAAAAATTCCCTAACAAAGTTAGAAAAACACGCGCTTCACGCACTAGAATACCCCCCTTGAATGTTATAGTGTATTGTATCAGAGGATATCAATACAGATAATTTATTTCAGATTTTCGGGGATTCATTTCAATGTGAAAGTGATTGTGTGTGATAACTATAATATTCTTTTGCTGAAGAGTGGACATTTTTGGGGAGTGCACGGTTAAAGGGAAAAAATGATGGTACAGTTCTCTTCCCACTTTATAAACATCACTAACCAAAAGTCTGAACTTCATTCGTTATCTTCTGCCACGTTTATCAAGCAATGCACTCGTTTCGAACGATTTCGTTTAAAAGCGTGACTTAAAGTGCTTTTTCCAAACTTGACAAATTCACACTGTTCTTCCTCGCGCGTTATCGCGTTCCAAGAAAAGTTGACCAGTGGAACGTTTACGTCGTGCGTCACGTTGAAATATCGCCGTGTATCACGGGCCATTTGTCCACGCTTTTTCTTATTACACGCACGTACGTGTCAAATTATTCGTGTCTGGATATTTTCTCGAAAACCTTTCGAAAACGAAGAAGCAAACTGATTTCTAATTCAAATATCTATGACCAATGCGTTTGATTGCATTTCTCACGTACAAAAAATTTTCAGCGCACAATACAGATAAATTGAATTATGTAAAGTACATCTACGAAATAAACGAGAGAATGGACAATCAACGTTTCAAGAATCGTCTGGCGTAAAAATCTGACCTGCGATTAACCACAGTTAGTTATTAGCCTGTTGTTGTGGCGCAGTGATTCACCGAATTTGAAATTAATTCCGTTCGCCTGCACGCAAGTATCGTGATTAATAAGCCATTGAACGTGAGACTCGTTAGTGTCGGGCGTGAAACAATTGCTTTTTCCTTTTTCTTTTCTTTCTTCGGCCGAGGAGCCAAGAATTCGAAGAAGAAAAAAGAAAATCTGATCGTAGCTTCACGATGCTCTGAATTTCTATTAAAGTCGGAACATCGGAACTACTATCTTTTTATTTTATTATCGTTTTACTCGAGGCTTTACTTTAGAAATTTTACTACTAAAATTTTGAAATTTAGCAACACTTGATTCAAACTAATTTCTGCACCTGTGGAAATAAATGGATAACATTTGCTCTTTCTAGTAATTATCTTGCGACTTCTTTTCGATTAAATTCATCTGTCGAGCTTCGTTGTCAGACGAGTCCAAGATACTATCAGAAAGATCGGAACATGATACTGACGTGAGATTTTTCACCAAGAAGCTCAATAATCGTATATTAACAGGAACTTCTGTTTCGAGATTTTAAGCGAAATCTCTAGTCTAGTGGACGAGCGAGAACTTCATTAGCATAATCGTGTCGTCGAAAGCCTGACATTTTTAGTTGTTTTATGATGTTTCGTTCTATTTTTTGTCAGGAAACGTTGTACAAACGTTTTACACGTGTACGATCGCCCACGAAAATACTTCTGCATCTCATAAATATCTTTTAATTAATTACTTTAATTAAATTCACCAATAGGTTATAGATACTTTACTGTTTATATACGTAAATAAACTAATATATATATAAATATAATAAATAAAATTAAAATATTAATTAAATTCACTGGAGCTTCGACCGTGGCCAAAGATTAACTGCGTCCTAACTTTCACTTAACTCTTCACTTATCTGACTCTGAGATTTCGTTAAGTTTGATTTTTCCACAGAGAGGAAATCTTGCCGAATCCTGGTGTCTCGCGATCGGCTGCGAGTTTTTTTCCATTTCACCGACGTCGCGTCGAATTTGGACCGAATGACGGAGAGTTGCACTCGACGTGAAACTTTCGCACGATTTCGAACAATTCGCGCGCCATTTGACAATGGAACGAACCGCAAACAGGTCTAGTAACTCTATCCGGTCGGTTGGCCAGCCTTCCCTTGGATCGTGCTCGATATTCTCGATGAAATTCAATATTCCGTGTAATCGATAGACGTCAGTACGATTTATGCTTTCCTCCCTCAATACCGCGCGACTGCGCGAAAGAAACGAGGTTCCCGTCGTCGGTGCAAGGCGGAAATTTCGCGCAATTCGCCGATTTTTCTCGTGCAATTCCACGTGTTTTTTCCCCTTTCTATTTTTTCTTTTCTCTCTTTCTCTCTTGCCCCTTTTGCTTCTGACAAAACGAGAAACGATCGTGCAGCTCATTAAAGAGCACTTGAGCGTTTCGCACATTTGAATAGACAACATCCTATTGACATCTGTATATTGACCTTTGCAAAATGTCAGCGTATAGTGCATTGAAACACGTGGTCGTTGCACGTGTGCATACGATGTTCAGGGAGGGCGCTTGAAACGCATGGTTTTTAAACTGCTGCTTTGCATATCGACGCCAGATATTCCCTTTCTTCGATTGCGGCGCATATTGCTGGCAGAACTTGGAAAATTGCAAACTAAACGAATACGCATATTTGTTTCTACTGAAAAATGAATAAATACTTATTTCTATTTATACCCATTTGTTTCTATTTAAAATATTCTCAAATGTTTATTTCTATTTATTTCTATTTAAAATATTCTCAAATGTTTATTTCTATTTATTTCTATTTAAAATATTCTCAAATATTTATTTCTGTCTATCTCTATTTAAAATATTCTCAAACGTTTACTTCTATTTACTTTCATTTATTTCTATTTATTTCTATCTATTTCTATTTAAAATATTCTCAAATGTTTACTTCTATTTATTTCTATTTATTTCTATTTATTTCTATTTATTTCTATTTAAAATATTCTCAAATAATTATTTCTATTTAAAATATTCTCAAATGTTTACTTCTATTTAAAATATTCTCAAATATTTATTTCTATTTAAAATATTCTCAAATATCTATTTCTATTTAAATATTCTCAAATGTTCATTTCTGTTTATTTCTATATAAAATTTCTATTTATTTCTATTTAGAATATTCTCAAATGTTTATTTCTATTTATTTCTATTTAAAATATTCTCAAATATTTATTTCTATTTATTTCCATCTATTTCTATTTAAAATATTCTCAAATGTTTACTCTATTTATTTCTATTTAAAATATTCTCAAATATTCATTTCTATTTATTTCTATCTATTTCTATTTAAAATATTCTCAAATGTTTACTTCTATTTATTTCTATTTACTTCTATTTAAAATATTCTCAAATATTTATTTCTATTTAAAATATTCTCAAATGTTCATTTCTATTTATTTCTATATAAAATATTCTCAAATGTTTATTTTTATTTATTTCTATTTAAAAAGATTCGCCACTGGAGATGGAATATGTCTGCTTATTACGTTGAAGAACTTCAAGAAGAACTATGCTGAAGAATTACTTACTATATATATTTTTTTTAACATCGATTCTCACTTGATTCCTTAATCCTTGAAATATTTCATAATCGCCGGATGAATATTTTTTCATTCTACTAAAATGTAATGTATTTTACTTTTATAAGTCGAACATCAAATTATACTTTTTTGCATTTTTTGTCATTTTTTTGTTAAAAATACTGTTTTTTTTCGGGAATAAATTTAATAACGTTACGCGAAGTTAATTTTTCCGCGTCATCACACGACCTACGAGATAAATTTTCCACGTGCAGGAAATGTACAGTCCTGCCATTTTTCTCACAGTTCTCACCTCTCTAAATACTCTAATACATCTGACCTTAGCCCTTACTTATCAAAATGACTAAGTTAAACTCGTCGTGTACGAACGTAGCTACAAGATGAAATATGTATATAACAAAGTTATCACTTGGACAAGTCCAACTTATTTTATTTTACCTTTTACTCCAGTTTCATTCTAGTTTATTTTCTCTTTTATTTTATTTTATTTGTTTATCCTTGATTTTTCTTACTTGATCATTGTCTGTTAAGATCAACTCAATTTGATAAGAAGAACACTACAAAATTTGTTATCATAGTAACGTTAGAAAGTTAAAATAACGTTAAACTAAACATTACTTATCAATATTTAATATTATTATATAGTATTGTATAATTTATATAATAAAAATTCCAAGTACAGTATTATATATAATTTATAACAAATTTTTACTTTTCACTACTCACTTTTAACACTTGATATTATTTATTATCATTCAGTACACAAACAATAATACTAAAAATATTCAGTACATCTTTTATCATAAATTAATCTTGATATCGTTAAAAGGCTATTTCTGAAAATTTAATCTGTAATGCGTCCTATACTTTTAAACAATTTTCTTGATTCAATTGTAGTTTCTGCACTATTATAAAAATTGCAAGACCTCAGAAGCGAAATCGGCCTAAATCAGAAAGTAACGAAACATCGCTAGCTATCAATCCTGAAATAAGTATAGTTAAACTAGAAATAAATAAAATAAAATTTTTATATTTTAAATTAAACAAATTTTCATATCAAATTATTAAATAAATTCCTGCAGTAACTAATGTAGATGAATGAACTAACGATGAAACTGGAGTAGGAGCTATTATTGCTATCGGTAATCAAACGAAAAATGGAAATTGTGCTCTTTTTTGTAAAAGTTACAATTATTAATATAAATATCAATAAATTATTTATTTTATAAATGATTAAATTTCATCTTCCAAACATACTTGGAACAGGGAACGTGTTAATTCTAAACCAACCGAGAACAACCACGTACAAACTCTCTTCCATCCTTCCGGATTACAAGGTTCGTTTAGGTTCGAGCTGCAAACTCGAGATCGAGTCGCCGGTTTTCGAACAAATTCGCCAAGCGAGCACGTGCGGTGGTTTACGATCGATCCGCGACGAAATCCTTTTTCTCTCCTTGTAACGGATACTCTGCTCGCTGTGAATTGTAACTGATTCTCCGCAAGTTGGGCGAATTGAGTGGCTTGTCTCTGCCTCTCGCGAAGCGGCCCAGCGAGTGTGGGTTCACCACGGAAATTTATCGCCGTACGTATGGTGTACATATATATATATATATATACATACATCTTGGCCGCCGAACGATAAACTTGCAAAGAGCCATGAGTACGTGGCCCGAGGTAGTCGCGTAATCAACACGTCACCAGTTGCGTCACGGCAGAAGACCAGGCGAAATTTCTGCCGATAACGACCAGCCAGAAGTTCCTCTCTCTAGCGAATCATTCTCGTCCACTTGCAACTTCGCAATTTAACGCGCGATTATGGCAGCTGTAAAACGAACGTGGCGAGGGAAACGGCGTCGGCGTGGAATGTTGATGAGACGGGGGGAACGTTCTGAATGCCAGGAATCTCGTTAGCTTGGGTTAGGTTTTAGAAAAATTTCGATGGGGAGAGGCTCGTTGCGGAATTTTTCTTTGCGACATTAGATTCTTGGCGACGAGAGTCACCTTGTGCCATGATAAATTACTGATTAGCGTAGGACAGTGCCTGATTCGTGAAAAGATTTTTGCTCCTGCGATTCTGTCTTGTTGTTAGTTTAATCTTCTTTCATCAAGGTTAGTTTTATCTTAAGGACAGTGTAAACTTTTCAAAAAATCGATTTCTTTTTGTTTTCGTTTTAAATGGTAGTTCGAAGTCTTAGAAATAAGATAGAAAAGGTCCTAGACCTTAAAACGACTTATTTTTGGGGTATAAATAATAAATCCGCAAAAAATACAGAATAATTGAATATGCATCACTGTTTTACAACTTTCAGCAGTATTATAAAGTGTAAATCGCGCGATTCAAATATTACCTTTTGGTGAATCGAATATCAAGGGACTTGGATTTAAAGGATACATATGAGAAATGACGTTTTGAAACTATGAGCGCGTTTATCTCGAAACTAGGTTTTTAGAAACTTGGCACGTATCTTTAGTGTGACATTTACCAAGGATTGGCGATCGAACATTTAAAAAATTTTTAACAATTTCGAAAAATATAAACAAAAAACGTAGAAATTTTTGGTATAAATTCGATACACCAAAAGCAAACAGCTGCTATTTTCATAATTTTCACAAAAATGAAAACGCTGGACCGTCAATCCCTAGAGAATATTGTTTACTTTTGAACTTTTCTTGCCTTTCTGTTGCAGCTCATCCTGTTTGGCTGGCATTATGCACACCGATAGGCAATGCAAAAAAAAAAAAAAGTTATGTAAAAGGATGCCGTTAAAAAGCTAAATAAGAGCCCTGAGTTAAATTATAAATAAGAAGTTAAAAAGTAAATAAGAGCCCGGTTAATTTGTAAAAGCTAAATAAGAGCTCTGTTTTTCTTTTTTAATGTCGCTTTTTATAGTTCATAACGTGTTCAAATAAACCACAAAAATTCATGTCAATCGAATATGTAGTTTTTTTTAACTAGCCCTTCAAAGTATACTATAAAGCAGTGACGGCGAACCATTTTGAGGAGTAGGCCAAATTTTGTTCATTATTTTTTTTTAGTATTAGCTCGTGGGTCACTAAGTCAGTGGCGTCACTTGGAAAGGGGGAGGGGAGGATGGTTAAAAACTACTTTTTCTTGGTTCTCACTATTATAACCCTCTAAAAAGTTTACGTTTCCTTTTTGTTTTACAACCTTTACTTTTGCAAGTGAAGAACGAAAAATAAAGGTCGACGTCAAAAAATTGATATAAAAGGGGTGACATGATGCCCAGTCACCACTGCACTGTACATTAGATATATATACTTTATTTCTTAATATTTTTTATTGTCTGTTCTCTCTTTTATTATACAAAAAACTAGCAAAGCTACCCATTCTGAAAATGAGATCCAGTGTTTGTCACATCTGTTTAATCGTAAGCGCTGTATAAAATTTTTTGGACACAAGTAACTCGTATAACATTTAAGACTTGAAATACCTATATGTACACACAACCAAGTCGTAAATCCTCCATAAAACACAATTATGCATTTATTTCTCACTTTTAAGCTCATGAACCGGACGCTTGCAATTTTCTTAACATTTTTCGAAAAGAGGGGTTCGAAAAATAATTAAAATTCTTTTACGTATATAATGATAAGTTTACAAAAATGAACGCGTAGGGTCATCGGTTCGCCACCATTGCCACAAAGTATACTACCAATACTATAATTTCTAGGCTCGTCCTGCTCCCCCTGAAAATGTTGCGTTCAATTTTCTGACCGTTAAACACCCAAGACCTCGAGTTTCCATTTTAACCAGCCCTCGTGAAAGCTTCGTCTCCTAATCGCTTTGCAAGATTCCGCCATCTCTGCAATATCCGTGCGTGAGAACGGCGTCGCGAGGACGTTGGGGATCGAGGCGTCGATTTGTCACGGCGTGGGTGCAGCGCGAAACGACGAACGGTGACAAAACGCCAGCGCGGGGCGCGCGCGAATGAACTCTGAACCTCAGCGCGGCGAACGCGGGGTGGTGGTGTTGCCAGGTGTTGTTGCAAGGCAGATAAATTTTTTCTCACGGCGGAATAAAGATCTTGTCGGACACGGGAGTGTACAAGACGGAAACATTGCCGCGTGGTGGCAGGGACATGCCATGTTCACCGAGATAACCTCGGGTTTCAACGACCGCCGCCGCCCCCTCCTCGTCTGTCTCGTCCGCCGCGCGCTCACGGCTCTCCTCTCTCTAGTTTTCCAACCTTCTTTTTGGCACCCACACGACACGCTCGTCCTCGTAGAGAGCGGGCTTTTGTTCCTCCTCTTTCAAGCTGCGAAACGTTCGTCTCCTCTTTTCCTTGGCGAAATTTAAACACATTGTGCCGGCATTTTGTTGAATTTATTGAACAAAGAACGACTGGCAGGACTGTGGGAAGAGAGCGCAAGGAACGTAAAATGGTTAAACTCGAAGTATTTTGGACGTATTTTTGTGAATAATAGTGTTCTTTTTTCCTTTCTTATTTTTCAACAGGTGCACACACTGTTTAACACTAGAACGATCAATTCTCCACAGAGATTTCATTTGTGGATACTCGAGTGATTTTTTTTAGTAAAATATACAAGTAAAAGCTCATGCTATTTATTTATTTATTTTTTTTTTTGCACTTTAATTTCTCTGCTACAAATGTTATAACTCAGTCGTCGATGAAACAACTCTTTCTCTAAAGTCCCATTCGTGTTCGTAATAAGAACTTGTGGTGTAATTATGATTGCAATTTGATCTAATAGTTACCATCTACAATATAGATCTCTCTCACGTAAAATAGTGAAAAAGAGTTCGCGAGACGATATTTAAACGTTATTATACAGTTTGGACAACCAAAAATGTTTGCAACACTAGTCGTCGTAATAAATCGTTCGACTTGTTCCGTCTTACGCACTATGACACACTACCATCCACGACTCATCTACACTCGCCTTGTTTACATCTCACACACACGCACGCATCCACTTACATCCACTCCAAGAAAAAAGACAGTCGACAGCGTTTGGAACACATAATAAAGGACAAATCTAACACATAATTTGTACAAATCTAACAATAGTTGTACAAATCTAACACATAATAAAGGAAATATAATAATATAGACAATAGTATAAATAAAAGGGCAATCCTCCTAAGACAAGACGGTAACATTGAACTAGTTAGTATTCGTAAAGGGATACTAAAACGGTGGTCGGAAATTTCCGTTTTTTTTTGGAATTCTGGTACGGAACACGACTCGATCAGTTTTATTATTTAAAAGTTGTTAAGTCGAACGTAAGGGGAGAGGGGGATCGACACTGAATTCGATGAATGAATCAGCCGACACTTCGTTAGCTTCGACAACTTCTGCAACACGCGTAGACACAATGCAGAGCGAGGATGTGTAGGGACGTACGAGCATGAAGACAGGGAGTTGCAGAATGGTAGAATTTCAGAAAGAAAAAAAGAAATACACAGAAGTAAACCTGTACGTGTAAAAGAACACAGTGTTGCGCAGACTACATAAAATGTACAGAGATCCTGAATTGCAAAGAACATGGAAACGCACTGAGAAAGGAATTCCACGATCACCGTTCAGCCACTAACCTATCGAGGGAACAGCCGAATGATTGAAAGAAACGCTGAACTCACTCGAAACTCTCAACCTGATCCCTCTGAACTTTCATTACCTCTGTACAGATTGGCAAACGCGCGCACATTCTGAGGGATCGTTCAACTCCTTCTTCCTATTAGTATGTAAATACCGCGATGGTGTTCTCTCGAGCGTGATCGAGTCTCGAATTAACGTAAGAGTTTGATTCACAGGGCACGTATTAATAGCCAGCTTGGATACGTGTTAACGCGCGAAGAAAAGAAATACGAATCTGTGTAACAAACGAGATGAAAAGAAAGGAAAAAAAAAAGAAAAAATGGGGGGAACGATCGCGCGTACACGCACAGAAAGGGTTGAAACGTTATCACTGAAAGCGAAAGGCAATATCAATAATGGATCCACGCGTTCGTATCGTTGCTCTCTCGCGTCGTGAGTGAGAACGTCGTGAGCGGCCAGCGACGATATTCCTTCCAAGCTTTTAGCCGAGTCGTCATCGTGCGCCGAAGATGCGATTCGCCTCTTTGAATAATGATAGTCATCCAGCGGGCAACGCGATACGAATCTGCGAGATAGGAACAAAGGTGGTAAAGTAATCAAGACGTATCGGATAGGCGTAATTCCTCAATGCGCGCGCACGATACGATACGATACGAATGCAGCTTCATTTTGCTCCTACTATGTGAAAATTGACGGGAACACTCACGGGGGAGAACTTTTTACGGTGTGAAATTTGTGGGGTTTAAAATTTTTGTAACTTTGACGAGTCTGATGTTTCTGGATTCGGAGTTTGTTGATCTTCCTTTCTGCGCTTGCACACGATCGGAAGATTCTAGTAATTAATTGCAAAAATTTATGAAGACGTTCGTAGAATTTTAAAATTCTAATTTTAAAGCGGACAGAATGAATAGTTTTTTCTTTTTTTCTTTGCTTGTATATGACTGAAAAGGTGGAAGATTCTAGTAACGAAAATTATTATTATTCGTCTGACTTGAATACAAGAGAGGAAGTCTACGAAGATACTTGTAAAATTTTAAAATCCTAATTTTAAAAGAGACGAATATTCCTTGATTCCTTTCATTTCTTTTCTGTGCTTGTATACAGCTGAAAAGTGAAAGAATCTAGCAACGAAATTCACTACCAATATTAAGAACTATCTGATTTTAATGCAAGGGAGAAAATTGACAAAGATATTTGTAGAATTGAAAAATTGGAAGTTCTTGTAATTTTAGAAAAGTTTCTTTCTTCGATTTTCCTTTTGCGCTTGTACAAAACGATTGCAGCTTTCGAAATTAATTACCAGCATTAAGAACGTCTATTTCGTTCCAACACAACAGATAACATTCGTGAAAACATTTATAAAATTAGGAAAATTCTTTCCTTCCCCTTTGATGTCCTCTTTTTTCGTCGATTAGAAAGTGTTTGGAGGTGGTCTAACTGCAAACGAGGCCTCGAAGTTAATTATAAACAGTTAAGAGCAGCCAGGAGAATTAGCACACAATACGATATCAAGTTCACGTTCGTTATCGCGTGCATATTTTAGAGCATGTTAAGCGAAGTTACATTGTACTGCGCTGTGTAATTAATTCTCAAGTGGTAGGATGACGTATGTACATATGTACACGCCCGTTTCAGAACTGGTAGGACCAATTTAATAACTTCGATCGAGTATAAACTCGATATTGTTCATCAAACCCGTATTACAGTAACAAAGTTACATCGACAATTATGCAAGTTAAGTTTCTTAAAATTCTCAAAATCAAAACGAAGAGATCTTCAATGAAAAAATATGTTCCTTTCACTTGTTATTTGTTACTTAATTGGCGATGTTGTGCCAATTTCGAAAATATCTCGGCAAATCAGTATAAGAAACATTATCGGCAAAAAAAGAAAAAACGTATCCTTTCTTATTGAATTTTTTTCGTTTAAACAGAAACTATTCTATTACTCGTTTTCGTTTAATTCTCTTTTTTTCATTGTTTCAAAGACACTTTTTCATTTTTAAAATTTAGATGTATAGTATATAGATATATAGATATACAGATATACAGATATACAGATATATAGATATATAGATATACAGATATACAGATATACAAATATACAAATATACAGATATATAGATATATAGATATATAGATATACAGATATATAGATATATAGATATACAGATGTACAGATATACAGATATATAGATACATAGTATCATATAAGAAACATTATCAGTAAAACAGAGTCGATTCTTTTTGCTCATCTAATTTTTTCTCCTAAAGAAATTTATTCGTCTTTCCAAAGAAAACTTCACTCTCACGCTCGAGAAAATATACGCGAAAGCACGAAATATAAAGAAACCCTACACCAAATAAAACAACGACGGTCCAACAAGAACAATGCAGCTTGTAAGTACAAGCATCGTGACCGCAAGCTAGCTGCATAGATCAATTCCAACGACTATCCCATCCGACAAGAAGGAAACCACCTATAGACCAATAGGTCTTTGAACCTAACTTACAACGTCCGTGACAACGAGAGTAATGTCTCTGTCTTTGACACGTAACTCCCATTTAGTTATCGCCTTTGTTTCTTCTGGTCGCGTGGCATTCTTTGCCGATCTAGATCGATTCAATGAACAATCGTTGTACGATCACTGTAAATGGAGAACGACTAGTTACCTTCGAGTCTGATTAACGCGACGACAAAGTCGCACGAGACGAATGGCTCGTGGCCAGCGTGCTATTGAACGAAACAACAGTCTCCGTGGAGAGCTTGGCCATATTTTGGCGAATAATAGCGTTTCTCTCTTATTTTTAACGAGTGAATACACTATCTGATACTAGAGCTATCAAAACGATCGGAGATCTTATTCTTGGAGATTTGAATGATATTTAGTATTATCATAAATTCACTTGCACTTGAGTCTCTCTGCTACAGATTTTATAGTTCAGTTTCATGGGTGAGAAATTTGACATTTCATTCTATACACTAGACTTCTCTTTTATATCTTTAGATATTATCTATATCTAATTATATATATATATATCTATATGATTTTATATCTTTAGATATTAGTTGCTACTTATTCAGATACTAGATACTAGTTACTATTTAAATACTACTGGTAGATACTTTAGATCTACAATATAGATCTCTCTCTTCTCGATGTTATAATGCCCGTTTGAACAAACAAAAATGCCAGCCTAACACTAATCGTCGTAATAAATCGTCCACCGCGCGACTCGATCAATTTTATTATTTGAAAGTCATTAGCCACGTCGAAACAGACTGACGACATTTGACATATTAATCCCGCTTCTTATCGCCGCGACACGTGTTACCAATTTTTCTTCAAGCATCATTAACCAGTGTCTGTCCCCTCCACCCGGTTACGCAATTTCAGCGAGCCAGGTTGCGATTTTGTCATTGCCCCACGACGTTTGCAACGAATTTTGCAACGCGACAGCAAAAAGAAACAGAGAAAATGACAGAGAGAGAAAATAGACGGAGCACAATTAGCAGTAATCAAAAGTCACGAGTCGTCGAGGCTTGACGAAAAAGGAAAAAGAAGAAAAAGAAAAAGAGAAAGAGGGAAAAAAAGGAACTTGTTCGCCACGTTGCGGCGTGGCTCGTAAATAATTTTATACGCTCCTAATGAGGACCACCAAAGCTCGTAATGAATTCAACAATCAACAAGTTTATTTCGAGTTTAACGAATTGCGGCCGCTGCCCCTTTCTCTCTCTCTCTCTCTCTCTCTCTCCCTCTCTCTTTTTTCTTTTTCGGCTCCACGTTGCCCCGTTTTCGCCCTTCCGTTTCTAAAAACAACGAGAACCTCTCGCGACCGTGTGATAGAAAAGTCCGATCGGAGGGAAGAAAAAGAGAGAGAGAGAGAGAGAGAGAGAGAGAGATTAAGCCGGGGATAGGTTGACTCAAAAACAGGGACAGGTTGAGCCCGGATCAGATAGCGAGACAATTAACCAATTACTATAATTAAGACACACGCCTCCACTTAGCATTTGTTCGATCTCGGAGCTGGCTCGTTGAATTTGCATTCGAATCGACTACGGGCCACGGTTCCTCGTTCCTTTTGCTGCCTGGCCCCTTTTTAACGATCTGGGAGGTTGAATTGACTTTTCTCTTAACTGATCCGGCCCCATAACAAACACACACACACACACACACACACACGATCCACGCTTCGCTGCCTTTCGTTTGTTAATACAGTGCCCACGAAGAGACATATCCTCTCTGTGTATCAAGTAAATCGAATTCGTTCAGATCCCCGATCCTAAGGAATCGTTTTCTCCTGGAATCAAATTTTATCGCAGTCGTGTTTTACAGCTTGTTTGATAAACAGAAACGAGAGGTGTTTGATTTGTACTGTGAGAATTCTAATTAAAAAGAAAAGAAGGCTGCAATTAAAAATTGCAAGAAATCACGAGTATATGTTACATATTTGCTGTTCTAACCTGAGAAATCGTTTTCTTCTGGAATCGAATTTTATCACAGTCGTGTTTTACAGCTTGTTTGATAAATAAAAACGAGAGGTGTTTGATCTGTACTGTGAGAATTCTAATTAAAAAGAAGAGAAGGTTACAATTAAAAATTGCAAGAAATTACGAGTATATGTTACATATTTGCTGCTCTAACCTGAGGAATCGTTTTCTTCTGGAATCAAATTTTATCGCAGTCGTGTTTTACAGCTTGTTTGATAAATAAAAACGAGAGGTGTTTGATCTGTACTGTGAGAATTCTAATTAAAAAGAAGAGAAGGTTACAATTAAAAATTGCAAGAAATTACGAGTATATGTTACATATTTGCTGCTCTAACCTGAGGAATCGTTTTCTTCTGGAATCAAATTTTATCGCAGTCGTGTTTTACAGCTTGTTTGATAAATAAAAACGAGAGGTGTTTGATCTGTACTGTGAGAATTCTAATTAAAAAGAAGAGAAGGTTACAATTAAAAATTGCAAGAAAACACGAGTATATGTTACATATTTGCTGTTCTAACCTGAGGAATCGTTTTCTTCTGGAATCGAATTTTATCGCAGTCGTGTTTTACAGCTTGTTTGATAAATAAAAACGAGAGGTGTTTGATCTGTACTGTGAGAATTCTAATTAAAAAGAAGAGAAGGTTACAATTAAAAATTGCAAGAAATTACGAGTATATGTTACATATTTGCTGCTCTAACCTGAGGAATCGTTTTCTTCTGGAATCGAATTTTATCGCAGTCGTGTTTTACAGCTTGTTTGATAAATAAAAACGAGAGATGTTTGATCTGTACTGTGAGAATTCTAATTAAAAAGAAGAGAAGGCTGCAATTAAAAATTGCAAGGAAACACGAGTATATATATTTGCAGTTTTAACGTTTAAATTCCACTTACACTGCGGGAGATGACGTTCACATTCGGAAGGACGAAAGTATTTTTATATTTTTACGGAAGAAACGAAAATGGAGTTTGAATAGAAATTTGTTTCATCTATTTGGATATTTTATAATTTCCGTTTTATTTTCGTTTAATTTTCGACAAATGCACGAAAACTCGCTAATCTAATTGTTACAAATATTGGCTCGAACCGATGTCGCAGCTCGAACTGACTTGACTTCGATTAAAATTTTTATGTCTCAATTTTATTGATTTGCTCTTTCGCTGACATCATCTTCCTCGATTTTCTGCCGGCCAAAGCCTATGAATAAATGAATGAAATCTACTCCGTTAGAGTAGAACACCGGCACAGGACGATAAATTGATTACACAAGTCTGACAGCTTTTAATTACGATACCAATCGCGAGTTTTAGCAATTCACGTTGTTATCGGGCGACATGGTTCATCGACGCGCGTTTTCTTCGGATACGATCGTAAATCCTCTGATATTTCTGCAAATCACAGCTAGAGATGCTACTCGTTTCGTCTCTCGCCTTTTCGACAACTATTGGAGCTTGTTGGTGAAAGTATCGTAACGATGATAAGTGGCGTGAATCGCTTTTCCTTTTTCTATTTTTTTTTTTTTTTTTGATCGATCAGTCGTTAAATCCCACGTATCTGCCTCGCATTATACGCGCCATACTCGTACAGCAATGAATCTCAGTTAGATTTGTTGCTGCCAGACTCGATTCATTCGCTTCTGCATACTAATATTAAGGTTAAAAGACTGCCGCGCGGCCTCTGAACGATTTCACGCAACGAGGACAAACTCGACTCGGATTTACTGCGTGAACTTTCTCTCTAATTAGACCTCTCGCCGGTCGTAGTTCAAAGACAGACAAAAGTTCAAACGTTAAATCGAGCGTTTCGTTCGTTCGACTCGCCATTTTATAATAATAATTTCCAATTTTAATAATCGACGACCGTGATTCCCAGTGATTAAAAATTCTTGACAGAACTTGTCGACTTTTGTCGACGTGGAAGTTTCTCCCAAATTAGTTAGTCATTGTAACGTTAATACAAATTTTTATTGTCATACAATTACCCATGTTAGCTTCATGATTTTTAGTAAGAATAGAGAGATTAGTACTGTACCTCTGTGTTTTTCAATTCAATTGTCACGTTCAGAGATCTGTAAAGCATTACGTACAAATGCTTTCACTTAACCCCCTGGCAACTGGTTCGCGGACCATAACGAGTGACCGAATCGTATACAATAATTCCGTTCGCTTACTTTTCCTTTTGGACTCGTCGGTATGATATCGGTGGGTAGAAATCTACATATATATAATGTAATTGATAATATATATTATATAATAATATTATAATATAAAATAATATTATAGTATAATATAATAATTATATATAATTATAATATATAACATATAATAAACTTATCATTTGTTTTGGCCTGTAATATACTTAAATAATTAAAGAATATACATTATAATAATTCAATATACTTGAAACTAAGAAAATGTTGCGATTTGGGATGAAAAAAAAAGTCATTGACGTGCACGTCATTCGAGCGCAAAAACTATCATTAAATTAATCCCAATCTACTCGCAACAACGTCAAAACTCAATAATCCCACTCTTCGTTTCAACCTTGATCAATTTTAAGAAACTCGGGTCAATTCTCACGAACGATCGCTAAGATCCAAACGCATGCAGCCAAAAACAAAAACGAAAAGAGAGAGGACGAAAAGTCGAAAACGCGTTCTCAAGCCATATCATTAGCATAACTCTCACGCGAGAGATACATACGTGCGTACGTATCGTTGCGTGCGCGTTGGTCACGCGTTCGCGCGATAAATCGCGTAATTGGTCGCGGCTGAGATCGGGATTGATCGAGGTGGTCGATCCCTATGGCAGGTGCGCAACTACGGTGCCCATATTAAATAATAATAATACAGGGCGGAGAGGCGGCTCGTACGAGGCGCGTAATACGATTAACCGCGTCACCGTAGGATCCCTTGTAGCCACGCTGTCACGGCGACGGGGGGTCGCCTAGCATTAGATCCATGATCTACGGTCGGGGCTCGTTTACAGCGTTCGTTATGTTGTCGGTATGATTTACGACAACTCGGATGCGTTTACGGGCGGCGGCGCGTTGGTTACATAGTCGCGCGTGAGCGTCGCCATTAAGCGTCGCAAACGCGCCAACGTGTCTCCTCTCGTCGCTCACTGTCGCTCACAGCTGACATGTAAGCTTGTACACGTATATATGTCAGAAGCAGGAACGTCTGCGAAGACGATTCAACGATCTTTCACATTGTCATTGCGAGACGCGTTTTCGTAAGATGGATCTCAAGGAATCTGATAAAAATAAATCATAATGCATCGATGAAAAGTTGTTCAGGATTCTCTGAATCAAGAGATTTATTCTCTGAAGCAGGTCTTCGGTGTGTTAGGTTAATTTGTCTATTTGCAATCGTTGGCAAAAAATTGTCTAGAATCCTCTGAATTGAAAGACGTATCCTCCGAAATTTATTCATTAGAATTATTTTATGAATTAATTTTAAATTTATGTTTATAAATTTAGTTGTTGTTAAAATTTTACGATTTCGAGATATTATTCGCGAAAGAACATTTATAGGACATCATACATTTTATATTAAAATTTAGAACAATTATATTTATTTATATTCAGGATTGCATTTAATTGTTACGAACCTGTTCGTTCGAATGCTTGCCACAAAAGAAGATCAGTCCCAATGAATATCGAAGGCTCGATTAATCGGCAGTTTCTACGATAATTAGAATTTTACAACTGCGGCGAGACACTCGTAGTTTGTTAGAAATGTTTTGCACAACGTTGCAATTTGAAAGATCACCATCAGGCTCACGCCAGATTCAAAGGCCATCAAAAGGCACGAGAGACAAATTTGTCATTTGTCGGCGATCGATTACGTCTGTTATTGGACGCAGTCTGACGCGCGTCGAGGTACGTCCGCGAGGCACGATCGACCAGCAGCGGCCGGTAGTTTTGGCGTAGAAAACAGCCAACGGGTACCAGAGGATCCGTGGATTGAGTTATGGCCCGTCTGGATCCCCGAGGGACCCGTGTGCGAGGGGCCTCTTTAAGCCGTATAAATAAACTAGTTAATAAATTAATATATCACTGGCCCAGCATCTTCTTCTTCTTCTTCTTCTTCTTCTTCTTCTTCTTCTTCTTCCCCCTGTGGCAGCCCCTGCGAAAATCGCTAACAAGACCGGGGAGGCCATTAATAACGAGCCGATGGGGCGAGGCGATGAATTCGCGCTGCCTGGCCTCCTTATTAAGACGTAACCACTCGTATCGGGACCGGGCCCGATAATAAGCGCGATTCAGGGAAAGTGGCCGCGCGTTCTCTCAGCGATTTTTCTCACTGCTTGCGCCGAACCGTGATTTATGCTCCCCGTTGGTCCAGTTATGGCCGCAGTCTGACCGGGGAGAGCCTTTGAAAGTTTACGGCGTGGGCCGAGTCGAGCGTTTAGTTTGGAGATCGTGAGCGAAGCCGAAACGGGGATTTGCAGAGCAGGTGAATCGATCGTTGGCGAACGTTTCGTATCGAGGATTGATGATCGATAAGTGTTATTCGTGTTAATTAATTAGTAAATCGTGGGAAAGGGAATTTGGTACGTAAGAAACGATTATAAATAGTTGTGCAATATTGTATAAATTGTGTATTATACGCGTGCAAAGAGTGATTTATGTATATAAATTTATGTATGTATATAAAGGGTGATTTATATATATACAGGGTAGGACCCACTTCTTTTGTAAATGTAATTAAAACAGAAAATTCATTATATCTCATAAACGAAGACAGATAGGACATATATTTATATGACTTTGAAGTGGGTCCCTCAAGTTACGAAACACCCTGTATAAATGTATAAATGCACGACTATAAAGTATAAATGTACGTATATAGTAAGTATGAAACGTACGTATATAAAGAGTAATTTAAGAAAAATCATGGTTTAATAAGATGTCTCGAAGATGGATCCAGGGAGAGATGAACTTAAAGAAACTGGACAAGAGTTATAGTCAAGTTTGGACAAACGTATGAATGAATATCTGGCTGTAATTCGCGGAGGCAGGAACGATCCTCAGGAACATCTGCGAATCCACGTTGTGCAAGATTCCTCTTCTCATCGATCCTGTTCGAGATTCGTCTCGCGCGACTCGAAACTCCGGATTCATTCGACCCTTCGCATTAAACAATCGGCGAAACCAGGCCGTGAAAACATCGTAGACAATTCAGCCATTACGAAAGGTCGATCCGTTCCGGCGATCGGTATCCAACCTGACCTATACAACTATGTGAGTTACAACGAGATGCCTAACCACTGGACAAGAAGTTCAATCGACAGGTATCGCCATCGATATGGCGAAGGCCACCGGGGTAAAAGTACACCGGTTCACCAACCACTGCCGATCGAACGAAACAAAGAGAAAAAGAAAAAAAAAAAAAGAAAGTCTCTCGCAGTGCAGTAGGAATAAACAGACACCATTAGAATCTATCTTCGAGATTCGACGTATCGCGATCCTAATCAACGAAGGCTACGGGGTAAAAGTACAGCGGTTCACCGAGCATTGCCGATCGAACGAGAAAAGAATAATCACCGGTGAATGAAATAGAGTTCCATTAGAATTTACATGTATTGCATGCTCGAGACGTATCTCGTCTCGATCTTAGTCAACCGAATGGATCAACAGAGCGAACGTATTCTATTTGTTTGGCGTGAGGAGAAATTCTACTGGCAGATAGATTCTGTTGTATTAGAATCTATATTTAGATATGATGTACCGTAATTTGTGTCAACTAGACGACTCGACCAGATCATTATCTTACAACTTATGAATTTATTTGTTCATCAGGAAATGAGGGGAAATTTTTTTAATACTTTTGACACTCTTGATGCTTTCGATACTTTTTTGTAGTCATTATACATTGCAAATGAAACTCTACTTCGTCTTGAACACCCATTAAAATACCCATCATTTGAATCTTCGTTTTCTTAGTCTCTTAGAGACACTGGTAAATTTCCATTCAAATCATGCACTCATTAATGAATTGACGTTCGAACATCATCTGATAAGGTTCTTTTAAATTGTGAAAATTTAATAATAAAATATTTCGTTGAAAGTAAGAGTACGCAGTTGTCATATAATGTAAATAAAATTCGACTTTTATTTCACCTACTCCATTTTAATATTCAATATTGATAGAACATCACAAAAAAAAAAAAAAAATCGTATTTATTACAGCCTTGTTCAGTCTATTGTTCTAACAAGATCGTTAGATGAACTGACGATCCGTCCAGACGAACTGAAATTATTATTCAAACAGCATTGTACAAGATTCCACTATTTTAATCGTATTCACGAAAAAAACGAATTTATGAATTTAATAATAATAATATTTCACTGGATGCAAGAGTGTCCTACATCAGTCAGAAAATCACAACAAAACTTAATCTTCTTTCTCTCATTCCCTCAGTCGTTAAATCGTCGCTCGGGATGATACACTCGTTAGTGCAATTAACATTCGAGAACCACCAGATAACAGCCTCGACAACTCCAACGCCAACTCAATCGTCATACCAATCTAAACCGACCGTCAACCCGATTCCTCTTCGAGCTGGCCTCCCAAAACGAGAGACACCCATTAACCAATCCAATTAATCCAAATTTTCTAGAAATAAAGACTGAGAACGAGCGCGGTCCTCCTCTCGTGGGGAAGATATTTATGAACAGACCCATGGTTATCTCGTTCTAAATTCATCCGCGCTGTTATCTAAACAGAGGCCAGGATCATAATTTACGTTCGAACGAATATCAGCTTCGAGGGAAGAAAAGAAAAGAAAAAAAAAAAGAGAAAGAAAAGAAGAGAAACGAGAAGGAGAAAGAGGGTGGGAGGGGGAGGATGGCAGGCAACTGCACGCACGGCAATGGTAATTCCCAGCGCGTCGACTATAAATTCTTAGCGACGATTCACCGCGGTTGGTGCCTCAGTATCGTCCACTCTAGTTACAGTTCGCGAGCCGGAGATACGCGGGGCTTCTCCGACCCGATCGAACAAATTAGCGGCGAGATAAAGTCGACAGAGACGGATCGTCCTGCGCCCGACACAATTATCCGCTGCCTGAACTCGCCCCCCCCCCTCCCTTATGGACGATTCCGTGAATCTTGTACCCCCCCTCCCCCTCCCTGGTAATACTCGTGTCTCTCTGGTAATTCGATGGACAGTTTATCGTCGAGTTGCTTCGCGAATCGATTGCAAAGGTCGATCTGCGGCTTTCTTTACTTGTTTTAGAATTCCAATTATTTTTTTTTTTTTTTTTATAAGAAAGTCAGTTTTCTGGTATTTAACCCTTTGGATCTTGTTTCGATTCTCTTTATGTGTAAAAGACAGAAGTATAATAATAATAATATATTGTATTATGATTATAGTACAGTATATATAATATATATATATATATATTATATATAAATTATAATATAATACAATTATTATATTATTATTAAATAATAATATAATACAATTATTATATTATTATTAAATAATAATATAATACATATATAATTTAATATAATATTAATAATAATATAATATATATAATATAAATAATATAATAATTATTATATTATTATTAAATAATGCATATATAATTTAAAATAATATAATAACATAATATAAATAATATAATAATTATTATATTATTATTAAATATATATTAAACATATATAATTAAATATATAATTAATATAATTATAATATAATATTAATAATAATATATATATTATATACAAATTAATTACAATTACAACATAATATAATTTAAATATAATAATTAATGACAACGTAATAATCAAAAAACGAGGATTTCACTTACTAAATAATTTACAGAACGTTTGAAGTAGTGCCTGACATTCAGTTGCTTTCCTCGTTTATTAAAATTAATAAAGCGGAGTTGCCTTCTCGTTGCAGCAGTCCTTTCAATTGCAGAATCCACTGAACGACAACATTCGAACGCGAACGGGTCTCCGATGACCCGCGACTCAATTAAAACCCAGCAACTAATTGCACCTCGCGTGTTCGTTCGTTTTATCCCCCCCCATAAAAGAAAAAAAAAAGGATTCTCGGATCTCTCTTTCACATTTCCCAACGTGATCTCATCCTCGGCAATGCTGGCACGCACGCACGCACACACGCGCGACCGCCAACTTCAAACGATCACCGACTTGAAAAATCGGCTGTATCCGCCGTTTAATCGGTACTCATTGGAAGCGGCTGTAGAATCGTCGCTACGATTCTACCGACTACGAGCATCTCGCCCAGTTCTGGTAATCGAGCAGCTTGCGCGCTGCTCGCGGATTAAATTACGCGCGAGCCGACCGATACGGAACCGAGCAACCGCGACGAACAACTTGAGAACTGGTACCGGGGAGGAAAAACCAACGGCCAGCGCGTTTCCACATGGAGGATGCGCTTCGCGTGGTATGCTCGATCGCGGTACGTTGGCAAATAAAGAGAAAAGAAAACAGGGGAGGAAAAGTGGGAGGACGTACGTCCTTGTACTATCCAGATATTTGGACGTTGGTTTTTCTACGAACCTCGTAGAGACAATAATTTGGCAAAGTCTCTGAAAATTATTTATAGAAATTGTGAAAAAGAAAGATCGTTACATTCTACTTTTGGACTTTCATTTGTTACGACTGTCTTTGACAAAGATTTCAAATGAGGAATGAAGAAAATAAAATAGCAGCAAGTATGTTGCATTGCTCAGTTGTTGATAGTCAGTCAGAGCCAACGGTCGTCGTAAAATCTTGTTTCACATTAATTAAAATAAATAGTTGGTGTTAAATAACTGTTCTTGTTAAATCTCGTGATGTATTTATTTAAATGTTGAATCATTGAAATAAAATAATATGGCTGACTTTTAATCTTTTTGATAATCCACGACAAGATATACTTGAATTATTTTTATGTATTGTTGTCAAAATTTATAAATAAAAGTTTTATAAAATGGCATTTCAAATCAGACTGTAATATATTTAAGACTAAACGAATTGTAAAAAATTAAATTTTTAGATAATTAATTTTAATATTAGTTTGAAAAAGGATTTAACAGTAAGTCAATTAAATTATTTTAATTGAATAAAGTATTAATTGCTGTACAACTATGATATTTAAAAGAGAATAAATTTGTTAGGAAAATAAGTGTCACCGAGTCCCATTTTTCAATATACTGTAAAATAATGCAACGTTTTGCAAGAAAAAATGTATCGAGAGACTGAGTTGTATAAAATAAGTTATTGCACAAATTATATTATATCATATAATTATACAAATTTTTGTACAAGTTACATATGCACATGTTGCATAGATTCTAGTACGAATTAAGAAAGTTTAAATTCGATTTGTTGTACTAATTGACAAGTACAATATGATACGAAATTGAAAGATCAACCAGGAAAAAATTTAACTTTGTCACCCTTTTCCTTTTACTTTCCTTCGGGATCTTCTTCAGGACGAGACAAATCGAAGAAACCCAATCGCGAACGGTGAAATTCACGTTGCTTGCACACCTCGACATAAAGTCATCGTCGAACAACGTCTTCGTTCGGATAAGAGAGCACCCAAAGCTTGATTTACGCCGGCGATCGTCAGAGATCTCACTCACGACTCAGTTACAATCCATTGAAATACCATCCGATGCTCTTCAAACACGCGGGCAGGCGTCCGCGCTTCGGAACGTCGGAACGATAACATTCACAACGATCGTAACTGGATCGTGACCGTGTCGTTGCTCGATCGCCGCTGTAAATCAGTCCCCAAATGGCCGTGTAAGCCGCGCGATCGCTTCGGTTCGCGTTTGTTTCCGATACGTTTCATTGAATCTGGGCTACGCTCCTTAATGAGCACCTGCACGAATTAAATAAACGCGAGTTGATTCACAAAAATCACGGTGGAACGATTTAAGAAAGAATTATCTAGAAACGATTACGCACGATAGAATTATTTGAAAACGAATTTTCGAAATCCACGTTCTATCTGTCTAAACTGTATAAAGGATATTTGCTTGAAAATAATTTCGGCAATTATTTAGAGAAATAAGAAATGTAGAAATCAACAGTTTGAGTAACTTTTCCGCCTTAGTTTCCGAGATTTTTCTCCAATATGTTCAAAAATCGTCGAAGTCGGTGAGACCTTCCATTTTCTAAATAACTTCTTCTAATAATTTCTTCAGAATAAAGAAAGAAAATTGCTTTGAGAATTCTGTTCTTTAAATACGAAAGAGTACTATTATTGGCTTTCTCTGGCCAGAGATTCTTCTTTCGTTCGTGCGACGTTTCTCTAGAAGAAAAATAAATGCAAGGCTCGATCAAGAGATCGATTTTATTAAGATGGCCACGCAACACGTAACAAGCGGCCCGGACACGCTTAATCAGAAGTCAGGCGACGAGACACTCGACTCGATGTAACGAGATTTATATAAGTCGCGTCACTGGCAATCAGGCATAAGGGGTCAATTGATTTCGAACGGGTTACAGGTAGGTGTTTGCCAAGCAGCGTCAAGTGTGGGCCAGTCCAGTTATTTGAGACGGATAAAGGGGGCCAAGCGGAATGAAAGAAACCAAAAAAGAAAAAAAAGAAAGAAACCGGGATAGGTGTTGGAAAGAGCGTGAAGATGGAGTGGACGGCGTTCCATTCGCTTCGGCAGAAATTGATAAGACGATGCATTAACTCGCGACGTTATCCGAGGGGATGCACACTCTCGCTCCTTATAATACCATCCTCTCTCTCTCTCTCTCTCTTCTTTCTACTTTTTATCGCACCTTGGCGCGCGCGGTCCGGATTACTTTGTCACACCAAAAGGTGGAACGAAATTAGCACCGCCACTCCGTACGTACGTACGCGCGCGGATTTATAGGCCGATACGCCGAGATATTATCGTTAGATAAGCTCGATACGAGCGAGATACAAACGTAGTTTTTTTACGACAAGACGTTCGCGAATGCCAGTCGACAGATAATACAGAGTTCTTGCTTGAAAACGTTTCGTCTCCCTCCTCGCGATTTCGGTGCTCTCTCGCGGCAATAAAGGAGCGATCGACGCGTGCTTATCGCGCGTGTCGCCGCTTTTTCCGCGAACTCGTTGCTCGCAGTGGACATGGACGAGCATCGAGGGATCCAAGCGCGATCGGATATGGCCGATCATTCGCGATTCCAGATAACCTCGGTAATTTGCTGAATCTGCGAACGCGTGGAATTTTCTCGGCGACGTTGCACACTCTGTTGAATGTTTATGGATCGAGCACCCGAATTGGACAAATTTATCGCGAAAGTGAAACGTCTTTCCTTCGTGGCGAATGATTAACACGTTAAATTTAAAGTTGACCGCGATTTTAAATATTACAGAGTCCAGATTTTGTTTCGAACGTTGTGGAATCCATTCGCTCGATAGTTTTCTAATTAAACTGAAGAATTCTAATATTATGAAAAAAAAAAAAAAACGAATCATTGCCCGATCAACGTGTCAAGCAAACGAAATGAAAATTCACTGAAACATAAGACCACGTTATGTATGAGAAAAATAAAACATTCCATCCTAACTCCAACTCGTGAGTAACAAGTTTCAAAAAAAATCCTGACCAAACAGCGCAAACATTTAGTTATCCCAAATAAAATTCCATTACAAGCATCGGCCGATTCGTATCGATAAATCGCAAGGGAATTGACTTCCAAATGCCTAAATTCCGAACCACGACCCACGAGCCTAAGTAGGTAGTCGAGACGAGGTACATGAGAGAGAGAAAACGAGCCGCGGTATAGAAAAATAAGGACGCGCCGGTTGGAGCAGGTTGGCTCAACAGGGGCAGTTTCACGAGGCGGAGGCGCTTTTTCCGCTCGAGTCCTCCAATTCGGACGATATATTCCTGGAACTCGTCGATCCACCAGCGTGGAGTTTCGAAAGAGTGCCGTGCCTCCGAACACGTAATTAAGAGAGAGTATCGGTCCCTGAATCGGTCCTGATCGAATGAATAATAGATAATACCGCGAGTGGCCCGCGTAATGGATCTCTTAATTATGTCGTTTTGCACGACGGCGATTAGGGGGGTCCGCCCACGCTCCACCTCGTTGGCCGAATTTTCGACTGGCTCGCGTGAACGAGTCCTAATTTATGAAAATATATTCGGCCGCGTAGCGGGCCGAACCGTGTTCTCGATTAATTCTACGTCCGTGTCGCCTAACTCTCTCTCGCCACTGCGAGATCGTCGAGAGTCGAGAGCTCACCATCTCCCGCCAACTTGCGTACGCGCGTACATACGCGCACGCGATTATTTATGGCCCCGCGATCGAATCTTCCGTGGCCGGCGCGAAATTTGCAATCGTCCCGGGCTTCCCTTATCTTCGTACGCGGGATTCCTTTAATTTGGTATCTCGCGCGTCCCTATCCGTTACCCGTTCGCTTTCTCTCTTTTTCCTTCACGAAGTTTTAATAGCACGTAGGAGGAGCCGCTGATTGAGAAATCGATAGCTGCGTATATTTCTTTACGGGTGTCTCTCGTTTGTAATTAATGTGACAGCGTTGTATCGAAGGTGACTTCGATACAACGCTGTAAAGATCGTGAAATATTGCAAGTTCGTAGAAGTTATGAAAATGGAAAGAGGTCGGGGATACTGAACGAAATCGAGCACCATTAAAATCGTTTTTATCTACTTTAATAAGTTGTTACCTAACATAATATAAATTTGACTAATTTAATACAATGTAATGTAAAATTTAACATAAAATTTTGCATAATATGAATTTTATATGACACGTTGTCATTTGTAAATTTGAAGATGCAAAATTGCAGAAAATTCGTACAACGTGATAACTAGGTTCCTTAATTTCAGTCGAGTTTAATTCTGTTTGTAAGTGAATTTTAGGTGAATATCATCGATCGAAACGTCACGATTTAACAGCCAAAGTATGCAGAACAATCCCCCAAAATTTCGTCTAAATATTCAAGGTAGAAACAAAGTTATGGAATTTTATACGTGATCATACGCCGGCGTGCGTTATGTACGTCGTTTATTCTACTGCGCGACAAGTCAGCCGCGGAGACTTCGATGCCTGCACAAGACAGTGCAATCGAGCACGCGCGCGTTCCAAGTGCCGGTACTAGATAATCCCATTCTCCTCACGCCTATAAAGTACGTCAGTAGCTCCAACAAATAAGAGTGAAGTGTTTTTTCGGAACCAAAGCAAAAAATGGAGGATGTTAAGATATTTAATTGAAAATAAATTCTGATTAATTAGAAGCTGAAGTCTCTAGAATTATATCAATGGAAAATATTAAACGAAGATCACTTTGTTTCTATTAATTTAAACGTACGTGTATGCAACACGCTTGTTTCTAGAATATTTTTTTTTTTTTTATCAAAGAGTATTCAATGAGTATTTTTAGGGTTTTATATATTTAAATATATGTATTATATACGTATTTTATTTTAGGTATTTTCTAAATCTAACAGAGATCTAACATATATTTTACCTGTTTCTAAAATATTTTTTTTATCAAAGAGTATTCAATGAATATTTTTATCATTGTATATGTTTGGATATATGTATAATACATGTATTTATAAATAATATATTTTATTTCAAAAGTTTTCTAAATCTAACAGAAATGCATAACATAAATTTTACCTGTTTCTAAAATTTTTTCCTTTTTTTTATCAAACAGTATTCAATGAATATTTTTATCATTGTATATGTTTAGATACATGTACAATACATGTATTTATAAATAATATATTTTATATACCTAGGTATTTTATTTTAGACATTTTCTAAATCTAACAGAGATGTATAACATAAATTTTACCTGTTTCTAAAATTTTTTCCTTTTTCTATCAAACAGTATTCAATGAATATTTTTATCATTGTATATGTTTAGATACGTGTACAATATATGTATTTATAAATAATATATTTTATATACGTAGGTACTTTATTTCAAGCATTTTCTAAATCTAACAAAGATCCAACATACATCATATCATTCATATATCTCGTAATATTCTTCCTAAGTTAACATTCTCACATTCATATCGATTGTATTATGTTACACGCGACAAGTGTTTAAATATTCACAATCCAGTTACTGATCAGTTACGAGAACATTCTTCGAGAGCAATCAGCAAAAGGATCGAAATAGGGGAGAAAGAATTTTTCTCGGTCTCGTGCAGTTGGTACGAATCGCTGAAAGCTACGTGGATTACAAGTTCAAGCGCGCGTTCGTGTTTTCACGAAACGTGTTAATCGCCCGTTTAATTCGAACGCACGTACACCTACGTGAGCGGATTATATCGGGCGCATAATGTGAGCGTTTTAAGAGCCGGGAAATATCTCCGGCCGCGTATATTGCCGTACTTAGCGTTCAACATGTTGAACGGCTCCGTTAATTTCACTAATTAAGTTAGCAACCGTCCGGGGCCGAGCGTCCCCTCCCCCTTCACCAGCGTTATTTATATTTTTCCTGCGAATTAATTCCTCGCTCTCTTATTTCCCGCGAGACTTCCTTTGGCTGTTATTTTCGTTTTACCTCGTCTTTGTCAGTTTGCTTTTAATACGATGACGTTTCTCCTCTCGCTCCACCCTCCACCCCCCCCCATTCGTTAGTGTTACTTGAGAAAATAGTTGCGAGGAAAACGAGGCAAATCTGAGAAATGATTAGGATATTCTTTCAAGATCTTTGAGAATTGTTACTTCGTTTGGAATTTTAAGTAATTGATATTTATTATATTAATTAATATAATTATTTATTATTTAATTTTTAATATAATATTATTATAATTATTAATATTTAATATTTAATATTATTTTATATTGATTAATATTTATTATATTTACTAATAAGTTCAATTTGCTAATTTTTTAACAATTAAATTTAATAAATGTAATTTAGTCGATTTTAAATTAGGATAGGCCGACTTTTAAATTAGAATAATTCAGTCGATTCATGTATTAGTATTATTAAATTTCCGATTGCATTCCATTTCAAGAAATTTTCATTTTCATTCCTCCGTTTTCGTAATTTCATCCAACATTCTTGATTATACTTTCACTCTTTCCTCCCCGCGATCTACTTTTCTTTGTCCCGAGAGGTTCCGAATATTTTCATTCATTCTGCCTCGCATTCATCCGGTATTCCACCGAGCGTTCTATCCCAAAGAAACGTTCGAACGTTTCGTTAGCAAAAACGGGTATGTGTAATCGTATGACTACGAAGAAAGAGATTACGGAATTATATAAATTGAGAAATTATGGAGCCTCTTTCATACATATTCTATAACGTTGTCTCTCGCTCGTGTTTCTCGACTTTACGACTCGGAGTCGGCTCCGCCGGCTTTTAATAAATGTTTGCCTACCGCGGTGTCACGGGGCAAACGGGAATTCATAACTCGTTAAAACCGTGTAACCGGATGAACGTTCGAGTTTTTGCGCGCGAAGAAAGTATGTCATCCTCCCGTGGGATCTTTATTATTTCAATGGGCGGCAGTCGTCCTTCTCGACGTAGAAGAAGTAATTGAAGAGTGTTTTATAGTTATCTCGGACGACAGAGATATAGTTTACAATTGTAATTGAACGACAATTGAATCCCCCAACTTTGAAGATGGCATCAACATCGACGTTTGCCGATAGAAAAGGAAAAAAATGTGTGTCAAATATTTTTTAGAAAAATATACATTTACGCCAAATTTCGTCAAAATTATATGTTCCCTTAGTTGGGGAAGTTTCCTCTTTCTTTATTCTCGTTCTTTTCTTGCAAAGTGTGACGTGTAAAATCGAGTGGAAATTTGTGCCTGAAACTGGCAGGTTTGATCATTCGCCTCTCATCTGGGAAATTGAGGAACGAATGGAAGCAAATCACGAATCAGATAAAAACGAAAAAAAGGAGAGAAACCAAACGAACGATTGAAACATACAGACGATTCACCGCACGACAAAGGCGTAACAAGCGTAATCGATTTCCCCTGTCACGCGATCAGCGAGAACGAAGGCTCCCGTTGGAATCAACCCCCTGTCGGAAGCTTATCCACGGAATTCAAGGAGCTCCCATTGTGTTCCCCGTTCGAATGACAAACTGCTTCTTCGCCAGCCGTAAATCTCGCCGAACGTGAGTTTCACGTTCTCGATTTTTCTCTCTTTCTTTATTCTTTTCTCCTTCGTACATCGAGGTTTTAATCCTTCGGGCGTTAATCATGAGAAATCGCGGGTGCGTGCACGGCGAAACTGTTCCCTGTAAACACCACCGTCGTGTTTCCATCGGTTGCCCGTCCTTACTGTCCGGTGCTTATGGTTCTCAATGCCGAGATGACAAATACGTCGCGTTTAGCGATATTTATGCGAGCGGATCACGTCAGCTTCCGCTGACTGGACTACCCGGATTATCTCGTCCTTGAGAAATATCGCTCTCGCCCAGTTCGAGATGCTGCGCAACCTGTCCAGTTAGATCGTTCCGCGAGCGTAATATTAAGTTACTCCTCGGCTTTGGCCGAGTATGCGAGCGAGCTAGTTCGTAACACAGTGTAACGTACAATGCGTTCTCAATGGCGTTGAGAAATTAACGGAGGAGGAATTTTTTCGGATGATTGAAACGCGCGAAGTTGGAGTAGATCAATTGTAGCTTCGCTGCACGAGATGGAAAGTGTCAAAATAATTCATGAGCATCGCAGAATACAAATGGATTCCTGAATGTGGAAGCAATTCGCTTCGTTCACGAGACATTGAAACACTTGGAGCTGAAGGTTGAAGAGTTTTAACTCTGTCTGCACGGAACAGTACGAAGTTTGTCGATTAATTTCGTGGGATTCACTTTCGAATGTTAGAACATCATGCCACGGTTCGGTTATGCATCGACGCTCTTGTTTTAGAAAAAAAAAAAAACAATATACTCCATATTTGAATTTTCGTTGCACAAAGTCGAAGGATATGAAATTGGCGTGAAATTAATTAAATGAATTTTAAGTAAGACGATGTAAAATTGAATCAGAATTCGAATTTATATACACGAGATATTCTAGGACACGCAATCACGCGAATATATTGCACATTCATTCCTCTTTGTTTCGTGCTAATTCAATTTTGTAAAAATCACGACACTTGAACTAGTCACTGTATATTAACAACTATAAAAGTCTAGTCTATCACTGGCCGCGGATTATTTCATCCTTTTTGATGATCGAAAAACGCATTTCTCTCAAACGCAAACTAATAACGCGTCAACGATTAAGTAAAATGAGTTAAGTAAATTAATTAATACGATCAAGTTACAGATTTTTCTGCAGACCCATATATATTTGAATGAATGACAACAGAAAAGTATAATCTATAATATCCGGTAGGATATTGCTTTACATACCAAAGGTAAATATTGAAGTATCTTTTCTCGAATTCCGCGTATTCCGTACGACATCCTATAAATACGTGTAAAAAAGAAATCCATAGAGAACACATTTAACGTTAGAACTATCCTATAAATACGTGTAAAAAAGGAATCCATAGAGAACACATTTAACGTTAGAACTATCCTATAAATACGTGTAAAAAAGGAATCCATAGAGAACACATTTAACGTTAGAACTATCCTATAAATACGTGTAAAAAAGAAATCCATAGAGAACACATTTAACGTTAGAACAACTAAAGTAGAATATTTAAGAAATGCAAAAAAAATAACAATACAATAAACAACACGAGCTTTAAAATATTAATATATTTTATTCGATTTAAAACATTAATATATTTTATTTAGCTATAAAATATTAATATTTTATTCAGCTATAAAATATTAATATATTTTATTTAGCTATAAAATATTAATATATTCTATTAAAAGAATCACTCGAGTGCCTAAAGATGACAGTGTCGTAAAATTTCCACAGAAAATTATCAACTGGTCGTTTCGACGTCTCTGGTAGTTCTAACGTTAAACGAACGATCCGGAAACCAGAGAGCCAAGATGTTCGCGACAGCCATCTATTCGGTCCTGGCGAACGAAGTCGGCCAGAAATCGAAACCTTTCCCACGTGTCCAACTGAAATTTGTTAAGCCCGCGCGTGGGCGGCCACCGGAGGCATCCTCCGCGCCGCTTTTTCATACTTATTCCTTTCTTCCTTCCTTTCGTTCTCGTTTTTCTTTTTTCTTTTTTCTCACGAGCAGCACAAGGTTGCGCGCGTCGACGTTCCCTCTGCGGGCCAGGCATAAGTTATACGCGTATTATGCGGCTGCCGGGCAGCAGCATCACGAAACGGTAACACGAGAAACCGGACCCGCTTCTAACGCACACGGCCGCTTGTGGGTGTAGCCGGGGACCGTCTCTACCCCAGATTTACCTCGTGGCCGTTTCGTCGATTTCCACGCCGATAAAATCCACGCTACTGCCAGCCACCGGTTCCTTCACCATCCACGTTCCTCGCGCCTAATCCTCGTAAAAAAAAAAAAAAAGAAAAAAGAAAAACGTCCACGTTCCCGGACCAAGCAGAACCAACTTGTCTGGCTATTCGAGGTTCGTCGAGAATTACACGTCGCCTGCCTCGAGCTTTCAGCCAAACGGTGGATCTCGCTGCGGGGATCGTCGTTTTCGCGTGATCGTGGTTATTATGGTGTATCGCGAGCGATACAGAGCGGTCGGGAAGTTGGCAAGTTCTCGTGAAAAGTCGAATCAAGGGACTCGAATTGACTATGAGTATCGCGAAATCCTCCTGTTTCGATTGTACGAGATGTTGAGAATTTTCTAGCAGAGTATAAAAAAAAAGAAAAAAAAAAGAAAGTAATGAAGAGTGAAGAGTGCTGAAAAACTGTGGTATGAAAGGTCTCTCGACATACCTTTTGTTGTCGTGAAAAATTAAATCGGGGGATTTGATCATTCCTCAGAAGTATCGTGAAATCTCTCCGTATTTTGATTGTACTAGGATTTGAGAATTTTTTCTAGCAGAGTATAAAAAAAAAGTAACGAAGAACGAAGAGTATTGACAAAAAAAGAAAAAGAAAAACTGATCAAAAGAGAATTTCCTAGCGGAATATGAAAAAAAAAAGAAAATAATGAAGAGTGAAGAGTGCTGAAAAACTGTTTCTCGAGATACCTTTTGTTGTCGTAAAAAGTTAAATCGAGGGATTTGATCATTCCTCAGAAGTATCGTGAAATCTCTCCATATTTTGATTGTACTAGGATTTGAGAATTTTTTCTAGCAGAGTATAAAAAAAAAGTACCGAAGAACGAAGAGTATTGACAAAAAAAGGAAAAGAAAAACTGATCAAAAGAGAATTTTCTAGCAGAGTATGAAAAAAAAAAAAGTAATGAAGAGTGAAGATTGTTGAAAAATTGTGGTATGAAAGGTCTCTCGACATGCCTTTTATAGTCGTGAAAAGTTAAATCGGGGGATTTGATCATTCCTCAGAAGTATCGTGAAATCTCTCCGTATTTTGACTGTACTAGGATTTGAGAATTTTCTAGCAGAGTATAAAAAAAAAGTACCGAAGAACGAAGAGTATTGACAAAAAAAGGAAAAGAAAAACTGATCAAAAGAGAATTTCCTAGCGGAATATGAAAAAAAAAAGAAAATAATGAAGAGTGAAGAGTGCTGAAAAACTGTGGTATGAAAGGTCTCTCGAGATACCTTTTGTTGTCGTAAAAAGTTAAATCGAGGGATTTGATCATTCCTCAGAAGTATCGTGAAATCTCTCCATATTTTGATTGTACTAGGATTTGAGAATTTTTTCTAGCAGAGTATAAAAAAAAAGTACCGAAGAACGAAGAGTATTGACAAAAAAAGGAAAAGAAAAACTGATCAAAAGAGAATTTTCTAGCAGAGTATGAAAAAAAAAAAAGTAATGAAGAGTGAAGATTGTTGAAAAATTGTGGTATGAAAGGTCTCTCGACATGCCTTTTATAGTCGTGAAAAGTTAAATCGGGGGATTTGATCATTCCTCAGAAGTATCGTGAAATCTCTCCGTATTTTGACTGTACTAGCAGCGTATAAAAAAAAAAGTAACGAAGAACGAAGAGTATTGAAAAAAAAAACTGATCAAAAGAGATACTACGTTCGCGATACACGTGCACGTGCATGTGCGCGAAGTAAAATTCATGGCATGCAGAGTGTGGAGGAAGGCGGCACACCGCGCTCGAAATACCGAAAGACGTTTCGCATCCATTACCGCTCGCAGGCCCTTTTAGAGTCTGAAAGCGGTTTGAACGCGCGATGCCTGCCTCCCTCCGCCGCCTCTCCCTCCCCCCCCTCCCACTTGTGTAATAAATAGCGGGCTGGCCGCGGTGACAGGACAATCCTTACCTACTACGACCACGTGGCCGAAGACCTGATCGTTCGCCACGTGGGAACAGTTCCAACGGTGATGTCTGAACTGATGCCGGCACTCGCGAAGTCCAAGCTCCGCGCCCTCGCCCACCGCGGGCATCGCGTGCGGAGCTTTCCTGCACTGCTCCCGTTGACTCTTCGCCAAGCCGGGAATACGACCGCAGACGGCCGCCCCGACCACCACTGCGCCGACCACCCTGCAATCAGACACCAGTTTCACCCTTGTTCGATGCGTCTTATGATCGGGTAGTTTAAGAGACAAAAGAATTTTGCAAGTTATTATTATTATTAAGTCGAATTTCGTCGAGTTTCTTGCAGAGAACAGAACGACAGAGTGCAAAGCGACGTTTGTTTCATGTTGGGAATTACTATCTTCTAATTTTATTTGTATTTTGTGTTTATTTTGTGTTTATTTTGCATTGTGTATTTGTTTTGTATTTCGTATTTATTTTGCATTCTGTATTTATTTTGTATTTTGTACTTATTTTGTATTCTGTATTTATTTTGTATCTTGTATTTATTTTGTATCATGTATTTCTTTTGTATTTTGTTTTTATTTTGTATTCTGTATTTATGTTGTATTTTATATTTATTTTGTATTCTGTATTTATTTTGTATGTTGTTTCTATTTTGTATCCTGTATTTATTTTGTGTCTTGTATTTATTTTGTATATTGTTTTTATTTTGTATCTTGTATTTATTTCGTATTCTGTATTTATTTTGTATTCTGTATTTATTTTGTATTCTATATTTATTTTGTATTCTGTATTTATTTTGTATTCTATTTATTTTGTGTCTTGTATTTATTTTATATTCTGTATTTATTTTGTATTCTATATTTATTTTGTATTCTATATTTATTTTGCATTCTGTATTTATTTTGTATTTTGTACTTGTTAGAAAGAAGCTAGTTTACTTCGTATTTATTCAAAATTTCTAGAAAGTGTATTTATTTAAATTTGCAAATACTTGTGCCATTACTGGATTACACAAAGAAGCAAATATGTATGTATCATTTTTATTTTCAAACAGAATTTACATATGTTGAATATGTTAGAACAGTAAACAACTGTATTTATAAAATTTAGTGTTTCATGTTTTCTGCAAGAATTCATCAATTAACACTCTGTTCTGTCGAGAGTCACGCGTCAGTACAATAACATTCTTTTCTTACAGCTTCATCACTGTGTTTCCTGAATTTATCGTCAAAAAATACCAAATTTGTAATAATTATCAACTCCCACATTTGAGATTGAATAACTATTTTTAAAGTTGAACGAAATTCTGCTTACAGAGAGATGAATTGACGACTGTAAAATATAAAATTTGTAAGAAGGAAATAAAATGGATGTAATTAAAAATTAGGCAAAAATTTAAAAGAAAGTTTCAAATTAGATATTTCATTTACTTTGCTCTTCTACATAGTAAAGAAGAGTGCGTTGAGTGTTGTAATTGGAATTCACAATTGTTTAAACCGTCATCTTGCAACGAATGAATAAAAGACGAATAATTCGTTCGAGAAAAGACTGATACCAGAATTTTCAAAGCAGAGTCAGAATTGTTCCTCTCGTTTTAATTAACCTCAGCAAATGAATCTTTCGAGTTCCTCGAATCCATAAAACGCAAATATCCCATATGTTAAACTCGTCCCCACCATAATTTAGCCATCGACCAATCACTGTTAATTTATTCGACACGGGTAAATAATCCTTTCGTAGAAGGTTGTTCCTAGTTATCAATGCTAATTATATTTACTGTGATACTTGGTCGAATCGTTATTTAAAAAGCATGTATATGTGATATACACACACGATCTCAGGACTGCCTTCAATTCATCGTGTACCGTTTAGCGTGACAGCGACATTGAGAGATCGAGGAAACGACGACCGGTAGTAGGCCCACCGGATCGTACGGCGAATTAAATCTCGATAAATTCGAACGTGTGAAAGTACGGGGAAACGAGCGTGTCGACGAGGAATCAACGGCGCGCCCGATCCAACCGATCCGTTCATTAGCATTTTAAGCTCTCTCGTACCACGATTCGCCGAGTGATACACGTTACACTTCTCGCTGCATGCGAGCAACGCCATATCAAAATTAACGCCATCGCCAATTCTTTTTTTTTAATCCACTCGAGTCCTGTTTGATCGATCTTTTTCTCAGTCTTTTTCTTCTTTTTTTTTGGTGTTTTCATTCCACGAGTACTTCTCGAACAGTCTTTCCTTCGATTTTCTTTCTTCTGGCGGAGTTTTCATTGTGATTCTGCGTCTTCTTGGAAAGTGTGCAAGTTCGTCAAGTTTCCACCGAGTTGTACGTTTTTGTACGAATTGTTTGGCAAGATTTTCTCTTCGATTCGAAGTAAAACAAACTTTTAATAGGTAAACGTTTAATAGGTGAGACAGATCTCCAGCTTCGTTGTTACTTAACGTGGTCCCTACATTGGAATTTTAAATGAACTTTCGAACGTGGTAAATTTCCAAACGATTTCACGGCGTAATAACAATAGATATTCTAATTATTTTTAGCGATTAGTCAATTAGTCCAGTCTATCTTATATATAGCTTTTCCACAATCCAACATATATTTTAAAGTAAAACTACTACTCCGTCTTCAAATACTTTCAATAACGATAAATAATTTTAAAACCTAAAATATTAATAAAATAATTAATCTGACCATTCCTGCGTGTATGCAACCAATTATCATTTAAAAACACAGTCAAAATCGGTGGGTATAAATTTCCAAGCAATATGACAGCTTCACTCTCTACAGAGTTCGCTGCGAATTATCCAAATACTTAGAAACGTTGACGCGATCGAATTTTCCAAATAGTGGAAGATTCGTTCGATTTCTCGCTGTTTGAGACACAACCAATTGTGGTAGTGCCATAGATGTGTGAATATACATGGTGTTTGTATGGAAGGATGAGTGTGGCGAGAGTATAAGAGTGGTGTGGTGTGATCTGAGTGTTTGAGATATTCCAGGGCAGAAGAAAGAACGAATGAGAGAGATGTATGCGAGAACAGCTGAGCGCGGGCATGGTGACGAAAAAACAAATGTGATCGGGAAGATGCCCAGTCGAGAGTTGGATAGACGCGTGACTTGAGTGTAGCAGAGTACGAGAGTTGAAACAGAGTGTGAGAGTTAAATATATGTATTTTGTAATTTCTATTAAATCTATCTCCAACTTAGTGTGTTTATCAGTCGATCCACTAACACCAATCTCATGCTAAAATTCCGCTCACGGCCGGAATCGAATCGAATCTAATTCAACCGCGATCGTCGAACCGAACCGAAAATTGTATACAGGCATTATATAATCCGTCGGTCGGCATCAAGGAGAAGTGGAAGAAATAAAAGGAGATGGAATCGTGCCGGCCATCCGTCATCTCGACCCTTATTTCGACATCTTCACGGACGCGGTTAATCACGGCACACGAGGAACGATCACCTGCCGACAAGCTGAAACTCGAGGCGATATTCCAAGCCTCCTGGCCCATTGCGTAATTTACATCCCATAAGTCAACGTTTTCGGTTTCCAGAAACCGTTGGACGCACGCGAACCGCTGCCGTGAAATTCTTTCGCATTCAAACCACGAGCCGATACCGCGCGAATTTATGCGAGCCGAGAGCAACGTGTAAACGATGGAAACAACGCGGCTGGAACGGTCTGCGTCTTTTCTCGAAATGAATTTTTACTGGAATTTGTTTCCGTCGTGCGAATGTTTTGTGTTTTACGTGTGTTTTGGCGAGTGAGAAAAGTTTCTTTGTCAACTGAATATTTCCCAAATCATTGCTTCTTTGTTTTTTATTTCGTTTCATGTAGTTTCAAGGTTTGGGTTAGGTTTGGATTAGGTTTGGATTAGTATCGGGTTGTTTTCAAAGTATTTTGAGAATGTTTCGCACTGTTTCTTTTTTTATTTAATTCAATCGCCATTTCGAATCATTTTATTCGTCATTTTGATTAATTCAGGAGATTTGAATGTTACGTACTGGGATTTATGAGAAGCGAGCGTTTCACATTTTTTTATTTAATTCTGATCTGAGCTGTTGACTTTGGGAATGATTTTATCGTCATTTTTTTATCTATTATCAAATGTCATATTTAGGCTCGAAGTACTGAGATCTTGAGAACTGAACATTTCAGTCATGCTTTTTAATTTAATTTCTCTGGACTGATGATTTACAACAATTAGAATTAAAATACGAACGTCTTAGCGTATTTTTAAAAGTAAATTTTTTGGAAAGGTGAGTATTTCGACCATTTTGTTTTGTTTCATTCCAAACATAGATTTTGGAAATTGGTAATTCCATTAAACCACCGCGATGTCAAATATCAGTACGTAGAGGTGCCGAAATTTTGGAAACTCATTTCAACGATCTGTTCATTTTCTCGTCATTTAATTCTGGACCAGACATACATTTCGATACTTATTCAATTGTGCAAGCACCACGCGTTCATTGGAACAAGCATCTCGCTACCTCAAAGGTACCTCTCAAAAACCCGGCTTCAAATTAGCCTTAAACACAGCCCTCTCGCCAAGTGTTAAAACCAACCGCTCCCGACTATCCATCATCGCGATCGTTCCGGCCACGAGAAAAAGGGCGCCGAATTCAAACAGGCCCGCGGCGCTACGACTCATCGATTCTTGCGAGGGGCGCAGATCTTGCCTCCAGAAACTATCGTAAATAAACGTCGTGTGTCAACAAGTTGTCGTCTCGTTGTTTCTTCGTACACTGCCGCTCAAAATTTCTCCAGCACTTTCTCGTACATTTTAGTAGAAATTATTGAACGTTATTGGGTTATTTTATATTATACATTAGATCATTAAAACTTTGGGTGTATTTTTATTTTTGTTTAATTCGCATTTTTCATTCCGTTTTTGAGAGAAGTTACAAAGTGATAAAAATTAAGTGAAACTGACGTTCATACATTAAGCAATCTAAAGCCTGTGTTACAGTTTCTTCGAGAACAGAATATTTTGTATAGTTCTCTTTCACATAATTTGTATAGAATGGGAATTTTGGAAGTAACTTTCTAAAAGCTAAATTAAGACCAACAACAACATTTGAGACTCGTTGAATGCAAAGCTGATTAATTTTTATTATTATTAATAAATATGAATATCAGAATATTTCGTACAGTTATAATACACATATAATTTATATAAAATGGCAATTTTGGAAATAAGTTTCAAATCTCAGTTATTGATAATTTTGGAAGTAATTTTCGAAACCTAAATTAAAACCAACCACATACCATTTGAGACTCACCAAATGCAACGCTGATTAATTTTTATTATTATTAATAAATATTAATATCGGAATATCTCGTACAGTTCTTTTTTTTATATAATTTATATAAAACAGCAATTTTGGAAGTAATTTTCAAATCTCAGTTATTGATAATTTTGAAAGTAATTTTCGAAACCTAAATTAAGACCAATCACATACCATTTGAAACTCACCGACATGCAAAAGCTGATAAATTTTTATTATCAAGTGAAAATTATTACAAAGAAAAGGAATTACAACGAATATTACGAAGAAAGCGTTTGGAAATTTTGGAAATTTTGGAAAAAAGAAGCTTTCGAAAAATCGGTCGTCGTTCCTTTCAAAATCTGACCGATTGATGTGAAATTTTTGACCGACCTTGTACACACGTTGTCGACGCGCGAGAACACCATGATTTCAAATAACACCGGGGGTAGTTTGTCGACGATGCGACGAGGGAAGTTTCGTGCCAGAGCCTTCGACACCGTTCACCCGATGAAAAGAAAGAGAGGCTCCGCGGGCGGACGTGGCAGCGCAAGATCCGCATTTCTGAGAAGCATGAAATTGCGACGATTACGCCGCACTCGTGTCCCCGGGGCGAGAGTTATTTGCATCGGAATGCATCGCGCCGCTCGGTGGCCGAAACTCACCACGCGCAACGATCTACAGGGTGTCCTGACGAACGTGAGAAGCTGCCAGCTTGGCCGCGTGCCGTGCGAAAACGAGTCGAGGTAGCCTCGAGGGAGCCTCTCCCTCTCTCTCTCTCTCTCTCTCTCTCTTTCTCTCTGTGTTCTCGTCGGTGAATGGGCGAAGAACTCGCGGGGTTGACACGATGAGAAGCGAGGCGCGTGATTTTCGTCGGCATGGAAGACATAATCGCGTCCGGGTGAAGACGTCTCGCGTTGAAGGGATTTCTTGTAAACGTCAGACGCGTTTGTGCAACGGGGAGGAGCATGTTTCTGGTTTCCTACGGGGCTTGCACTCGTCTCTCTTTCTCTTACGGAGAAACAAATACTTGAAGTATTTAAGCAACCTGAAAAACTTCGACACTCGGGGAAATCATTCTTTAACATGCTGTGTAGGGTCTTATCTTTTGTTGAGTGTATCTTCTGTGTTCTCCTCGTGTCTCGTGTCCTACATTCTAGACACAGTAGAATGTTGGAATGATGTGAGATATGGAATGTGGAATATAAAATATTGGAATATGGAATATAAAATGAAGTGGGGGATATGCAACATGATATATAAAACATGGCTACAAAATAGAGTACGATACAATATAGAGTACACAGTAGAGTACGATAGAGTATAGAATATAAAATATAGGATATAGATACAATGTAGAACATAAAATGTAGAATACAGAATATAAGATATAGAATATATATATATATATATATATATATATATATATATAATATATAGAATATAAAATATCATGCGTGATATACAATGTGGGATATAAAATATGAAATATAGAATGTGTCATATGGAATGTGAAACGTTGAATGTAAGAATATAGATAAAATATGAAATATGGGACATAAAATATGGAATATGGAATACAAAACATGGAATGTGGAATATAAAATGTGGAATACGAAACATGGAATATGGGATATAAAATGTGGAATATAAAATAAAAGCTGTAGGATACAACACAACGTAGAATACAAAGTACAAGTTGTAGGGCGTGAGATGTACAGTATGAGGATATGGGATATAAAATGTGCAATGTGGAATACAAAACATGGAATGTGGAATATAAAATGTGAAATGTGGAATATGGAATGTGGAATATAAAATGTGGAATGTGGAATGTGGAGTATAAAATGTGGAATGTGGAATATAAAATAGAAGCTGTAGGATACAACACAACGTAGAACACTAAGTATATGTTGTAGGGCGTGAGATGTACAGTATACGGATATGGGATATAAAATGTGGAATGTGGAATGTAAAACGTGGAATGTGGAATATAAAAATGCAAAATGTGGAATGTGGAATATAAAATAGAAGCCATAGGATACAACACAACGTAGAATACAAAGTACAAGTTGTAGATTGTGAGATACAGTATACGGATATATGAGACATAAAATGTGGAATGTGGAATACAAGATAAAGAACGTAGGATATAACACAACGTAGAAAACAAAGATATTACGAGATGTAGGGTGCGAGGATATAGTATATGAATATTGTTGAAATTTTGAAAGAAGAACGCGATGATCGGCTCTAACTTACTGTTAATCGGACAGACCTGATAAAAATAATAACGAGTACCATAATAAGAATCGGTAAAATCGAAGATCGGCGACGATACGGCAACTCGATTGGAAATCGTCGAATTATATTTTACAGGAGCACGAGGGCGTGAAAAGTAAGAGGAGTCGGCTCGTGCAGTTTATTGCACGTTCATTACGTCATTTGTTATCTCTAATTAGAAACGCTTAATGCAGCTGGGCCTTTAGGGCACTCTCCTCGACGCGAGAGTCACGCTGGTACTAATTATTCATTTGTCCTATCTCCGCGAACCGAGTAATCACCGTCGACTCTTAATGCAATTACTCGAAACCTCGTGCGCTTCCATTTAAAATCACCGGTCATTAAATTTCTCGCTCGACGGGATTGCCACACCACGAACACGTAAATATCATTTCTAATTACAATCTCGTAAACAATCGTTCTTTTCAATCTTCCTTTTAATCTCACGAAAAACTTCTCCACGAGTATAGACTTATACCGTGGCCTTGGAGGTGGAAATTTCCTTCTCACCTCTTGAAAACATGCTGCACGATTTTTCATTCATGTCGTTGCGTTGAATTTGAAACGTGTCAAGGTTAGACAAAAATACCAAACATTCTAATGTTCAAAGCTCAATAAAATGATGAACAAAAAAATCGTACGTGGCAAGTTTTATAAATCTTCAGTACCGCGGTGAAGTATTTTCCAATATTTTTAAACAGTGTTGGAATTTTCATAATAGATATCTTTGCTTTTCAAAATCGATACAAAGGAAAAGTGAACTTGGGATTACTCCAAAATAATTTTCAATCATTCACGACAAAATATATTATGGTATAAAATATACAGTTTTTTACAAAGTCTAATTATTTAAAATATCGTGAATTTTTCGTCGTTATTGGTTCAATAACTCTCTTCGCTGCATCCAGGTCCCTTCATTTCCATTTGCTTGCGACAGAACATTCGCCAAATCCGGCAGCAACCGCCAAAGATCGAGAATCGATCGAGAAATTTCGTTTCGTCCTTTTACGACGCAGACACACCGCGTGACACAGATTTCGCATCTCGTATCGTCTAGTCGCGCTCTCTTTTAGAAAATTTCGCGCCGACGTGGCCGTAGAACGCGTTTAGTATGCCGATCAGGCGACCAAGAACAACGGGCCGGCGTGCATGTGCTCGGCAGCGATACACACGTACCCATTAGCGAGTAATGTATAACATTAAGCGCTGCTCATACGGGGGCTAATGGCGCGCTATTTGCAACAAACTTCTCCGTCGTACACCTCGAATACATTTAAAATCGCTCTGGCGACCGATTTTTTCGCAACCTCGAACTTCTTTATCCCGAATCTAACGAAACTCGACAATTTTTAATCAACTTTCCGACAATTTCGTCCAATTTGTTTGAACCAAATCGTGAAGTAGACTGATTGATATTGTTTGACGTGGTTTGAACTCAAGTCTTATACTGAAACGTGAACGATTTGAAAGATGAAAGTTTCAATATATTTGAATGTTAAGGGATACTTGTAAAGTGTTGATGATTAATTTACATAAAATATTGATGTAATTGATTGAAACCAATTGATTCACAAATAATTTGACTGTAGCGTTAATAGATACTTAATTATTAATACTTTATATATTGATATTTAGATTAATATTAATGCTAAAGTTTTCCGAATTTAAACAAATTCGACAATTTTTTATCAACAATTTCGTCCAATTTGTTTGGACCAAATCGTGAAGTAGACTGATTGATATCGTTTGACGTGGTTTGAACTCAAGTCTTATAGTTTACTGATACGTGAACGATTTGAAAGATGAAAGTTTCAATATATTTGAATGTTAAGGGATACTTGTAAAGTGTTGATGATGATTAATTTACATAAAATATTGATGTAATTGATTGAAACCAATTGATTCACAAATAATTTGACTGTAGCGTTAATAGATACTTACTTATTAATACTTTATATATTGATATTTAGATTAATATTAATGCTAAAGTTTTCCGAATTTAAACAAATTCGACAATTTTTTATCAACAATTTCGTCCAATTTGTTTGGACCAAATCGTGAAGTAGACTGATTGATATTGTTTGACATGGTTTGAACTCAAGTTTTATATTTTACTGAAATGTAAACGATATGAAAGATGAAAGTTTCAATATCTCAATAACTTAAATTTCGATCTCAATATCTTTATAAATAACTAAAATACTTCAAGAATGAAGAAAGACGATACATAATTCCCAAGAACGAAAAAAAAAAATTTTTTTTCGGCAACGTAGAACTTCGCTGCAAAATATCAAACGAGCACAACGAAATTTCCAAAAGCACAGCTTCAAACGTACGTTATGTAATATTTAAATTAACATTAATACTTACTCCCGTAGAAGGAAATAATTGACCAAGTAGAACTAATGCAGAACGCGACAAAAATATGTCACAAATTGACATGTCTATACATGTATATTCTAGTTTGGGACGTTCGTCGGATCCATCAGAATTAAACGTGCCACGCTTGAATTTTGGCCTCGATATTTTTATAAATATCTAAAATACTTCAAACAAAGAGAGACAATGCCCAAATCCCAAGAACAAAAGTAAAGGAAACGAATTCTCTGAAACATAGACGTTCGCTGCGAAGTATCAAACGAGCACAACGAACCTTCCGAGAATACACCCAGCCTGGAACATCTCTGCACCGACGACAAGCACCATCATTTCAATAAAACTAGCGCCATCGGTGATTCTTTATTACCCGGCGAGTGCGTCAGTCCGCGCGGCTCATTATCACTGCTCGATCGCCAACAGACATTACATACATTACGCGCGTACAAAGAGAAATGGTAATTTCTGTGCGCGAGCGGCCAGCGAGACAGATCGTGGAGGAGCGAGCAAAAGTCGGGGAAATCGACGAAAATGATCAGGCTCGCGCCACTTTACATAATGTACGCCGGTCGCAGGCTACCGTTAAAATGCCTTTCACGGTGTCGAGCGTATCGTCGAAACAGCCTCGCGCGAGCCAGCGTGGTTTTCGTATCGACGCCCCCTTCTCGCCTCCGATCGATCATTACGCTTTCATTACGCTTGCTCTTCTCGTGATCCTCGCCGATGCCAACAGCACCGCCCAGAGGCGAGATCTACTTCTACCCAGATTTGTGGTTTTAACGTGGTTCGAGCGCAGCCAGCTGCTCTCGCAATAATCCCAATCATCGACGATCATTCGATTATTCGAGAATCACGGGGAGCTTGGAAGCAGCACGTTTCTTCACGAACGTTTGCTCGATTCTCTCTTGTCTTTCGTCTCTTTCTCGCGACGGTGTAATTCTTTCGGTCGTCATGCCTCGCTGCTACTTCCGCTTCCTCGTGTCTTTCGCGATTTCCTTCCTTTGTGATCTCGTCGGATTGCTGGCTGCTTGCTCCAGGCGTTGGGCAAGTGACGAGAGTTTTGCTACACGGTGATTTTTGGAACTTGAAAGTTACCAGGCGTCATTCGAGTTTTTAAATTTTGTGATCTTTAAGTTTACAGATTTTTAGGTTCTTCGTTCGAATATCTAAATTTGAACGCTTTCAGGACTTATTCGAGTATCTATATTCGAGTTTCTGAATTTTGTGATCTATAAGTTTTCAGACTTTTAGTTCCTTTATTCGAGTATCTAAATTTTGTGATCTATAAGTTTTCAGATTTTTAGGTCCTCCATTCGAGTATTTAAATTCGAGTTTCTGAATTTTGTGATCTATAAGTTTTCAGATTTTTAGGCCCCTCATTCGAGTGTCTAAATTTGAACGCTTCCAGGCTTTATTCTAGTATTTAAATTCGAGTTTCTGAATTTTGCGATCTATAAATTTTCAGATTTTTAGTTCCTTTATTCGAGTATCTAAATTTTGTGATCTATATGTTTTCAGATTTTTAGGTCCTCCATTCGAGTATTTAAATTCGAGTTTCTGAATTTTGTGATCTATAAGTTTTCAGATTTTTAGGCCCCTCATTCGAGTGTCTAAATTTGAACGCTTCCAGGCTTTATTCTAGTATTTAAATTCGAGTTTCTGAATTTTGCGATCTATAAATTTTCAGATTTTTCGTTCCTTCATTCGAGTATCTAAATTTGTATTTCTGAATTTTGTTATCTTCAAGTTTCTAGACATTTTAATCTTTAAATTGTTTAATCTTTAAATCTTAATTCTTTAATCTTTAAATTTTCAGATTTTTGAATATCTCAGTATTAAATATCAAAAATCTAAATATTTATACTATTCGTTTCAAATATTCCAATTTTATCTGCCCGAGTATTCAAACTTCTCAATTTTTAAACTCTCGAATCTTTTAGTTTTCAAATTTTCAAATACTTAGCCTTCGAAAATTTCTGGAGGAAGCTAATGCACACCCGTAAAAGTCATCGGCTACAATTTCTTCATGATCTCTATCTCAATTGACTTCCGGCTTCTGCATTTTTCCTTTCGCGTTAATATATTTTTCTTTTATACATTTATCCCAATCATCTGATACCATTATCTCTATTACACCTCAAACAAAAAACAGTACTTTTCACATCTTGAATCTCCTTCTCCTATAAACCCTATTTCTTCTTATCTCTCTACTTGCCCACTTCCACAATTGTAATCTCCGTAACTCTTCCAATTAAATTCTTTCGCTAACCAACCTTAGCGAATCCTTCTTTTTTTTTTCTCTCTCCCCCAATTAAAACGATCTCTATCTAATAACAAGGTTTCGTCGAACGAATCACTTAAACCAACCTCTATCTAGTTAGTCAGACGTTAACTCACGTTCGCGAGAATGGCGGTAGGATAGGTACCTGCGAGTTGGAAGATAGTATTAAAAAGAAATAGCTGCGGGTACGTGCCTGGCAGGGTACACGCCGTTTACGATACAAGCCACCGCCGGTGGCCGATTATTTCCTTTTCACCGAGATGCACGTTGTAATTAGATTGGGACTTAAACCTCCATTAACCAGCTGCTTTGGCTGTTGATTCGTTGTAATTTGTGATCGTAAAGGCCGGATCGGCCGATCTTAATATGATTTATATTTAAATCAGCGTTCCGTGGAATTTAACGGCCGTGGTAAAATACAGCGGGCTAAACGCTGGCAAGTAAGACAAGTGGAAAGTCGGTGTGAACAGAGGGACTTCGGGGTGGCCTTCTTTCGATTCTGCACGCCGTGATACGTGTGTACACTGCCGGCCAAAAGCCCAAAATCACTCTAAGTCTAGAATTTTTGCGCGGCTCGTGTTAATTTAGAACAAACATCTTCGCCAAGTTGTATTAACTGCGACTTGTATTAATTTAAAATTTGTCCAAATTCAAGACCGCTTGTGTCATAATTCAGCGTTCGTCCAAATATCTTTGCCAAGTTTGGAACCAACGTGTATTTAAATTTAGAATTTGTCCAGCTACATTTGCGAAATTTGAAACCCACTTGCATTAACTTAGAATCTGTCCAAATATCTTTTATCGAACCATTTGTACCAATTTGAAATTTTCCCAAATATCGGTTTTTCAACTTTACGACCACTTTCAAGTGTCTTTACAATTGAAAATTTGGGCAAATATCTTCGCCGAGTATTTTCACTCTTAAATTTATTGTGCAAGAGAACGGATCCTGACCATTTCTCCAAATTTTATAAAGGATACTTGAAAGGAAAAGAAGATAAAAAAGATTTTAACAAACACGATTCGACTTTACGTCCCAGTCATTCAAATCTTGGTCCACTTGAATCGTTGAAGGGAAGAGCTTGAACCAGCCTCAGAATCTAACAGAGATTTTACAACAATCATTGTTGGGACAATACGTCATTTGAAAACTCAAATGAGTTAATTGAAAGAATTCCTAAAATAATATTGAACCTAAATAGTATTGAAATAGTATTAAATAAATAGTATTAAAAGAATAAAGGCAGATTTTTTGATATCAGATAGAAATCACAAATTTATACATCATCTTCAATTGATCAAAAATATCTCCTTCCTGTACCTCAAAATATTACTTACCCACATAATTGTGTAATATCATAAATATTTTTGCAATTTATAAATTATTTATATATGAATAATTTAGTTATTTAATATATAAATAAGTTAGTTATTTATATATAAATAATTTATCAGAAAGGAAATATATAAAAATATACCAAATATAATACCAAACGTCACGGGTATTTTTCTCAATTCATCAAAAATATTTCCCTTCTACATCTCAGCAGATACCTTTCAATTAATCTTTCGTCTTTTAATTGTACAAAAATATTTTCTCCCAATAAATAATCACAGAGAACATCCATAAGAAAAGAAAATATAAAGGATAATGTTTCTACATTTTGACAGACAAACTCCATGGATTACAATCGGTCCCTCGCCACGGAGCTTTCAGTACGTCATCAATCTTGAGCTCTCGTTTCACGAAATTCCACAGCGAGAATCGAATTCAAAGAATTTTTATGCGGCTTCCAGCAGAGAATGATTCTCCCCGCTCCTCCCTCTTTTTCTTCGTCACCCTTCCTCTGCCTCTTTCGTTTTGATCTATGGAGCACGCGTCTTGGAACAGTCGTTCGACTGGTACTCGTTAGAGTAATGGAATGATCTACGGGGAGCCGAATTCTTTTTCCACGAAATTATACAGTAGTCATCGCTCGACCAGCCGCTCTTCGGCTGAGCCAAGCTTTTTGCCGCGCTGCTCGCGACTAGGAAATCGATCCCATTAAATCGCGATGGACGAAGGATCGTTCGAAATGGAGAGCATGAATTTACTTCCATCGATACGTTATTGTAAGCGTCGACTGTTCGTTCTAGAGAAATAAAATGTAGAAATGTTTCGTGGATTTAGTTTTCTATTAACGTGTCGTCGTCCAGACGTTGGAGGTCGTGTTATAGCAAATTTCAGCATAACTAATTAAGTACATTAGAAATACCATTATTTACTGGTAATTAATTAATTCAAGTATGAATTATTAAGCAAATAAATTAAGTACGAGTAACTAAACAATTAAATTAAGTACGAGTGACTAAGTAAATAAATTAAGTGACTTTATTCATTTAATTACGGGCAATGTCAATTATCTATATAATTATAGATAATTATAGATCTATATAATTACAGATAATTATAGAAATATAAAAACATAGAAATATTATTTTCGATTATTTTGAAATAACTATTTCAGCATACGACATTAAAAGATCTCATTTTCTCAATTGATTGCAAAAATATTTAACTGTTTCTCTGCTGAAACGTATTACCTGTAAAATATAATGAAACTGTTTTAATATACTTTGAGATATTTTTCTTAAAAAGAATCAGTGATTTATTAATTTCTAAAAGAAAAAGAGAAATCTCCGGAACTCATGCTTAGGAATTTCACAGGTGTAGTAAACTAACAATAGGAATAAAACATCATGGAGATTACGAGCGTGGAGAATATTCAAGTTCTAGGTAATAGGATCAAACTATAGAGAGACACGAATCGACGTTCTCTTTAAAACGATCTCTCATACGCTTAATCCCGCGTCACGTCTGTTTAGCACTTGAAACGGACGTCAGGAAATTCTGAAGGATTTTCAGATAGCATGATTTTTCAAACGAAAATCACCGGCTGCCTCGCCATCGATAAAAAGAATTCGTCACGGCTGACATAAATCCCTAGAGTGATGCATGATACCTAAAGTGCTGGACGTTAATGCTTGATACACAATCTGATGAGTTACAAAGCGGTTCTCAAGCTTCATCGATTCGAACATTATCAAACATTTAATTCGAGAATAGATCAATCTTCATTTATATTACATATGTATCTGCATTATTATATCATTCACATAGAATATTTACCTTCGAATGAAATACTACATTTTGTTTTGCACGGCGCAGAATTATTATGCGTGACGAACTTCACAAAATATACTAATTGCATGATGAATTGGATATACTGTACTATTTTATTAAATACGATTAAATATACAATATTATAAATATAAATATTATAAATATACTAATAGACTATATTATAAATATTATATACATTATAAACATAAATATTTTAAATATTATATATATATATATTTATATAAATTTTTATATAAATTATATAACTATTATTATATAAATTTTATATGAATTATATATTATATATATATTTATATAAATATAAATATTATAAATATTACATATATTATGAATATAAATATTATAAATATACCAATATACTATATTATAAATATTATATACATTATAAATATAAATATTTTAAATATTATATATATTATAAATATTATATACTATATTATGAATATACTATAATTTACGATTAGATATACTATATGATAAATTAGAAAATTCTAAGGAATTGTGAAAATTTTGAAATAAATGCAATTGCAAAAATTACTTAATCGTACTTAAATATTCAGTTCAATTATGAAAGAAAAAATATAATTTTGCAAAGTAAAAGGAAACGTGCATTGGAAGCGCTATGACAAGTATGAAGTATTTGCTCAAAATTTCTTTCGACGCTAATAATGCCAAATAGAAATGGCTTGCACCCGGAAGTCTCGATTATTGACGATACAGCAGGCGGTACAGTCGCCATCGTGTCACGGACTATTACTATAAAATCGCAGATTGCTGTCGTTGGACAACTATTCGCGTGCACATCCTGCTAACCAAAGGTTACCAGTTAACTGTTTGCATTAGGGTGCATTCCCATTATCCTCACTGTCTCCGTTATGTCGTTGGCATACAACGTTACACGCGGATATTTCGTCGAATATTGCTCGACTCTACGAACTACTGCTATCAAAGCTATTTAGGGAAATTTTTGTAGAGACGTACCAACGACAATCGAATTTACATACATTTCAAATAATTTTAACGAAACGTTCTCACAATTTTTTCTGCATCTGTAAAGGATCGTTGCGTGAACATTTTTCCAATAAATTGATTTTCTAACTTATTCCGCAATTTAATTAATTTTAATCAAAACTATACGTTCCTTCGATGAGGCGAATTTTCCTTCTTCTCGAGGCATTTTGTATAAATGGATATTTCAATTTTTATAATAGATATTTCATGCTCAAATAACTTGTACTTCTTTCTCCAAATTGTGGACCGCACCTAAATATCGAGAAAGAACTTTCTTTTCTATCAGCTTTTAATTCTGGAGTGATGGCTCAATTTTTTAAGATCTATGCTACGTGAATTTCCAATGAATAAATAAATTGTAACTAGTAGTAGCTAAAATATTTATATGTCATAAAATATTTCTGATAGACTAAATATTATAATATTTATATATAATATTATAATATTTATAAAATATTATAATATTATAATATTAAATTAAAATATTATGAAATATTATAAATATTACAATTAAAATATTATAAAATATTATAAATATTATAATTAAAATATTATAAAATATAAATATTATAAATATTATAATTAGAATATTATAATTAGAATATTATAAATATTATAATTAAAATATTATAAAATATAAATATTATAAATATTATAATTAAAATATTATAAAATATAAATATTATAAATATTATAATTAAAATATTATAAAATATAAATATTATAAATATTATAATTAGAATATTATAAAATATTATAAATATTGTAATTAAAATATTATGAAATATAAATATTATAATTAATATATTATAATTAGAACATTATAAATATTATAATTAAAATATTATAAAGTATTTCATTTGAGAAAGAATTCAAAGTTCCCGCGCAGCGGGAGCAGAGCGTAATTGAGGAGAAACGCGACGATTTCCAACGAAAGAATTCCTCGACGCCGAGTTAATTCCCTCCAACGCTAATCCATTTAGCTGTTTATTCACGTCGCATCTATCGAAATGGAATTTACAGCGGATGCCTGTCGCATGAAACCGAGGCCTAAATCGATTGCAAGTGACAGCGTACGGAATCGTTGGAATAACAGATGCTAGAATCAGCTGTGCCCGCTTCGCCGGGTTTCCTTCGATGATATCTCGATATAGCGTTCGGTGACACTATGGAAATTCTCCTGCCATGAATCTGAATGTTACACGGTAACTGTACAAGCTTCGCAGAGGAAGCATTCGCATGGTAACACGTGTAAACGCGACCCGATTGAATCTCGTTACATGATCGACGAATCTTAGACGTAACTAGCTTGAGGAAAAAAAAAAAAAAAAGAATTGAAGTTTGATTAACTCTGAAACGAGGAAATCAGAGTTCGATTTCGACTCGAGGAAATTTGTTCGGTTTTAAAATTTTTCGCTCGAGAGAAAGTAGAAATGACGTTTCATAGAGGTCACACGCGTTTTATTAACATTCACACGTTGTTGTTACAAACACTATAATATCATTTTTGTATATCTGTAGATACAAAAAGCTTAGGGCACATTTTGGTACTCGATATTTAACGTAGACAATAAAATTTTTTTTAAGCTGCACGCGCATTTTATAATCCAATAATTTTACAAATTCCTTCGATTTTGAAAATGAATACGGTGCCTGCTCTAAAATTCCTTTAATTTTAAAGTGAATATAGTATAATATAGTATTCGCTGTGAAATTTCTGTACTGGAGTGTATACCATTACATAATTGAACATTGTCAGCTGCTGCTTGATTTAATTGGACAATAAAATTGCAAAAGAACGACATTAAAAAGGCATCAGCGTTGCATGATTGAACGTGAAACTAGGTAATCATAAATGTTTCGCTTTCTACAGCGTGTCGTTCCACCAATTCTTAACTACACGTTTCAACGTTCCGTGGAGAAATTTGATGACAGTGTTTGAAATAATCGAATGATCGATGGTATGTATACTGGTAATTGATTAAGCAGCTCGAAGCGGAAAAGCCGTGTCTAATAACGACCATTGATTAAAATTACAATTCGAATTTCCGTGGGAAGTCTCGAATTAATTCTAAATTTATTTTAATATGTAATACTTTAATTAATATTAAAATAATTATATTTTAATATTTTAATTATTATTAAAATAATTATGTTTTAATATTTTAATATTTTAGTATTTTAGTATTTTAATATTTTAATATTTTAGTATTTTAGTATTTTAATATTTTAATATTTTAGTATTTTAATATTTTGATATTTTAATATTTTAGTATTTTAATATTTTAGTATTTTAATATTTTGATATTTTAATATTTTAGTATTTTAATATTTTGATATTTTAATATTTTAGTATTTTAATATTTTAACATTTTAATATTTTTAATTATTATTAAAATAATTACGTTTTAATATTTTTAATTATTATTAAAATAATCATGTTTTAATATTTTAATATTTTAATATTTTCAATTATTATCAAAATATAAATTATGTTTAATATTCATTACTTTAATATTTCAATATGTCAAAATTCGAAAGAAATGGCTCTAAATATAAATATAAATATTAAAATTCCAAAATTACTCCGAAATTTTAAAAAAAATTTAATGGGACCATTTTTTGGAGGGGAGGGAGTGAACTGTATGTTAGAATCTCTCTCGTGTGTTTCTAAAACGTTCTCCATCCTGCTTAGACGCACCGATCGAAAGTTCATCTCAAGAAACCAGTAGCAACTCTGTTAATTATAACCATTCGATACGACGGGCACGCCATTGATTCAATGGCTAGATAGAATCTTGCTTAGCGAGCCAGCTAACAGTATATAAATAATGGCACACGGTTGTCGATCGTCGTCGTTTCATTTTCGTTTCGCTTTTCTCATTTTTCGCAAGACAGTGTCAACGAAACGTTTGGCGAGAACACGCTGAACGGAATAGCTGAAAACGGGAACATCGAATTCCACTGTAATTGCCCATGGACAAAATGGAAAGAGGAGCTTCTCTTGTTACTTGGCCGGAGACAAAATCGCCTAATAGTGTGTACGTGTGTATACGTTTCGCATCGTGTACCCGGATTGTCTCGTGAGATCAAATTAAGGCGAATGAAAATCGTGCCATTTTTCTGTTATGTCGATTATCGGAGAAAATTTGTCTCTTTGGAGGAAATGAATGAAAGAAAGTTTGGAATTGAAATTATTGAGTCGAAAGAATTTTTGGTGTTGGAACTATTGGGAAATTCAATTGCAAAATAGTGTTGGGAAATTGTTAAAAAGTTAGTGGAAAATAATGTTGTAATTGTTGGAAAATAAATCGGATTTATGGGAGAATAATACGAGATGGGATATTAATTTATGAAATAATCGAGAAACTTAGGTACAAAGGGGTCAGTCCAAAAGACAGGATAAGGGAGATAAGATTTACTCTATTAGCTTTTAAATTGTTCGCCAGTTCAGATAAGAAATTGAAGAAATTATTCTTCAAACTCAACCAAAAACGAAACAATTATTTTATATTAAATAAAATACCTGGAAAAACAATGATTTCCTCTCAATGTTCTGTTTTTACAAATGAAATTTATACCAAAAACGAATTTTCCGAATTTTTTCAAAGAACCTTAGTATCCTTCGGTTCTCACTAAAAATAGATAATTCTACAAAGCGAACGCCACTCATAACTAAGCATAATAATAAAAGAATTTCGTTTGAATTTTGAATTAAAAACTTCGTGAAAATTGCGAAATGTGAGATTACATTTCAAGGTACGATAGAACAACGAAAGCAAAATACTTCAATCCTCTTTCAAAATATCTAAATTCCACCAGATCTGATTTTACAAGACAAATATTATTCATGACAGATAAACAGAAATCTCACTTGAATAAGCTGAATAAAATAAAAATTCGTTGAAAGCTTCCACTTTGGAAACCAGATGCACGGAGCACGAAGACAAAGGGGAGACGAATGGAAAAACGCGTTACTCTGTTTCCACGGGGCAGAGCGTTTCGTCATCGTCGCCAGGCGAACCGGTTGCCGGTTCTAACAACGAAGCTATGCATCATCCCCTTATCTAGTTCGCAGATTCACGACTCGCGATCTCCACTGCGAGATACCGTAACCGAGAGTGCCTTCTGCTGGAGAGCTCAGTCGACGCACGTGTATACATATGTACGTACATATGTGTGTGTGTGTGTGTTCGCGCGTATGCAAACAGCGAGAGGAAATCGTGCGAGCATTCGCCGTGCCACCGAGCGTTTTAATGATATTCAGGAGGATCCATTTTTCTGTCACCGAGTGTCACTTAACTGGCCGGATAAGGAATCATTAAGCATCGGCGCACACGACGATAAGATTGTTACACGGTTTTCGCGATTGATTTATCGTTCGTAAGCGTTGTTGTCGTTGTTGTTGTTGTTCGCTGTTCGCTGAAGGAGTTTAACTACCGCCGCTGTAAAATTTATTCCCGACAACGCGAGAGAACTCGAACGGGATGATATACGACTGGATGAAAATTTGTTTATGACGAAGTCCGCGAAATTTCTGTGAACACACACGGGCAAAAAGTATAACTATGCTTGGTTGACTCGATCAAGAATACGTCGAAATACGTATTGATGCTAATCCATGGAACTTTCGCGAAGAATTATGACTTTGAACGAATTTTTATTTTAAATATTCTGGCAATTCCAGGTAATCGCGTTTATCTTTTCTAGAATTTCTGCCATTTTCAACAGTTCTCGATAATTGAATGAATTTTATGTTCCAACGCTGTTTGACTTTCTTCAAACTTGCGAGTCGAAGTGTTTCAATTTTATTTTAATTCTCGTCGATTCGAGTTACATGTATGACGCGTATAAATTTTCGGTGATTAATCGGTACAATATCGGAGCGAGCAATGGGTAGTCGCATCTCTCACATTCACTTACACGTTTCACCAATATATATATGTATATAATTAACTCACGAATGCATCAAAATTCGCCAATTTTTATCACACGAATGTTTAATAAACACCCACCCACTCCCACTATTCGCGGTCGTTCCTCTCTCGAAACTCTCGCCCGGTACAATGTCAATTGACCAAGTAACTTTGAAACAAGGAACCTCACGAACGCAGTGCAGAGCACAAGAAAAAAATCTTGACCACGCGCAAGCATTACAGGTCCGTGTAAAGCACCTGTTACTTCAATTACGTCACCTGCATCGTGAAGCGGTTGGCAAGCTCGTTGGAACGAAAATACATTTGCAAGAGAGAGAGAGAGAGAGAGAGAGAAAGAGATTCATTGTTCTAGGCGCAGAGGACGTAAAAGTGCACAGCCACCAGGAGATATACAACGTACAGGTGTAGCGAGGGGGCATTAACTGGTGCGCAGGTATTCAGACTATCCGGCCGTGACGCCGTCGGTAAAATTTACTGTCCCCAAGAGGTTCTTATCTCGCGTTACTTTATTGCCACTTATCGTCGCGGTCGATTTCGTTCCCCGTTCTCCGTTCCCCAAGAACCGTCGTCCCTTTGTTACACGGTTCCTCTCAATAACGTCCTAGTGTTTTGGTCTAGCCTCTTGCCAAAAATTCTCATTTTTTTTTTTTTTCTTTAGCGAAATTTCAATTTAAATTTTTGAGTTCTTTGTTAGGTAATTTAATTATATATATATATATATATAACAATTATGATATAAACAATATTATTATAATATATAATAATTATACATAACAATTAATCGAAATTCGTTAAATTTTATAGTATTTTTTTTGTTGAATAATTTATTTATATATATATATAATAATTATGATATAAATAAATATAATATAAACAATATTATTATATAATAATGTATATAAAAAATATTATTATTATATATAATAATTATATAATTGTTATATAAATAATATTATTATAATATATAATAATTACATAATTATTATATAAATAACAATTATACATAATAATTAATCGAAATTCGTTAAACTTTTCGGCAGTTCTTTGCTGGGTAATTTAATTACATATATATATAATAATTACGATATAAATAAATATAAAATAAGCAATATTATTATATAATAATGTATATAAAAATATTATTATAATATATAATAATTATATAATTGTTATATAACTGATATTATTATAATATATAATAATTATACATAATAATTAATCGAAATTCGTTAAATTTTTCGGTAGTTCTTTGTTGAGTAATTTAATTATATATATATATAATAATTATAATATAAATAAATATAATATAAACAATATTATTATTATAATAATATATATAAATAAATATTATTATAATATATAATAATTATACAATTGTTACATAAATAATAATTATGTATAATAATTAATCGTTAAATTCGTTAAATTTTTCAGTAGTTACTCGATGGGTAATTTAATTAAGTTTGAAAAATTTTGACGATGAAAGAATTTTCGAAGCGAAATTTTCAAAAGACGAGGAAAGGGGATGAAAATTTTTCGATCTGTTGCAAAAATCGGGGAATGAGAAGAGTTCTCTGAAGACGAGAATATCGAGAGACGAAAATAATTTTTAAAGTTCGTGGTAGGTTCTGAGGATTAGAGTTTTAGAGTTGTTGGAAAAGAAATTCTTGGATACTTTGTGATCTATAATACTGTACTACGATGATCTGTGTATTTATGGCTTTGTGACATTCTGTGAAAATTTGCAGATGAAAAGTACTTTATGATTTACGGGCAGGACGTCATGACAGTCTGCGATTGAAAATTTTACGGCTGTATTACCGGCTTTGTGCTATAAATATTTATGGCTTTGTACCTACTGATTACGGTGAAAGGTTGTCAGAGAAAAGTGAGAGAAAAGTGGAGAGCATCTCGTCTTAATCTGTCTCAGAGTTAACCCTTGCCCACGATCGCCCATTAACCCTTGCGACGATTAGATTATTCGAGGCCCCCAAACGTCTGGAATACGAAAGGAATGCGTTTCCCCTGTATCCCTATGCAGCAATAAAAAAAGATATAAAAAAAAAGAAGAATGTCGCAAAAACATACAAAATATTCAGTCGAAACTTATTACGCCACTGTATTTTTCAGTTTGTTCACTCACAAATGATAGATTTTTTTTTTATCTGAAAAAAAGGACAAGTAATCTCTGTTACATAATAAACCAACAATTACACAAAATGAGACGCTGAAAATCTGAACGTATATGTATACAAAACTTTCAAACTCCAGACCTATTCGATAATCTCTGTACGTAAAAAAGAAAAAAAAAAAACCTCAAAATCCTTTCACGAAAATAAAACTCTCGCTCCACTGACGTTCAGAAAACGTTTCTACCCCTCTACGTTGGAGATCGCCGAGACAGTTTCGTTGCGTTTGCTCCCCCGTCTTCGTTCGGGGGAGATTTTTAACTCGACAGCCCGTGGCGAATGGGTTTCTGGCGCTCGATACACCGTGACTAATCGAAGCAAGGTGTCCAGAGGAAGTTCTTGGGATAGGTCTCGACTGGTGACTTGCGGCATTTCGTACAATGTTCCCTACTACGCGATTATATTCAAAACGCCTTTCGCTCTGGTTACGATGGGCCCCTCGTGATTCGATACGCCCATTTTCGTTCACGGCGCTCAGAATTTAATCCTTTAACTCCCGAGTCCAGCCGTGTCACGAACCAGCGTTCAGAATGTGCATCCTCGTACGATACGTTCTTCGTTTATTTATCGTACATCATTTATTGTAAAATTTTGTCATTGTCAAATTTTACTATTATTATTTATTATTATAATTTTATTTACAATTATTATTATATAATATTATTTACTGTTAAAATTTGTACGAGTTTGAGCCACGAAAATGACCCAAAACGGTTTCATTTGCGTGTGAGGTCAAATTCAGATTTTCTTAAATTTACCTAGAGATTAAAATAATTCAACTAACGTGATAAATATTCCTTCTTCTCCTTTAGAGAAAAATAAACAAATTTCCTTCGAGATTAAACTAAACGTTTCCTATTTTCATCTCGGTTTTGGAAAAACTGCATTCCTCGTTTTTATAGGACGATTCACTCGCGAGATCGAGTTTCGAATTTCTTAAATTTATCCGAACATTTTTCTTCAGAGATTAAATAATTCAAATAACGTAATAAATATTCGTTTTTCTAGAGATTAAAATAAACGTTTTCTATTTTTGTCTTGGTTTTAAATTTCTCCGTACTTCTTTTCCGAGTTAAATGGAAAGAAAGCGAAAGAATAAGCGCAGTGTTATCACCCGACACACGGATGAAATTGAAAACGTTTGAAGTTGAAAGTTGATTATTCTTTTGTCGATCGTATCGGCAAGAAAAGAATGTAAACGTTGAAAGGTTGAAACGTTGGTATCTCGAGTGCAAAGGTATCCGTCTAGTTACCCGGGCCAAATCGATTTCGGCCCCTTCGACTCTAAACCTGTTTCGATTAGATCGGCCGAGTCATCGGCGATTCATCGATAACCGATCCGAACAGTGGGCCTATTTATCTCGTCTCGTGACAATGATGCCGCGGTTCCTCTCGAAAGTATGCTCTAATTATTCTTTCCTTTCTGCACGTTTGTTCAAACTCACCGTATGCTAATTTTAAATTTCCTCTTTATCACTGTCATTTTATCTACTAAACATTTTTTCGTTGGTCAATATGTTAAAAATTGCTTTGGTACACGTCTTGGTAAATTTTCTCGCAAACGAACTTTATTCTACCTTCACGTGTAATGTATTCTATTATTCTGTTATCTGTTCCATTATTCTATTGTTATTCCGTTACTTGTTAATTATAAAAAAAATCACGGTACAAATTTTCACATTTAATTTTCTCAAAAAGAAACGAAAGTTTAAAAAAAAATTTATTCCCTTCTCCCCGATTTGGAATCGAGATCGTAGTTCACGACTGGGACAACATGTACACATAGTAATTATTCCAATGGAATGGACTAGCGTTTACCAAAGTGTCGCGACGCTGAAACATCTCCTCGCTATATATATGATGACTTTCTCGAGAGCCAGCGAATCATCCGAAAGGCCACGGTGAGATCACTGAAATTCGCCCGGACACTTCGACACCCACCACAGACAATAAGTCTAGCTTATCATCCCGGTAACCGAGCGATCGCACACGACGATGGCGAGCCGCCCACGCGTCCGATTTCTCGGAGAGGGAAATTAAACGGGACTGGGACCGGGAGGAGGGAGGATGTGGTTGTTCGGTAAGGGTGCAGGGACGGGACGGGAGTTGCTGGACGTGTGTCGCAAGCACGTGCTTTTTGCGGCCTCCACGCAAAGCCGCCGATTTATCTCGCCCGATAAAGTCGACCGATCCCTCACCCTCCCTCTCTCTCTCTCTCTCGAGAGAGAGAGAGCCAGGTCAATATGCGTGTCCACTTTGCATTGCATATGTGCGATACGCATAGATAAGGATTAAGGACTTACTAAGTGGTCCCGGGTGCGTGCGTGTGATACGTGGGCCGGCCCGTTCCCACCGAGCCCCCCCCCCTCCCCCATCTCCCCTAAAGTTATTTAGCGAACAAGCCCGCGCAGGTACCTTGCACGCGCGCAAACACTATCACTTCATATCTAATTCTCGCATTTATCAAGCGTGGTTTATTGAATCCCCCGTCCGGCTCTCCCGTATCGCGATCCTTCTCGCAGCGTTCTCGTTCCAACAGGCACACGACAATTCTCTTGTTTGATTTTATTTGATTTTGTTTGATGTTGTTTGATTCTGTTTGATTTTGTTCGAAGTCTCTTCAGATCTGAGGGACGATGCAGAGATCTGTCTTAAGTTTGGACGAGTGCGTTGCGGTTGGATTGATTCACAGGCGATATTAGTTAAAATTTAGATGCTTAGATTTGAAGCTTGGTCTGATTTGATTCACGCAGAATTTGGTTGATAGAAATCCGAAAAATAATGCAAAGATGTTAAACGTTTTAAGCGTTTAAGTTGTTTGTTTAAATTTTAAATGTTTAAATGTCGAAGCTGAGATGCCTAGGTTTGGAGTTTGGTCTGATTTCATTCACGCAGAATTTGGTTAATAAATTCGAAAAATAATGGAAAGATCTTTCTTGTGTTGAAGCTGAGATGCTTAGGTTTGGAGTTTGGTCTGATTTGATTCATGCAGAATTTGGTTGATAGATGATGCAGAGATTTGTTCTAAATTTGTTTTCTGAACGAGTATTGGAGTTGGACTGGTATAGAGATGCAATTGTTCGAAGATGTGATGTTGAGGTACGAAGTTTCCAATAATTTAATTAATTTAATATAACGATACCTATTGGAGAAATGTTTCACTTAGTAGGCGAATTTCTGGATTGAAATTCGCTAAAGACATAATTTTCAGGTATGAAGTTTGGAATAATTTAACTTTGCAACATGTTTGATTAATGTAATAATAGCGATGGAGATTACAGAGTTTAAAAAAAACCGAATCTTCTGCAAATAGAATACGAATGTCTCATGTTTGCAACTTGCTTCTTTTCAACGTAAGTGTTCAGCAATTAAACTCCTTTGCGGAAGAGAAGTGAAATCGAGTAAATTTGTTTGATGCTTGTTGATGTAAATTCTAATTAAAAAGCCGTGTCTCGGAACGTACAGTGAATTCTATTGATGCGACTGCTTGAAGTATCGGATAGAATCCTTTTATCGACACGACTCTGCTGACATGTAATAATTGCGTGGCTCTAAAACGTAAATACACCGGGTGATCATTTTCATTTTAGATACTATCCTCGCGCGATATCTTGCAGAAAATCAATCTTTCTACTAACCAAAACTTTCTAGAAAAATCTTTACCACAAAATATATAATTTTTTAATTGAAAATATCTTAAATATCGTTTAAATATCTTTCGAATCAATTGAAAAAAAATTTCCAACTTAAAATATTTTCCAACGTTTGAAGAACGTGAGTACATACCATGCGTTTCTAAAAGATTTCAGACTTAAAGTACTTAAATAGAATAACTTTGATTATAATTGACAAACGTAGAACTGACATACACTCGAATACTCTTCAATATATAGTGTAGTGTAGCATAATATAATAACTTTGACTATAATCGATAAACGTAAAGTCCTGAACAAAAGTTACGTATACTTTTATGCACTATGAAAAAAAAAATTTATGCAGAAAATCTAGACCTGATATACACTCGAATATTCTTCAATATATAGTGTAGTGTAGCATAATATAATAACTTTGACTATAATCGATAAACGTAAAGTCCTGAACAAAAGTTACGTGTACTTTCATGCACTATAAAAAACAAAAATTTATGCAGAAAATCTAGACCTGATATACACTCGAATATTCTTCAATATATAGTGTAGTATAGCATAATGTAATAACTTTGACTATAATCGACAAACGTAAAATCCTGAACAGGACTTACGTGTACTTTCATGCAGTATAAAAAAATTTATGCCAAGGAGAATCTAGACCTGATATACACTCAAATATTCTGCAATATATAGTATAGTGTAGCATGATATAATAACTTTGACTATAATTGACAATCGTAAAGTTCTGAACAGAAGTTACTTGTACTTTCATGCACTATAAAAAAAAATTTATGTAGAGGAGAACCTACAACTGATATACACTCGAATATTCTTCAATATATAGTGTAGTATAGCATAATATAATAACTTTGACTATAATCGACAAACGTAAAGTCCTGAACAGAACTTACGTGTACTTTCATGCAGTATAAAAAAAATTTATGCCAAAGAGAACCTAGAACTGATATACACTAAAATATTCTTCAATGTATAGTGCATATAGCATACATATAGTGCAGTATAGCATAATATAATAACTATGGCTATAATCGACAAACGTAAAGTCCTGAACAGAACTTACGTGTACTTTCATGCACTATAAAAAAAATTTATGCCAAGGAGAACCTAAAACTGATACACACTCGAATATTCTTCAGCATATAGCGTGGTATAGTGTAATAATATAGCAGTACAGTGCAACTATATATTTAGAAACCACGAGCGTCACGGTCGCTCATTAATCAGTAATAAATCAGTAATATCTTGCCAATTATCTCTTCGATTATCACGCGCGGGTCGTCGTCCGCATTGAAAACGATGGCTCCACCCTATATGCAAACTAGTAGGACACGCTCCGGCCGAGAATTTCCCATTAACAACGCGCCGTGCCGAAGTCGCAATTAGTCGCAACGCGTGAATATCGTACGGAGCGGGATCGTGTGCGTCGATGTGAAATTAGCACCAGTGCCATAAAGACAGTGTCGATGGTCGCGCGTTCGCGAACAACAGGCAAAAATCGGATTAATCATCGGCGTGGTTGAATGTTTGGCGGGACAGGCTCGCGGCTGGCGTTGAAACACGACGAAAAGGGTACACGTATTTTATCGTGTATAGGTGGTTAACAGGAACGTTTCTCGGGGCCTCCCTCGTTCTTTGGCGCATCCGCCATCAGCAGGTTAATTTAATTCGTATTCAATGCTAATGGTAGGTGAACTGCCCGTGATTCTTCGTACATACGTGTCGGCCTACCTACGCGGTTTCTCTTGCTCCTCTGCGTCTGTCAACAGGCTCTAGCCCTTGGAGGTTCCACGCGCGTCCACTTATGGGGGACGACTTATGGTGAAACGAGTCGATTTTTCGATTTGCATGCGTATATGTTCGACCTGAGGATGTTACTTTGTACGTTTCTAAATGTTTCTTTCTTTCTTTTTATGTTTTTTTATATTTTTATATATTTTACACTATTTTTATACTTTTTATTTATATATTGTACATTCTTTATACTTATTATTTATATAGTTTACATTTTTTTTATATTTTGTACGTCGCTGAAAGTTTTAAGGAGTAAGAATATCTTCTAGATGTAAGATACTTTTTTTAATTAATAATTAAAATTTGTAATATAGTTAATGATAAAAGTCAGCTTCGTAGCTAACACTATATATAGAATCCTTTATTGAGTGTATCTATAATTTTTCAAATGTATTTATAATGTTCTCTATATTCGGACATTATCTGTCGCAAGATAGCCACGTTTAAACATTTTTGAAGATAATCTTGCTAGCGACGTACCCTCGATAAAATCGTTTTAATTTATCATTTAAATCTGAATCTTTAACTATTATATTCAACTATAACTTCAATTGTAATATTCAACCATTCCAAAATCCATTAACAATTTAATTTTCCAAACTCAGACCCTTCATATGTGATATTAACCCTTTGCACTCCAATTTATTTTCTTTATATTTTTCAATTCAATTATTCTATTTTTATTCTTTGACAATTAAAAATATCGAGTGTGACTCAATACAAGAGTTCCTGTGATAAAAACTGATGTCAAGTCACACTGGACGAAAGAGTGCAAAGGGTTGCAAGGAATGCAACCCTTTCTTTAAACACATAAATATCCACGTCAATATCCAGAAAGATCCAAAATATTTCCTCGTACGAACCAAATCTATTGATCAAGCCAAGGTGTTTCGGGCTGTTTTTCCAAAAAAAAAAAAAAAAAAGATCTGTTCACGAACAGTTAGGGTTATTTATGTCAACGACCGATCTCTCGACGAGGCAGAGCCGCAGAATGAGAGAAACTTGTCGAAAGCTTGTCCGCGTTACGATCTTCGACAAATTTCGACCACGAGCAGTCGAGTTATTACCGGCGGTGAACCGGTCAGGTTCGTAACGTGTCGCCGGAAGGGACGCCGAGGATTTCCAGTCCAGCGTCCGCTGTTAATTAAAAGGATCCAGCGGCCACCTCGAGAGCTCAGCGTAGATAAGATCGGTGTTGACGCGACGGAAAAGGAAAGCTCGCCCCGAACCGAAACGTTTCGCTCGCTTTCTCGCCGCCCAGGTGAGATATTTTGCACCGAGTTGTCACCGTGTCTCGAGTAATCTATTAGTCGCGGCGGCGACGACGACGACGACGGCTGACTTTGAGTTATACGGAGGGCGAGGGACGAGAGAAAAACGAGGCGAGATTAATTTGGCAAGCCCAGTCGGCGAAGCATCGACTTTGTTCGATTTTGTTACGGGAAACGAGCGACAGCTCGAGTGTTCTTTGCAGATAGAGGTGATTTGCTAGGATTTTTAACAAGTATTTTTTAGAATTTTAACAAATATAATCAGTTCCAAGAGACAGTCACAGAACGATTAAAATCAAATTGGAAATCTGTTAAATTAAAATTGTTTTCCGAAGGAAAACATCTGATTTCGTCATCTGTGAAAATTGGAAAATTTCAAAATCGTCCTCTCCCGATTATCTGTTGAACTTTTTCTAATTATCTATTGAGAAATTTGTCAAATATTGTTCTAAAGTAATATATCAATAACTATACCTCTCTCTCTCTTCTTTTTACGACTTTGATAAATGAAAAATTTCAAAATCGTCCTCCCTCGACTACCTTTTGAACTTTTCCTAATTATCTATTGAGAAATTTGTCAAACATTGTTCCAACGTAGTATATCAATAACTATACCTCTCTCTCTCTCTCTTCTTTTTACAACTTTGAAAATTGAAAAATTTCAAAATCGTCCTCCCCCGATTACCTGTTGAACTTTTTCTAATTATCTATTGAGAAATTTGTCAAATATTGTTCTAACGTAATATATCAATAACTATACCTCTCTCTCTCTTCTTTTTACGACTTTGATAATTGAAAAATTTCAAAATCGTCCTCCCCCGATTACCTGTTGAACTTTTTCTAATTATCTATTGAGAAATTTGTCAAATATTGTTCTAACGTAATATATCAATAACTATACCTCTCTCTCTCTTCTTTTTACGACTTTGATAATTGACAAATTTCAAAATCGTCCTCCCTCGACTACCTTTTGAATTTTTCCTAATTATCTATTGAGAAATTTGTGAAATATTGTTCCAACATAATATATCAATAACTATATTTCTCTCTCTCTTCTTTTTACGACTTTGATAATTGAAAAATTTCAAAATCGTCCTCCCTCGACTACCTTTTGAACTTTTCCTAATTATCTATTGAGAAATTTGTCAAACATTGTTCCAACGTAGTATATCAATAACTATACCTCTCTCTCTCTCTCTTCTTTTTACAACTTTGAAAATTGAAAAATTTCAAAATCTTCCTCCCCCGATTACCTTTTGAACTTTTTCTAATTATCTATTGAGAAATTTGTCAAATATTGTTCTAACGTAATATATCAATAACTATACCTCTCTCTCTCTTCTTTTTACGACTTTGAAAATTGAAAAATTTCAAAATCGTCCTCCCCCGATTACCTTTTGAACTTTTCCTAATTATCTATTGAGAAATTTGTGAAATATTGTTCCAACATAATATATCAATAACTATATTTCTCTCTCTCTTCTTTTTACGACTTTGATAATTGAAAAATTTCAAAATCGTCCTCCCTCGACTACCTTTTGAACTTCTCCTAATTATCAACCGAGGAATTTGTCAACTATCGTTCCAACGTAATATATCAATAACTATCCCTCCCTCTCTTCTTTTTACGACTTTGTCCGAAAAGATCCAGATAACGCCCGGCTGAATCTTTGAAATCGGTAAGGATCCTGCTTCGAGGATACGCTCCGTGGACAACAAAGCAGCAACTGGAGTGAGAGAAAGAGAGAGACAGAGGGAGATAGAGACGGTCAGAGAAAGGACGAGAGGGAAAACGTGGAATTAGACTTTCAAATACGGCGCTGCCCGGCGTGGACCACCTTCGTACGTTCGCATAATCGTGTCCGTCGGCCGCTGAAACCGGGCAGAGAGGAACCGCGGCGGCCTGCGGCGGATGACGAATGTCCCGATGACCGGGCCGCTGCCGAAAAATTAGCATAATTCCCCTGTTAACATTTAACCCCGGCCGACCCCGAAAATTTCGAAATTGGACGAGCGCTACGTGCGTGGGAATCCGTGGTCCCGCGTTCCATGCCGGACGAAGAATAACCTCTCCCTCATCCCCCCCTCCTCCCCTCCACTCCACTCCCCCTTCCACGCGAGATACACCGAGATAATATCGCGAATTTATGCGAACCGCTTCCTTTCTCTGCGCGGCCGGTTACGTACTGCCGTGGCCCGTCGTCGTTTTCATCATGGAACCGTCAGCTTCACCTGTTCCCTCTGGACTTTCCACCTTGCTCCTTTGCTCCTGCGTCGCTACGACCATGCGTTTTATGCGACCTCGCCTGGCGACAGGTTTGAATTTTAATCACTCCCGCAGGATAAAGATATATACATACGCCGTTCCGAGAAACGGTCCCGAGAGTTGGCGAAAGCTTTGAGAAAATTCAGCATTACTCGGATCCTTAACCACTCGCGCTGGCAGCTGGTCCGCGGACCATAACGAGTGACCGAGCCGTATACAACAACAATTCGTCGCTTTCTTTCTAAACTGGTCGGTGTGATAGAAGTTATTCAGAAGTTGTATATTAAATATACTTAATATATTATATATTATATATTATATTATAATATTGCTTGAAACTGAGAAAATATTGCAATCTTGGGGCAACAAGTTCGTTTGAACGGTGTCGTGTTGTTTTAACGTGTCTGCGATATTAGAATTGGAGATAGAGATAGAAAATATAGATATACGCACAAATTACACTTTAAATTTTGAAAATTAATAGTTTATTCAGTTTGGAATTTCATTTAGATACCATGTCCGACAAAAGAAATAAACTGTAAATTTATTTATGAAGATTCAAAGTCTTTTAACATTAAAATAAATATACATATATCATCATTATTTATTAATTTTATATATATATATATTTTACATATTTCTATGTATATATATAAATTTCCCTAAATTCGTAAATTCAATTTCACAACATCTAAAGATCAAACTAAATCCGTCCATCTATTAACTCCTAAAAACTCATTCCACGAGTTACGTAATTATCCGCGTCGACATAATCGTTTGCCACCCAGTTCGACGTCGATCGTCGCGAAGCATCCTGGCAAACATTTAGGAAAGCGCCTGTTTTTCTTTTATTTTGCACAGAATCCACCCACACGTTCCCCAAATCCGATGGCTAATCACCTGGTGGTTGAGAAGGCTGGAATAGAGAAATCTACAAAAGACGTATGCCACGACACTCCCACTCGGTTGGCGAACGTCCGCCGGGGGAATTCATAACTTAGCATCAACCGAGCGAAAGAGGGTTAATCGGCAAAAATATGAGACGAGCTTTGTCGCGAGTGCTTGGCCTAGCGCCAGCGCGGAGCTGAAATATAATTTCGTGGATTAGCACGGGGGAGGGGAACTAGCCTGGAAATTTACGTCGGGAATCGCGCGACCACAATAGCCGCGCCTCTGGAACACGCTTCGTGGGTCATCTGTAAATTTCGATGCCTTCGAGGTTGTTTGGAATCTCCCCTAACGTTATACGCTGGATTTCACGTATTTCGGTTACGTAATCGCGTATTTCTCGAGCGTTCGATTTTTCCAGGAACAATTAGGTTACTTTCGTTCTGGACGCAGGAAGCGTCGAAATCGTGAAACAGGAATCACGAATTTTTACGGTATTCTCGAAGTCGTTTGTCCGTTCTTTTCTGAAACAATTTTGAAAAGTTCGCGTCAATAATTTTTGACAGGCATTTAAGTTACTAACATTGAAGATTGATTCGCTGAAAGCCATACTCTTCACAAGAAGATTGAAACATTTAATTTCATCAGAAGATTGAAACATTTAATTTCTTAAATTGCAATATACAGTTTCTAATTTGTTAAATGGTTTAAGGAATAATATGCGAGAGTTCGACTTCGTCGAAAAAAAAAAAAAAAAAATTTCATTAAATCTCTGTATCGCAAGGTCGAGTTTACTCGATTGACGGGAAGCAAGATCGCAGGGACGAGAAAAAAAACGAAAGACAGTCTGGGACAGGAAGAAGTGGTTCGTTCGTGATTTATCGATTCCTCGGTGCAACTTCAGCTCGGTTCAGGCTATCAAAGCGGTATATAAATAGGGGAACCACTGAAGAAAACGCGGATCGGATGCGTTTCGAACGCTTTCGGACATGGCGCGTTTGAAGAGGGTCTCTCGCTGAACATCGGCAGTGATTCATGAGGCTTATGCGAAATTAGACACGGATTTCACGTGAATACGTTACATTCTTCGGGAGTCTTGTAAAAACGTACCGTGGAAAAGGGCGAATTAATAATCTGCTTACCCTACTTCGGACAGTAGAAGTTGTTACGACCTAATGGAAAATGTAAACGTTTAGAAAGAACGAAGTACTTTTTCTTCATAGAAATATGAATTTCACGTTTTAGCAATTGAAGAAGCATCTCGTAATGTATTTCACACATATCGAATTTAGTTATTTCTCTTAATACGTTGAAATCGGTCAATCCAATCCACGAATTGACAATCAACGACAAAATTTGAGACTGAGATAGAAGTTTAAGTGAAATATATACGTATGTATTTTAAAAAGAACAACAACGTTCTCAACTAGTTGTAGATAAATATTCACTTGATATATACTTGAACTATAATTCCTCTTTCTCGTTTCTCAACAAAATATATTCGATAATATAATATAAATATAAAATATATAAAATATTTAAAATATAATATAAATATAAAATATATAAAATATTTAAAACATAATATAAATATAAGTATAAAATATTTAAAATATAATATAAATATAGATATAAAATATAATATAAATATAAAATATTTAAAATGTATAAAATATAAATATAAATATAAAATATAAAGATGTTCCAAAATTCTGTACGTCGCCTACTTAAGCAACGAAATACCAAAGAATACCAAGAACTCCTGAAAAAACAAAAAGCCCCGACTGAAAAGTAAAAAAGGAAAGGAAAAGACGGCGCAGATAGGCAAAAGAAACGAGACCAAAGCTCCTCGTAACAAGTTTGAAAAAACTGCGCGCTTCCCTCCCGGATGGGCGTCTCTTTCGATCTTTCGCTCGCAAGTGGGGGTGGGTGGGTGGATGGGTGGCATCGGCAGGAGGAGAGGGCGCCGATTCAATTTATGCCCCGACAATGCGGCTTTGTCTCGCCAAATTATCATACATGAACCGACATGCATAATCCTCTGGCCTGGCTCTTGCCGCGCATTATCATATCATAGACGCGGCATTAAAGTACCGGTTCCCCTTCGTTTCACCCCCACCGCCCTCCCTCCGTGCGGCATTAACACGAGAGGCGCCTGTGCTTATGCGGCCAGGAAAGGGAACATCGCCTTCGCGGGATCGTTTCGTCGATTAAACGCCTCAATGGGACGATTTCGCGGTCTGTCTGGCTCGGTGTCTGGCCGCCAGCCGGGTCAGCCAGCCATATCTCGATGACTCGTGAGGGGACGATCGAGGATATCGTTTCTTAGCTCTCGCCGCGAGGTAATTCGCGGGCTTCGTCGTTCGTCGGCCGTTTCTTCGACGTTTACATTTTTATTGAGCAATGTATTGCAATACCTGTGCCAAAAGCCAGCGATGTATCAACCGTTTAGTAAACTGTAAAATTTCGTGTCGACCTGTTTTAATTTCTTTGAATATTAATAATAACAATACAAGAATAATAATAATAATATAATAATTAATAAATAAATAATGACACAATAATAATAAAATATTAATAATAATAATATAATGATTAATAAATAAATAATAACAATAATAATATATTAATAATAATAATACAATAATTAATTAATTAATAATAGCACAATGGTAATGAAATATTAATAATAATAATAGAATAATAATTAATAAATAAATAATGACACAATAATAATAAAATATTAATAATAATAATATAATAATTCATTAAAAAATAAGAGCACAATAATAGTAAAACATTAATAATAATGCAATAATTAATAAATAAATAGTAACACAATAATAATAAAATATTAATAACTATAACACAATAATAATAAAAAATTAATAATAATAACACAATAATTAATAAATAAATAGTAACACAATAATAATAAAATATTAATAACAATAATATAATAATTAATAAATAAATAATAGCACAATAATAATAAAATATTAATAATAATAATATAATAATTAATAGATAAATAATAACACAATAATAATAAAATATTAATAAGAGTAATACAATAATATCTTTACAATATTAGTACAGTATCAATATTACCAATATTAACGTTTTTCCATAGTAAAATCTATTCTCAGTTTCGTTCTGTAAAATCTATTCTCAGTATCCTCTTATTTACACTGTGCATTAATACTCGGTCCATGATGGAGTGAAAACACGTCAACAGCAATTTAACCAGCAATTTCATCCACTCTCTATCTTCTTATTAATTCAAGAAATATTCCGATATTCAATATTCCTGATATTCAATGTTTCTCAACGACGATTGATAAACACACGACGACGATTTACTGCGAAATGAATGGGAATTGAGGTTTATTGATCGTAAGGAAACGAAGGGGAAGGGAGGAGGGCAAGCATGAACAGCGACAATGACTATTTATCTTGCTTTTGAAGACGATTAGAGTTGCTGTAAATCTGTACGCGCGTGTTGGCACAATCATCGTTGTATCCTGAATCGGTACCACTTGCATGAAACATTATTCCCGAGCGTGACCAGACCGGTATATTACCAATCTGAAGCCACGTTGTTGCAACTATGTGCATCTACCAGACCGACGTATCATTCGCGCGTGTGTGTGTCATATATCTCACGCAACTTTGTTCCCCGTTCGCGTTATCAGTAGAACGTAAAATTTAACACGTTCAAGCAAGCAACGATACGTGTTACAGATAACTCTGATTTCCGATCTCGGCGACGATGTGACTGATATTTACATTACTGTGTCCAAGGTTCCCGTGATTTCGGATCGAGTCATTTAGTCGTTTCGATCGAGTCGTTTATTAGCTTTATTTGTACGTATCATAGTTGAACATTGGTAGGCACTTGTTATACTGCTGTATCACTACGATGCTATTTTAATTGAATTGCATTGTTCACACTGCTACGTTATTTGAATTAAACAAAAGTTGTGACAAGGTGTATTTTGGGAAGAATTCATGACACCAAGTGAAACAAGAAAGGTGCATTTTCATTTTGAGGATGTGACTGTAGCTAAAAGTCATCGAAATCGCCCCCCCCCCAAAAAAAAAGAAAAAACTATCACTCTCAGAGAATTAGTCAGTTATTGAATATTAATAAAAAAAATTTTCACTAGAAAATTGGAATAGCGAAATAATAAAAATATTGAAAAATATTAATAAAAAAAATTTTCATCGTTGTGTCATACTTGACAGAATATATTGTATATGGAATACAGAATATATTATACTAATATTATATAATATTATATGGTATTTTCAGAATGTAGATTATTCTTTCAAGTGCAACGTAACAATAAAAATTGTTTTATTAATATTTTTATATATTATATTATTATATTATATTTATATTATATATATAAGAAAAGAAAAATTAAATCTCGAGCTTTTCTTTGAAACAATTATTCGACTATGGCATGAGCCTCCTCTACTCCAAAATGTCGAAATACTTGCCTGCCTATTGCATTTGCCTTACGAGTGTCATCACACCTTCCCGACTGTATTACTCAAAGGAGAAGCAGAAAAGATGACGCGCACCGCAGGATCCAGAGATCATTTATCATTCGAATACCGTTGCCACATACCGTTGGAACGCAGAAAACATAATGTTAACAAGTTGCACTCCAGTGTTTCGTTACGTTCCTCGCACGCGATCGAGCATCTGCCATCCTAACGCGTTAATGTCTTCTCGCTGTTTGAGAGAGACGATCGAGACACGCTTCGAGAAGACGTTTTCTTTTTCTATTTAAAACACACACACACACACACACACATGAAAGAGATAATTATGAGCAAACGAACAAGGCAAGTTACAAACGTGCTGATCGATCTCGATCGATCGATCACGGTCTCATCGTGAAACGCCTGGAGAAACTATTTGCTCGTTTGATCGTTGACCTGAATGAATTTCATTTAGAACAAATGGATCCGCTTGAATTTGAAATCTATTCTTTGAAATTATTTTCAAAGGAATTTAAAACAAAACTCGCCGCATTGAGAAATTTGTCGTTTGAAATTATTTTTAAAAGAACTCGTCATTTAATTCAAAGTATCCACGATTCTTACACATAGCTGAAATTTCTAAAATTCTGTCGCGCAGTTGATTTACCAATTTCCATTATTTAAGCTAGCCAATTATTTTTTATTATTATTATTATTAATTAATCATCTATATTCACTGCGAAATTATCAACAGTTCACTCTATTCACAATTTATTTCTGTTTCATTAAAAACGACGAATAGTGGTAATTGAAGTACCAACTAATTCAATTATTTTCAACGTTTATTACTAGAAGACCAGATTGCTCGAACTAGTCAAACTTGACTAATCTGGGCAACAAATCATGTTCTCAAGCAACGTTGATTACGGTTGGAGCAGGATCGTTGACGTGTACGATACGACGCATTAGGCAACCGTATGAAACTTCGTGAAAGTTGCGATCGGTTTTCTCGATGAATGGTTTTCTAAGGAGACTGATTTGTTTTCTTGATAAGTTAATTACGCGTTCGCGGTTTATAATTTTATTGTATCGTCGCGCGCACGTACGTAGAGGGACGGGGGTTTGAAAAATAAACGACTACCGATCCTATCTAAACAGAGTTGATCGATTGAGTTAGCCAGGGCAATTAATAACTTAATTATTCAAAGAGCAATTACCATTTGTACAATTATTTTGCTGTTACTCTTGCAATGAAGATACGTTCCAGAAATATTTTTCGCGCTCGGTCGTGAAATCAATCCTAACAGAGTATCGTAATTATTTCGTAAGAAAATAACGTGACACAAGGAGATGTACAAAATATCTACAGTGTTTTCCATATAAATTTTAATTACGCTTCATTTTACAATTTCACGCTTGACTTCACACAAGTGTACTATAATTTTATAACTTTTATAGCCATATATATTTATATTTCATTATTTCATAGTTACGTATATTATAGTTTTATCCGCGTGAAATAACTTCTCGTCGAGGCTCCGTTCTCTAATTATTAATTTTCGAAAAGTGTGAGTTTCTGGTCAATTGTGAGTTATCGTCGACTTAATGATCAATTTTTTTGAAATTAATATAAAGACAGAGATGTTGAATACGACAAGAATCACGTGGAAACTCTTCCAAAAGAATCCATGGGACGTCACGTTCGTACGAGTCATTCGAAGCGCAAACAATTTCCTGCTGGCACCAGAGAACCTCGAACCACGACGTGCGTAGAGAAAGGGGGTTAATTTTTCTACCAAAAACAATCACTTGGCGGCAGAGGCAATAAAAACGCGCGCGTGCACACCTTGCAACCACGACCAAAGAGTTAATTGCACAACTGTGATTGCTGCGCCTCGAGGGGCCTCGAGGCCGACGAGATGACTCTTCCCGCGGCCGCTTATTTCGCGTCAGGACGCTCGTCACGCATAATTACTCGCTTTTATCACAATCAGAGAGGATTTTCGCTTCTACGAATCATCTAAAAAAAAAAAAATCCCTCCCCTTCGTGAGGCCGACATGCGATGAATTCCTTCTTCATTCTTTCATAGTTTTGCAACCCCTTGCGCTGGCAACACTCTCGTTTGCGGACCATAACGAGCGACCGAACAATTCGTGTACAACAATTCGTCGCTTTTTTTTTCTTTAACTCGTCGGTATGATGTCACTGGACAGAAATTAAAAAGTAATATGCTTGTCATTCGTCTTGCCTGGGTTACATATTTATATATACTTAATTTAAATGTACTTTAATTTATTTAAATGCAACTTAAAACTGAGAGAATGTTGCCAATTTGGGACGAAAAATTCTCGACGTACGTGGCACGTCGTTCAGAAGTAATTTGTTAGCAAGCGTGTCACGTTATCTGATTTTTTCGCATGATGGGGAGTAATGGGTCCTTCCCGAGACACCTGATTTTTTAGAAAATTACCTCGAACTTATCAACTCAATTTTTCATAGTTTCCTTCCTAAACTTGCTCTTCCACCTGGCAACGAAAACATTCGAATTCGACACATTCCTACAGATAACCGCGTTGAAATCGTGAAAATTAACTGCAGAGATCTTTGTTTCAATTCTGTTACACGAATAGTTCTTATGATCTCCTTCTTAAACTCGCTCTTCCAAATCTGACCACGAAAACACCCGAGAGAAATAAGAAAGAAACTTTCGAAAACGATAAGAAACAAAGGCCGAGAAAGCGAATAGAAGAGAAAGAATCCTAACATCTGTGTTTCACGTCTGTAGCGTTGAAATCGTGAAAATTAACTGCAGAAATTTTTGTTTCGATTCTATTCGACGAATATTTCTTATAATCTGCTTCTTAAACTCGCTCTTCGAAATCTGGCAACGAGTAAAATAAGAAAGAAACCTACGAAAACGATAAGAAACAAAGGCCGAGAAAGCGAACAGAAGAGAAAGAATCCTAGCATCTGTGTTTCACGTCTGTAGCGTTGAAATCGTGAAAATTAACTGCAGAAATTTTTGTTTCGATTCTATTCGACGAATATTTCTTATAATCTGCTTCTTAAACTCGCTCTTCGAAATCTGGCAACGAGTAAAATAAGAAAGAAACCTACGAAAACGATAAGAAACAAAGGCCGAGAAAGCGAACAGAAGAGAAAGAATCCTAGCATCTGTGTTTCACGTCTGTAGCGTTGAAATCGTGAAAATTAACTGCAGAAATTTTTGTTTCGATTCTATTCGACGAATATTTCTTATAATCTGCTTCTTAAACTCTCTCTTCCAAATCTGGCCACGAAAACACCCGAGAAAAATAAGAAAGAAACCTACGACGAAAACGATAAGAAACAAAGGCCGAAAAAGCGAAAGGAAGAGAAAGAATCCTAACGTCTGCAGCGTTGAAATCGTGAAAATGAATTGCACGGGAACGTGGAGGTGTCGCAGACTGCGAATCTGAGCGTTTCCCTGGTAATTCCGCGTGTGGCGATCGCGTGCTAGGTCTACACGTCCACGTCCCGAGTGGCGATTTCTCAATCGAAGCGGGGCGTATCGCGCGCGAGTACGGCGAGAGGGCTTGAAAATCCGACGCATTGACAGGATAATTACACGCACGTAGGCCGTTCGTTCGTCTGTCAGCCACGGCGGGGGAACGGAAAAAACACGCGGCTTGGACAAGGTGAGAAGAAACGCCAAGATGCGGAACGAGACGAAGAAGTCGAGAAAGAGAAAGTAAGGAAGCAAGAGGGAGTAGGTGGAAAGTAGAGGAGGAGAAGGAGAGAGAGAAAAGAGGATAAGGTCGGTAGGAAGAGAAGAGGAAGAGAGGAGGGCGCACTTGGTAGCGTGGATTGCCGAGCTACCGGTGGATCAGCCGGCGGCCACCCACAACGTTGATCATCGCCGAACATCGGCCGAACGTTCGCCAGTATTTTCATTTGCATAATGGAAATTGCACGGCCTGCCGCCGCCACCAGCGTCTTCTCCGTTAGGTTTCCGCGGGACGCGATAATTTAAAGGATATTCCGAAGGTGTTCCGCCCGATGAGTTTATCGTCTCTCTGCTAATGCTGTGTCCCCGTACGAGAATTGATTTCGTGGAATGAAAGTGTGAAACGATGGTACATAACTTGGAAACGTAGAGAATAATCTGTACTTTCCTTGCCTTTTGTGGGAGTATTTCTTTCGTTAGATTAGGTTGGCAGAGTATATATATGTATTGGTGGGATTAGCACAGTCGATAATTTCTTACTGTATCTGGGGGAGACACAAAATATGGACAAAATGGCAGTACGCTAGATGAACGAAACTTATGGGACGTAGCGTTATTCATTGTTTTAATGAAACTTCGTTTTGCACTTGTTTTCAGGAAGATAGAAATAGTGCAATAGTGTGATTGGAATTCTATTATATAGTCTGTTGATTATTTCTGCGATATTTAGTGTTGTGTTTAGTTATATTTAGTTTTAGTATTATATATTTAGTTATATTTAGTGGAAGTCCTGTACTATTGAACTGACGAGAATTTGTTCAGTCTCTCTCTCTCTCTCTCAGTCTCTATTCTTTTAATTATACTTTCAAAATATTGCGAGTTCGCGCCTATCAACTGTGAGTGAATCGCAAATTTCAAGATGAAAGCGCCAAGATTGAAGATTTTTCAAAATTAATATAAAGATAGAGACGTTGAAATAGAAACGTCGCAGAAAACATTTTCGAAAGGATCCACGGAACGCGTTGTTCATTGACACGTATGTACATACATACTTTCAAACTCTGTAGAGATACTTTCAATCCATTCAAAATTTCGTTCATATATACGTACAATCGTTCGATATAAACGAAGATCTATTATATTTAATTTACCATTGTTTTCCATTCTTATGAAAATCCAAACAGAACAGATAAAACACAGTACGATGTTAATAATATTATACACATCAATAATAACAATAATATTAATATTACAATAATAGTATATTAATAATAATATTAATATTGTATTAATAGTATGTTAATAATAATATTAATATTGTAATAATAGTATGTTAATAATAATATTAATATTGTAATAATAGTATGTTAATAATAATATTAATTATTAATACTATTAATAATAATTATGTTAGTAATACAATACATTAATTAAATATCAATCAAACGTCAAAATAAAACAAACTCTTCATAATCCTCCAAAGTTCCAAAAATACCACGATCGTCCATCAAAAATCTCACTCGTTCTCGTTGCTTTCTCCTCGTCGTTCGATCAAGATCTCGCAGAACGCGAAGTGACACAAAAGTCCACGATTTCCTCGAAACTTTTCGTCTGTGAAACGCGTCGAACGTCGAACGTCGAACGTTGCAGTGTGTCGAGCGTGCTGGATTTTTGCAAATTTAATCGGCATGAATCAACGTTACGTCCAGCGTGTAATAACTTGAGCTTTATCATCGGGGTGGTTGGAGGGCACGTGGATAATACTACGCTGGGAGGAGGGAGGGAAGAAGTTAATGCGAATTTATCGCGGCTGATCTGGCTATTAACTCGGAACATTATGGGACGTAAGTGACCGCGTCGTATGGGAACTGTACGGCGCGCTATTGAGCAAACGTTCTGCCACAAGAAAAGGGAGGGGAAATGAGCGGGCTTAACACGCTCCGCCAGAATGTAATATCTACTCACTTCTTTCGCGCGCAGTCTATTTATCGTCGTGTAAAATACTTCCATCGCTGCCTCGAGGAACTGCCCATAGAATTCGAATCGGGATTCGCAGGCACGGGAGAGAGTAATCGACACTGGGAAAGAGGGGAGAGATGTGTGTTCATTTTATTCGCGATTCCACTCGATTAACCCCGGGATTTTGTATTTTGACAAAGTACAAATTGTACAATTTGTTTTTTTTTTTCAATAAAGGCACACGAAAAGATAAGTCGTCGTTCATCTCGCTGAAACGTTTCGACGTTTTAAAATTAACGCGAAATCGAACCATGTAGGACAGTGTGTTCTACAGTGTTACAGTCGAGAGATGTTTTAACATCCGTGGAATGAAAAATGGAATGACGAATGTATTTGAATAACCCAGAATAAACCTTTGGGGAATATATAATACGCATTGCACAAAATATTTTCAAATTGACACTGTCATGAGAGTCGATTTATTGCAATAAATGTGGAAGTCTATTTCAAAATGCAGATGTGTATTTAATAGAAATTTACTATTGAAACTAATTGAAGATTGAAAATTATTGACTTGAAAAGCTGTTCGAACAATTCACTCGTATTAAATATCTTGTAATTTTTAAACTTGATTAATACAAAAATTATTATTAAAATTAATTGAAGAGTGAAAATTATTGACTTAAAAAATCTGAGCTGTTCGAACAATTCACTTGCATTAAATATCTTGCAATTTTTAAACTTGATCAATACAAAAATTACTATTAAAATTAATTGAAGAGTGAAAATTATTGACTTAAAAAATCTGAGCTGTTCGAACAATTCACTCGTATTAAATATCTCGTAATTTTTAAACTTGATCAATACAAAAAAATACTATTAAAATTAACTAAAGATTGAAAATGATTAACTTAAAAAGTCTGTTTGGGCTGTTTGAACAGTCCACTTGTATTAAATATCTTGTAATTTTTAAACTTGATCAATACAAAAAAATACTACCAAAAATAACTGAAGATTGAAAATTATTGGCACAAAAAGTCGTAGCTAAACAATTCACTTGTATCAAATATCCTGATAATTTCTAAACTTCATCACATAATCACAACGATCGGATCTCTCGCTGCAATATCGACGAGACACCAAAATATTTTACACGTGACACATTCATCAAAGGTTCCCACGAGTGTTCCAACAGTTTCGTGAGCCACGAAAGTAGATCGAGTTCGTTTCATATCGCACGCTAACCTCCTACCACTTTTTTTCCCCCTCGAACTCGAGACTCACGACAGCCAGCTACATGACGGATTAACGGATTGCCATTATTATCCTCCGACAGGAACACTGTCGATGTCTCAAGCAGCCCCGAACGTGAGTACACCGCGTTTCAAATTTATCCCCGCGAGTTCCACGAATCTCAGCCGATAATATTAACCGATTATTTATTAAAATTGGCCCGATGACGAATGTGACAGCGGCGTAATATGCGGGACAGCGAATAAAACACGGTAGCACGCGAGTCTTTTTAGACTACATACTCGTACGTGTGTGTGTGTGTGTGTGTGGGGGGGGGGGTGAGGTCGTAAAATTTCTTTTTTCCACCGATGATAAGAATCTAGGAAGGAATATTCGTTCCTTATAAATTAAATAAATTTTTTAATTGAAAATTAAATGTATAAAATTTATACTATATATATATATATTAAATTAATACATAATAAAATAAATATAAAAGTAATCAAATTACATCTACAAAATGTCAATGTAAAATTGATAATTCATAATTAATATGATGAATTAAAGAAAAATGAAAACAATATATTCGAATTAATGAAGCAATTAATATTAATGTACCAACTAATACATGAACTCCATGAAAACCAGTTGATAAAAAAAAAAATTGGTCCATAAACTCTATCATTTATACAAAAATAAGCATTTTTATATTCAAAAATTTGAATAATAGAAAAATATAAACCTATTAAAATTGTAGAAAGTAGTGCTTTTATACTTTTTAAAATAAATTATTTAAAAAATATAAGTGACTTAATGTAATATAAAATCCTGAAGTAATTAAAGTTCAGGATATTATCTAATATTATTTAAATACGATAAATAAGACATGTCTGCGATCTTTTATATCTTTAGCCGACGTTGGCCATCAGTTCGAATTATTTGTTATTAAATTACAGGTTTTTACGCATTTGTGGGGAAATTGAAAGATACAGAAATATATCCTAAATTTGTTGTAATATGTTAAGATAGAGTAGTCTCGCAACTGGTAGTATAATCGAATAGAAGATGATTCTACGTGAAAAGAATCGGAGATTTTTCTACAGAAGAAACAAACGAAAAGTGTAGAATAAAATTCGTTCGTTTAAGGCGTCGTCAAGAAAACAGACTTTGAATATTTTTCGTTAAAACCTGCCTTGGTACACGTGTGCCTAGCTGGTAAATTTTCAAGTCTGATTTCCTCGGAAAGAACACACACGTTCCACAAAAATTTTATTCTATATTTACCACTTATTTTCATGCGTGGAGTAAGCTTCTGTTACGTCTAGAACTAGACAATTTCAAATATATAAATATATAAATTTTCTTAACTTCAACTTTAAATATATAAATTTTCAGGCTCGAAATTTCCTCCAAAACGGAGGCTTTAATGAAAAAATTTTCTTTCCTTTCCGACTCATTTCACTCTCACTTTTAAAAATAAAAAAAAAAAAAGAACATGAAAATCAACAATTTATAGTCATCATAATTAACACATAGAATATTATTCATATTATTATCAATACATGGATATAATTGAAGAATGAAGAAAACAGTTAATATATAACATAGAATAATTAAATTTGATTTTTAATCGATATTTGTATATATTTGTATACACAGTTTCAACGTCTGTCCTCATTTTTTGCCACATATCGTATCAATCAGGTACCGATTATAATTAACGCTTCACTGCATCATTAGGCTTCCAGCAAGTACAATGGAGGAGGCGCGACTTTAACGAACCGTTTAAATCAAAATCACCGTGGGGACGTTGCACGCCGGGTTAAATTATGCCGATTCGTATTGGCTGGCGGATTCGTGATTATCATCCTTTATCATCTTCGAACGAGCGCGCGTGGGCGGGTTGAAAGATCATCCGGAGAAAGTGAAAGCACATGGGACACGTGGAAACGCGCGCGTGTGTCCGAGCGACTTTTAAACGGGACACCCGCTCTCGCGTGATCTCGTTACCGACCGAGCATCGATGATCGATGCATCTGCTTGCTGGAAAGTAAATCTCGAGCGTTCGCAGGTTCGCCAACGGAAAAATTACAAAAGATGATCGCAACGTGCGAAATATCCAAAGTCTTGCCTCGGAAGACAAACTCGACCTCTCAACTCTTCCCGATTTCAATCGATAAATTCGACGTCTCAAGAAGTGAAGAACGCGTGAAAAAAATGGCACAAAAAATAAATTTTGACAATGTATTGCTTATAATTCTTCGTTTTTATTGATCAGCACTGAAGTTACTCTCTGAACGATTAATAGCACGTAATAGATAGAATAATTTTAATCTCTTCAGTCTCAAAACAATTAATAGCACGTAATGTAATTTTAATCTCTTTAGTCTCTGAGCAATTAATAACAAGTAGCAGATAAAATAATTTTAATCTCCTTTAGTTTCTGAACAATTAATAGCACATGGTAGGTGAAATAATTTTAGTCTCTTCGGTCTCTGAACAATTAATAGCACGTGATAGATAAAATAATTTTAATCTCTTCAATCTCTGAGCAATTAATAACAAGTAGCAGATAAAATAATTTTAATCTCCTTTAGTCTCTGAACAATTAATAGCACGTAATAGATAAAATAATTTTAATCTCTTCAATCTCTGAGCGATTAATAACAAGTAGCAGATAAAATAATTTTAATCTCCTTTAGTTTCTGAACAATTAATAGCACATGGTAGGTGAAATAATTTTAGTCTCTTCGGTCTCTGAACAATTAATAGCACGTGATAGATAAAATAATTTTAATCTCTTCAATCTCTGAGCAATTAATAACAAGTAGCAGATAAAATAATTTTAATCTCCTTTAGTCTCTGAATAATTAATAGCACGTAATAGATAAAATAATTTTAATCTCTTCAATCTCTGAGCAATTAATAACAAGTAGCAGATAAAATAATTTTAGTCTCTTCGGTCTCTGAACAATTAATAGCACGTGATAGATAAAATAATTTTAATCTCTTCAATCTCTGAGCAATTAATAACAAGTAGCAGATAAAATAATTTTAATCTCCTTTAGTCTCTGAACAATTAATAGCACATGGTAGGTAAAATAATTTTAATTCCTTCAATCTCTGAGCAATTAATAACAATTTTTGTCTCGTCAAAGTTTCATTTGTTTAATCACACTCGTGAGTTCGAGAAATATTCACTGCCTAACCGTCACCATCATGATATTCAATATATTTTTATTAATTCGACTCACTATCAATTGTTATCGTAACATTGTACTAACATCACGCTTTATGCACGCTTTATTTACACCAAAAATAAAATAAAAATCGCGAAACCACGAAGAACCATTTGCAAATCGTCTCCCCCACATCTACATAATAAAATAAATTCTTTAAGCCCCTCAACGTCTCTCTATCTCTGTCTCCACCTGGCAATTCTCCAAAACCTCGATCAGTGAATAACTAAAGAAAAAAAAAAAAAAAAAACAGAACCACGTAATTCCAGAAAAATGGTGGATCGGTTCGAAAAGTTTGGGGAAACGCCGACGACGACACGCAGACGACACGTGGTGGCCGTGTGTCCGGGTGGCGCGAAGCGTGAGAAGAGCGGCCCCGTGGAACACGGAACTATTCGCGGCGTGTTATAAATTCGGAGGGGGGCAGAGACGCGGCAGGCCCCTTCGGCCCTACGGAACGTGGGCCCCGTGTAACCACGTCGCGGACATCGACGACTCCACGCCCTATAAATACGCATAAATATTCCCATAAATCCCGCGTACCGTCGCATTACACGCGTTCGCGAGGAGTGTAAGGCCCCGGGAGAGGATCGCGGCCCGGTTCCGGCGGACAACACGGTTCGAATCAAAGGGAACGGTGGGGGAGGATCGAGGGAGAGAGAGGTGGAGAAGCGTGTGCAGGCCGAAGGCGCGCTCGCCGTGTATATCATATATGGAATAAATTACGCTTAACGTATGTACTCGCCGACCAGGCCAGCCGGATTTATACACTCGCTCGACTTTCCGTGTATTCCTCCTCCTCACCCTAGCCCGTGTAATCGCCGCGTTTAGCGTTTCGTGCTTTCTCTCTTTCTCTCTCTCTCTCTCTCTCTCTCTCGTTGATCGGCGCACGAACGACAACGTAGGTCGACGTTTTCGTGGTTGCGAAAGCTTTCTCACGTTTTGGAAATGAGAGATTTCTTTTAAGAATTCTTCAGCAATATTAATTGTATAACGATGTACTTTCTCATTGTAGATAAATGTTCACTTAAATCGAACTCTCTTTAAACTTGCCATTCTTTTCATAGATTCGTACCATTCCGTACTCTGTGCTTTGGTCAGCTGTTTGTTTCACAAATTTGTTTTGGGAATGAGGGATTCCTTTCGAGTAATATTATATATAACAGTTGCACATTAATTTATTTATTGCATCGTAGATAAATGTTCACTTAAATCGAACTCTCTTTAAACTTGCCATTCTTTTGGTAGATTCGCCATTCCGTACTCTGTGTTTTGGTCAGCTGTTTTAGGAATGAGAGATTTCTTTCGAGTAATGTTATATACAACAGTTGCACATTAATTTATTTATTGCATCGTAGATAAACATTCACTCAAATCGAACTCTCTTTAAACTTGCCATTCTTTTGGTAGATTCGCCATTCCGTACTCTGTGTTTTGGTCAGTTGTTTATTTCACAAATTTGTTTTGAGAATGAGGGATTCCTTTCGAGTAATATTATATACAACAGTTGCACATTAATTTATTTTATTGCATTGTAGATAAACGTTCACTCAAATCGAACTCTCTTTAAACTTGCCATTCTTTTGGTAGATTCGTACCATTCCGTACTCTGTGTTTTGGTCAACTATTTGTTTCATAAATTTGTTTTGAGAATGAAAGATTCCTTTCGAGTAATATTATATACAACAGTTGCACATTAATTTATTTATTGCATCGTAGATAAACGTTCACTTAAATCGAACTCTCTTTAAACTTGCCATTCTTTTGGTAGATTCGCCATTCCGTACTCTGTGTTTTGGTCAGCTGTTTTAGGAATGAGAGATTTCTTTCGAGTAATGTTATATACAACAGTTGCACATTAATTTATTTATTGCATCGTAGATAAACATTCACTCAAATCGAACTCTCTTTAAACTTGCCATTCTTTTGGTAGATTCGCCATTCCGTACTCTGTGTTTTGGTCAGCTGTTTTAGGAATGAGAGATTTCTTTCGAGTAATGTTATATACAACAGTTGCACATCAATTTATTTATTGCATTGTAGATAAACGTTCACTCAAATCGAACTCTCTTTAAACTTGCCATTCTTTTGGTAGATTCGTACCATTCCGTACTCTGTGTTTTGGTCAACTATTTGTTTCATAAATTTGTTTTGAGAATGAAAGATTCCTTTCGAGTAATATTATATACAACAGTTGCACATTAATTTATTTATTGCATCGTAGATAAACGTTCACTCAAATCGAACTCTCTTTAAACTTGCCATTCTTTTGGTAGATTCGCCATTCCGTACTCTGTGTTTTGGTCAGCTGTTTTAGGAATGAGAGATTTCTTTCGAGTAATGTTATATACAACAGTTGCACATTAATTTATTTATTGCATCGTGGATAAACGTTCACTTAAATCGAACTCTCTTTAAACTTGCCATTCTTTTGGTAGATTCGCCATTCCATACTCTCTGTTTTGGTCAGTTGTTTATTTCACAAATTTGTTTTGGGAATGAGAGATTCCTTTCGAGTAATATTATATACAACAGTTGCACATCAATTTATTTATTGCATTGTAGATAAACGTTCACTCAAATCGAACTCTCTTTAAACTTGCCATTCTTTTGGTAGATTCGCCATTCCGTACTCTGTGTTTTGGTCAGTTGTTTATTTCACAAATTTGTTTTGAGAATGAGAGATTTCTTTCGAGTAATATTATATACAACAGTTGCACATTAATTTATTTATTGCATCGTGGATAAATGTTCACTTAAATCGAACTTTCTCTCGTCTTGCCATTCTTTCGGTAGATTCGCCATATCTATGTACTCTTTTGATCACCTAATTGATTTCACAAATGTGTTTTTACAAATGGTAACGATTTAACGTGAAATATCACGTCCGACTGTCGACCGCCAATAATCGAAACCATCAATATTCACCAGAAATAAAAGAGGCACGGCAGGTTTCTCTCGACGAGTCCATTAGTTTCCAAAAAGCAAACCTCGAGATGCAGAATTATCTCTTTCGATCGGGCGCGCATGCGGCCCCGATGCGATTGGACTCTTGACCTCTCCTACGCGACCCAACAGCAGTTCCTTCTATTTTATCCACCTCTTGACCGGCTGGTTCTCGTTTCTCCTGCTGTCGGGGCCCCGCTCACACGTTTTTCCCGGCGCGCGGCTCGCATTGTCCGGTTAAAACCGTATTTTCGGCCTCCGCTACAGGACTTTAACGAGCTGATCTCTATCGCCGCGCACCGAGTTATTCACATGAGTCATTTCCTTCTGCGCCTTTTTTCCTCACTCTCGTGGACCGTGATAATCGTCGCGATGTGAGCTTTCGTTGCAGGAAGGATTGTTTCTTTTTTTTTATTATTAATCGTGCGTCGTGCACGTGGCAAAGTTGCGTTTGTTCATTGAGAGATTCAAATGGGAGGAAAGATTCAAAACGGAGAATGTTTCGGTCATTTATGTACATGGTGTATCTTATCAATTGAAAATGTAACACGGGAATTTTGCTTTTTTATATATAGGTAACGATATGTATAATTCGTTGCGAATTTCTAAGTATCTATAATTGAGTGTAATAACATCTGTGGTTAGTAGTAAGAAGCAAGTCACAGATTTCTCTATTAAAGTTCAACCTTCGTTCAGTCTTAGTTCTAATCAATTCTCGTGCCATTTTTCTTCTGAAATTTCACGACGAGGAATTTAGTCGAGTATATTATTATCAATTTAACGCACAACTTGACACAAGGACAAACATACTTATGAAATAAATGGCCGATCGAAACATTTTTATTTCACAAATTTGATCATGTAAATTAAAGAAGAAATTACGAATGAATTATGCCGATGGGCAAACTTTCCATTATAAAGAAAAAAATTAGTTAAAGTTGAATTGAAGTTGGTTAAAATGTAAATTAAAATAAAGTTAACGTTGGTTAAAATATAAATTAATTAAAACATAAAAGACTATAATTGAAGTGGAAAACTATTTATGATGATCTTAATGTTAATAAGTTATTAATCTCTGATTTTCTAGGTTCATCTTTGACAATTCAATCAATTATCTACTTACTAGTCACCTAATAACCTTTATTAATTATCTAATAATTCAATCCTTCTGCATCTAATTTCCAAGCAAACCAAACATCAGACTGCTAAAGAATCGCTCGAGATTCGCGTCTTTGAACCTCTTGCGGTTGGAGCGTTTTGTCCCGAAATTGCAACATTTTCTCAGTTTCAAGTATATTCAAATGCAACCCAGGCAAAACAAACGACAAGTCTATTACTTCATAATCATTTCCATCCAGTGATATCGTACGGACGAGTTCGAAAGGGAAAGAAATCGACGGATTGTTGTACACGGTTCGGTCGCTCGTTATGGTCCGCGGACCAGTTGCCGGCGCAAAGGGGTTAAGGAGTAACGCCTCGTCGCAGATCCGTCTCGATCAGCCGAGTGGTGTTTCGGCGCGTAACGATGAGATTATCGGGCCCGTAAATCATCGGTCGTGCCTCCCAGCTCGCGACACGCGTTTTATCCAACAGCTTCGCGCCACCTAGAACCCGTGTCATTAAGCGTAATTAAACGCTATCGTTCTGGTGCTTTTGATATCGAAACAGAGACAGAGAGAGAGAGAGAGAGAGAAAAGAGAAACGCTGTTAAACCAGAGATCGTCGTCGGTTGAAAGGATCCTCCGTGGGCGAACTTTCGATATTTTTTCTTTCTTTTTTTTTTTTTCTTTTTTCTTTCCCCGGCTATCGTCGTCGACGACTCGCCCAGCCAGATAGTACAGGTGTCACTAATTACTCTGATAACACCGGGGCAGCCAGGCTGCCTATCCGGCTGCCTATCGTCTGCGAAATTAAGTGGTCGATATTTTTCTCTGGTAGCGCACCGATAGATATTTCAATCTGTGCGCGGAACAGTGGATAACCGCGCGAAACAGGACGCTAACGGGCGTATGTTTTATCTGTCGAGCCACAGGTTTATTTCAGCCACAACGAAGGGTCTTAGAGGAGCAGGGATCACGCTCGCACACTTGGGAACACCGGCGTTCCCTTGACAATTTCAGAGTTACGATTTTCGCGCACGTGTACGAGCATGCAAAGTAGGATCGTTTGCGAGTTTATGGGTGGCTGCTTTGGAACGGGTTACGTAAGCGAGGGATTTCGTAGCGTTATGTAAGGGACAAGGATCGGGTGGTGATAAAGTCAGGGGGGGGGGAAGGAATTACAGAGTAGAAACGATTCGTGTCGAAGGGCGTGCAATTTTGTGTCATCTGGGGTTTTTTAATTCGTGATTAATCCTTTTATAGTATAGGAAAGTTCAGGTATCCGGAAGATAAATCTACTGCTGTTTTATATTTATAATAGAACTGTATTAGAGTGAAAAATTACAGAGTAGAAACGATTCATTTTGTGTCTTCTGGGATTTTTTAATTCGTCATTAGTCACCTTTTTATACTATAGAAAAGTTCAGGTATCCGGAAGATAAATCTACTGGTGTTTTATATTTATAATAGAACTGTATTAGAGTGAAAAATTACAGGGTAGAAACGATTCTTGTCAAAGGGCGTGCAATTTTGTGTCATCTGGGGTTTTTTAATTCGTGATTAGTCACCCTTTTATACTATAGAAAAGTTCAGATATCCGGAAGATAAATCTACTGCTGTTTTATATTTATAATAGAACTGTATTAGAATGAAAAATTACAGAGTAGAAACGATTTATTTTGTGTCTTCTGGGATTTTTTAATTCGTCATTAGTCACCTTTTTATACTATAGAAAAGTTCAGGTATCCGGAAGATAAATCTACTGGTGTTTTATATTTATAATAGAACTGTATTAGAGTGAAAAATTACAGGGTAGAAACGATTCTTGTCGAAGGGCGTGCAATTTTGTGTCATCTGGGGCTTTTTAATTCGTGATTAGTCACCCTTTTATACTATAGAAAAGTTCAGATATCCGGAAGATAAATCTACTGCTGTTTTATACTTCGATTTATAATAGAATTATATTTTATTTATATGATAATTTCGTTCGACAACTTTCGAAAGTTAAACAGTTTCAATTGTTTTTCAATAATTTCATTATCGTGCAAGAAGGTTCACGTAAAATGAACATGTTATTTGAAGAAATATCTTTTGAATAAATAAATGAACCTCAATTGAACCTCAATAATATACCTTATACTATATACTACTATATCATAGATCATTATAATAATTAAACTATTTAAATATTTTAATAATATATTTAATATTATATTTAACAATATAATATAATAACATATTATAATATAATATTTAATAATATTATATTTAACAACATAATAAAATAATATGTTTAATATTATTGAATATTATAAACATATAAAAATTCGCTATGTCCATTGCAACAATCCCCCAAATCTATCCTTCCGAAACAGCTGAAAATCGTCCTAATTTCCAACGTGGTAGTGAACCTCGAGTTTGTATCCTGTATCCAGGATACGAAAGAGAAAAATATTGCATTGGAAATGGAGAGGCAGGCTCGTTAATTACACGGCCAAGAGGTGTGTACAGTATCGGACCACAAATTAACATTATTTTATGGACGGCGGGGAAATTAGAAGAAGCGTCCCGTTCTACGAACGGGAAGAGCTCGTTAAGGCCAGGTATCTGCAGGATCTGATCTCTGGCCAGCCAACACCAGAGAAAATATCTTTGTAGGAAGGTCCTGTCAAGCCAGAGAGGTGGCGAAAATTTCAACCCTGGCGCCTCAAGATTTATTGAACGGCCTCCCTCTTCTGTGAACTGTTTGTTCCTTGCGACGCGAAGAAGGGACACACGACGTGAGAACGTTGGAAAACACCGGACGAAAACGATGGATGAAAAAGTAACACCGGTCCCGGCTGGATTTGGTCGGCAAATGCGACGCGACCGTGACCAACTCGATCATTCACGCTCAGACAAATTGTTCCCTTCCCCTTCGTTTTCGTTGTGAGAGTCACTCGCATGTTGAGGTTGAGTCAGACATTTGTAATTCGTAGTTTTATAATTGTAGGAAAATACTCAAAATTCTGGAGGGAGCGTGGAAATTTTACGAAAATTTTAAGAAAACGTGAAATTTTAAATGGAACTGGACGTTTATGATACTGGTGGTAGTTGAAAAAGAATTATAGAGAACAATTGACGGATTTTTATATACTTCTTCCTCATTTTCGTTTGCACGAATTTAGAAACTACTTCAGATATTGAAGTGAAACAGACACTTATCGTTCTGTCAGAATCTTAAAGTTCTTTTGAAATCTTTCTGAATTTGTAGGAAAATTATCAGGATTTCATTGGAATTGCATTAATTGTAATTCTGGGTAATTTAAAAAAAGAATTTCGAATCTCTCAGCGAAATTTTAACGCTGACAAATATCTCGCTATCCAAGTACAAACGTAATGGAACTTTCCTCAGATTCTTCAGACGTTAAGTCGATCGCACATGATTCCACCGAAATTTAATTTTTACAAACATTTTTATAAATAGATTTCGATGAATAATTGTGAATAGACTATCACACGTGATATTACTGATTCTAAAAATTTTAGGAAATTTCATTTCAAAGATTTTTTTTTCTTAATCACGTACATTGAAAAAACAGACGACGATGGCACTCGAAGTACCAAGAGCAGTCGACTAAAAAAAAAAAAAAAAAAAAAAGAAAAGAAAAACAAAATTTACATGTCATGTTACAGAGTATTAAAGTTAATTAGATTCAACGGTCGATTAGGTGGGCACGTTTTGTTGACGGTCATCCGACGGTTCAATAGAATCTGTCTGTAATGGATGGTGATAATTATAATGAGAGGGAAGATTATAGTGATTATTTAGACGCGCGAGCATTCTCCAGTGGGGGATAGTAATTGGGATAAGCAGGCTGCTCGTCAGGGAGGCTAACCTGCATGAATACATTAAGACGATTCCTCGTTTCCGTCCTTCGATAATCGAAAACAAAACTGTCCTCGATCCAAAAATTTGCTCGAAATAATATTTTCATTGAAAAATTATTCACCGACGCATAAAATGCAACTGCTTGTTCTTATCTATCTATAAATCTGAGTGCAAGTTAATCAAATTACATCAAATGATCAAATTCAGAGTTCATTTCTATCGTGATCACGTTACGATTATTTAGGAAGCAAACGAAGTCGCGGAAAAAATCGTCGTAAAACGAAGTACGCGCATAAATGGAGCACAATGTTATCGTACTTTACAACCTACCGCCCAGAGAGTTTGCTCAACAACGAATTTTATGCTTCGCAAATATTTAATGAACTCCCAACGGTGCCACTTGACAAATTCGATTATCCCAGATCCACTGTAAACTTGAATTTTATAGTTAATATAACTGAGCAATTCGTTTAACCTGTCGAAACGAGACAATCGAAATCCCCATATATTTTATTATGAGTAAAGTTGAATTTCAATGCAGAAAACGTTGAATTATCGATCCTCTTAGAGGCAGAAGAAAGGATCCAAGTTTCTATCGTGAAATTACGTTCAACAACACTTACGAATCGTATCAGGATATTTCTCCTTTTCGTCGATCGCGGATAATGACACTCGACTCGACTCAGTCTCATCGAGCACTCGTAAAAATCGGCACGCTTGCTCTGCGATTAATTTCCACGAACGAAGCGTCCTCCGCGAATAATTTTCGTGATAAAACACCGTCAAAAGTCATCGATCAAGCTTCCTAATTTCGTTCTCATCTCTGTTAATCAATTGCGCTGGCAACTGATTGCGGACCACAACGAGTGACCGAACCGTACATAACAATTCGCTTTCCTTTTGTGATCGTCGGTATGATATCACTATAGACAGAAATTATTCAGAAGTAATAAATTTATTACTTTATTTTGCCTGTTCCCTATACTCAATATATTATATATTATATTATAATATTACATTATATTAATATATTATATAATATATTATATCAAATATACTTAAAACTGAGAGAATGTTGCAATTTTGGGACAAAAAAATTCACAACGTGCGTGGCACGTCATTCCAGCGCAAGGGGCAACTGATTGCGGACCATAACGAGTGACTGAACCGTATACATTCGTCGATTTCTTTTTAAATTCGTCGGTATGATATCACTGAGGATAGAAATTATTAAGTAACAAATTTATTACTTTATTTTATCTGGGTTGTATATTAAATATACTTAATATATTATACATTATATTATATTAATTTATTATACATTATATTATAATATTACATTATATTAATATATTATACAATATATTATATTAAATATACTTAAAACTGAGAGAATGTTGCAATTTTGGGACAAAAAAATTCACAACGTGCGTGGCACGTCATTCCAGCGCAAGAGGCAACTGATTGCGGACCATAACGAGTGACCGAACAGTATCGCTTTCTTTTTAAACTCGTCAATATGATATCACTGTAGATAGAAATTATTCAAAAGTGATAAATTTATTACTTTATTTTACCTGAGTTGTATATTAAATATACTTAATATGTTATATATTATATTATAATATTATATCATATTAATATATTATAATGTCATATTATATTAAATATACTTAACACTGAGAGAATATTGCAACTTTGGGACAAAAAAATTCTCAACGTGCGTGGCGCGTCATTCCAGCGCAACAGGCAACTGATTGCGGACCATAACGAGTGACCGAACCGTACACATTCGTCGATTTCTTTTTAAACTCGTCGGTATGACATACCACTGGATAGAAATTATCGAGAATAAATTTATTATTTGTTTCGCCTATTTTGTTTTACTCAAGTTATACTTAAAACTGAGAAAATATTGCAATTCTGGGACAAAAAAATTCTCGACGTGCGTGGTACATTATAGCAGCGCAAGAGGTTAATCGCTAGAGCAAAGTTTCGACCGAGACTTCAGATTTTCAACGATTGTGTACAATTTCACGCTGGATTCGTGCGTGCTACCCTACTCCGATATATTTTCTCTCTTTTTGTTTTCCCGTATCTTTCTCTTCTCTTTTCGTAATAATTCGACGTAAAAAGTAGTGCAATCTGCGCGTAGCGTAACTCTCGCTAAGAATCGGCCGGCGATCGTTGTTTAATTATATACAATCATCTTTTATCTATGGTCTTTAGCAATCACGGTTAAACGATTTTTACAGGATCGTGCCTGATCGTGAAATTACACGGTTTCGTAACCGATCCTATAAATAACATCATTATCATTTAACGCAAATAACCATCTTTCAATCGAAGCGTTTAAGTAGAATTTCTTTTCTTCTTTGTAAATGTAACTCACAATCGTTTCAGCAACGTTAGAGTTTACAATTCGGATATTAGAAATATGTAAGAAAGTGTTGGCACACTTTTGAACCTAGTGGTGGAAAAAATCGTACAACAAATTTTAAGAGGTGAACGTTAATCATCGAGATCACGATTAATTGTAAGAAATTATTTCTTAATATCCAGAAGAACGTTTGCATCTGCAAACTTTTTGGAAATAACGCACGAACATCTTTGGAAAGAATTAAACTCCAAAAATTACAAACGTAGAGGCCTCGTGTTTGAAAATGAGTCCAGTTGATTGATTCTTTCTCAAAATCCTTTCCAGATCTCTAATTCGATGATTTTACACGTCAAGAAGAAAAAGCTGTAAAGTCAGAATCAATCACAATAAAATCACAATTCTGTAAAATCACAATAAAAAAAGAATTCTTGAATTGTAGTATTTCAAGAATTTTAATGTCGTTAAAATTTAAATAATCAGGTAATTTTAAATAATCAATGTGCCACAGCGACTCGTATATAAACGTCTCTCATTTTAATTAACACCTAAAAAGTCGTTCTCAAACTTGCATCTTCATTAACTTCGATTTCCTTGATCCTCTCAAAAAAAAAAAAAAAAAGGAAAAAAATACCTTCAGGAACGTTCGAAGGAAACGTTCAATTTATTCAACAGCATCTGGCGTTCCGACACTTCGGACAACTTTCAAAAAAGTGGCCTCCTTTCGCGGCCAAATTAAATTTGCCGAAAGTAATTGCTCCTGGAAAATAATCAAGAGCGAGATCACATCTCTCGAGAGAGCAATCGTTTAATTGGCACGCATATACAGAGGAAGAACAAAAATTCGTAACGCTCGATTGTAATCAATTCAGAATTTGATAGATTGAACACTCGGAGAAAGTAACTTGCCAGGCACTTGGTCTCATCTCTGCGCGTGGTCGCCATAATTCAGTCACGATCAATTCGAATTTTAACGGAATAGTTAAAAGTTAAAACGATTTTATTGAGTTATTTAAGGACAAAAATTCGTAACGCTTGACTGCAATCGATTCAAACGTTGTCAGATCGAAGATTTGAAAGAAGGTTCGAAGTAAGTTGTTGAGGCGCTCGATCCCATCTCTGCAGAGCCGCCATATTGGTTTCACGAATGCGCGCACCGCTCGGGGAAAACGAGAAATTAATCCAGAGGAACACGTACGAGCGGATATTACTCACGCATCGTGCTTTCACGCCGTTGTAATTAATATTTATGCGATCGACGCGAACGCGATTAATTAAGATTCACGAAGGCGCCGCAAAAGGGAGCACCCAATTTGATCAGCATGGGAATTTATTAAACGTAACGATGATTAAAAGTCGCGTGACGCTTGTCGCGTTCGTCTCGCTGGGAAAGCAGTGGCAAAAGTCCTCTCTTGCTTTCCGTTTCGAGCCGGACGCGAAATGAAAATCATATTTCATGTCGGGTGCTTCGCTCGAGGAGAGTTCGCACAATGTACACAGTTTGCAGATTGTCTCCATTAAAATTATTTAACACGTTCGCGCAAGAAGTTTGATCAAAGTGAAACAATGATGCTTGGGAGAGAATTATCGAGGGATCAGCGAATTTTTTTACGCACTGAGTGGAAGAATGGGAAGAATTTAATATTTTATATAAAAGAATTAAAGTATTTTATATAAATATATATAAAATATATAATTTTATAAAAATATAAAAACACTTAATACTTTATATAAAAGTATTAAAATATTTTATATAATATATAATTTTATAAAAATATATGTATATAAAATATTGAATACAATTTAATTTACAATTTAGTAATTTTTACACAAAATATCTAAAATACAATATAGCAGCATTTATTATTCATAAACAATAACAACAATATATATAAATTTTATATATTCGAACCAAATTTTGCTCAAAAATTATTAGTGGAGGAAAAAAATAAACACTCCAACAATAGGTACAATTTTCCTCTGTACCAACTGAAGAAATAATTTCCCATCCATTTTCAAAATTACGTTCGTGAGAGATCTAGTCGCACTTAGCGTGAGTTTCGGCGCCAATATCGAACAATGTAATATTTCTCCAATTTCCAGATAAATTCAGAATTGTACGATGCACCTCGTTGGATCATATTTGTCACAATGCCAACGTTTCAAAAACAGGAACGTATTCCTTTATTATATTAATGCGCGCGACGAGAAATCCCGCAAGAAATCCCTCGCCTCGAGATCGCATCCTCGCGATTCAAATTGATTAAACCAACAAGAGAACGTGGACGCGAGTCCAGCACGAGGGTTAAGTGCCTACCAGCGCTCACCAGCTGAATTCCTCGCCTCCCTTTCACGATGACGGCTCCTGAGATCCGTTGCGGGGTGTCGTTTTTATTGGGTCGTTCGTTTGTTCGACGATTCGCCGCGATAGTATCTCTCTGGACACTCGCTTTGGAACGAGAGCTGCCTTTGAACATTGTACGGATCGCGCGTTTCAAGCTTGCAAACGCCCTTTTCTTTCCGCTGGTTCTTTGCTCGCTCGTTGGATGTTCGATTTACATTAGATTCCGATTGTTGAACGCTCGTACATTCGGAGTGTGTTTTTGTGAGATTAGAATTGGAATTTAATTTAATTTTATTGAATTATATGTTTTTCTTCCAATTTAAAAAAAATAAATAAACATCTTTCACTTCGTTAGATCGCAGTTGGAAATGTTTTGTCAATAATACAGCGAATGTCAATTAATATTAATCAGGCAAATCTGTAGATTGCAAATCGACAAACGATCCACTGAACAATTCATACTGATTCTCAAGTGCCAACGAAATGAAATATCGCGACAGCTTGATATCCGAAAACAAAGAAACAGTTAAGCCTCGCGTGTGGATCTATAATTGCAATTCTATCTGAGAAAGCAAACTCATTCCTGGACCTAATCGCGCTAGAAATTATTACCCGAATATCTCAGCACCTCGATCATCGTTCCTCCGGCATTTGCGTTTGAAACAAGAAAAGAAGAAAAAAAAAGGAAAAAAGAAACGAACCTATTAATGAAACTCATCTTTCACGCTTTTCAAATCAACCGTAACACTCGACGCGTCGATTCGAACTGGCTCCGGTATCTGCTCATCGCATCTTTTCCATCTGCTGACTCTATCGGCCGCGGTCGTTCGTCTTCTCCTATACAGCCGTTCGTTCACCATGCTTCCGAACGCGATAACTCGCGAATGGTCTCTCGCGTTCGACGCTCGTTAACGCGCCGCGCGAATCGGTTAATAAAGACATAGATCAGATCACGGCAGATCGGTGTGTCTCGTCCGGCGACGATCAACCGCGGTCAGATACCGAGATCGTAAATCGCTACAAGCTTCTTGTCGTCGATCCTGCTTTTAAAACGCGATCCGCCATCGCGTCGATACAGTTTCGCGGTCGCCAGACCCGCCAGCTCCGCCACGGTTAACTATTATAGCGATCGCGAAGAGTCGCTTACCTTGAGAGCGCGAGCGATCGAAGTGCACTTCGAACCGGCGCAGAATGAGAGATCCGAGGCTGAACGATATTCGTCAATTTCAATTCTCCCCTTGATTCGCGTACATTCGATTTTTATCGATGATCACGCGTATTTCCTCGACGTGTTCAACGTGACGATGAAAAATTTATCGATTGCTATATATCGTGTTATTTTTCTTTTTATACGTCAAGTTTGCGTACGATGTTTGTCGACTTGATTCGCTCAATTTTTTGTACATTTCGTTCTTGTAATTCGTGTATACAAAATTATTTATCTGCATTAAATAGAATTGAATTTATATAAATCTATCTATATGTATGTACATAATTTTAAATTAATACAATTGAATAAAGTTTTGTAATAAAAATATATTTTAGTAATAATTAAAAATTAATAATATTATTAATGGTTAAAAGCAATGAAAATGAATTTTTTTTTTTTAATGAATAAGCAAAATTTGTTTCGTACCTTTCGCATCAGAGTTAATTAATTTATTTTAATAATTTAATTATCTCGAAAGTAAGTGATCTAAATATATATATATATTATTTTTTCGAAGAATAAAAAGAATAAACATATATTTAGAAATTAAATGTTTGTCGTATTTATTAATATCTAGTTTTTTTTCTAAATAAATTTAATCTTTGTATACAATCAAATTTATCGATCATCATGTTACTTTCTCTTACGTCAAACTTACATTTGAAATTGAACGATGTTTCTCAATTTGATTTACGTATATTTGGTTTTACTAATTCGTACGTATTTATTTGACTCGTAACGGAGATTATTTATGAACGAGGATTCACGTGATTCGAATCTCCAATGAAGAAAGAAAAACGAGAGAAATGAAAGGTGAAATTTCGTTAATTTCGTAAAAGGAAAAGGTACTGTTTCTTACGCTAAAATCTAAGATGGATCTACGATCTTACGATTCCAAGTCGTAATACCCGAAAATCCAGAAGTGGATTTGAAAATACGGAGAACCAGCTTACGGCGTGCACGTCGTGACGCTGACGCTTATAGGAAATCCGGTCTCTTTCCAGGCCGACAGATCTTTCATGCCCGGTACCTCTCCGAGGCACTTAGAGATATTTTAATGCCGCTTTGTCCCCTCCTGTCTCCGTCCGGTCGGCCAAACAGAAAGGGGATTCCCTTTATTCGAAACGCGACCGCGTTTCGTCTCGCCCTTTGTTTCTTTCCATCTCCTCGTCCCTCTGGCTTCACCTGCCTCCACCTCCTTTCTCTCCTCGCCACTCTCATTATACTTCTTTCGGACGACGTCCACCGGCCACTGGTTATTTTAATTGGATCTCCGCCGTGGCTTTTTTCGTCCGTTCGTTCCTACCAGCGCGCCTCGCCCTCTCCATCCCCTTGCACGCCGTAAGATTCCACCCGGTACTTCCACGGATGGCGGTTTTTGCGACGCGGAATTCGGACATAGAAATCGTGTCGTCGACATTTTCAACACTAGAGACCACCGGCAAGTGAAGCGCAACGTTTCCATCCAACCTCTTTTGCGTTGGTGACTGGTTCGCGGACCGTAACGAGCGACCAAACCGTAAAATTAACATTCCATATAAATTAATCACTATTAGATTAATATAAAATTGATTAAATATAAATTTTATTATATATATAATTCGTAATAATCCATATCCACCTAATTTAAGTATTACTGAAGCTAAAATTATTGAACTAAAGAAAGAAGCTTCAACATGAGCTTTTAATAATCATCCATGAATTATATATATATATAGGAATTTTTACTAAAAAAGATAAAATTATATAAATAAATTTAAAATTGTTAATATATATAATATTTAATATTTCCAAAATATAAAAATTTAATAAATTAAACAATAAATATAATAAAGGTAAAGAAAATAACTCGTCGGTACGATATCACTGGATAGAAATTTATCATTTGTTATGTAGCTGGGTTTCAATATATTTGAAACTGAGAAAATAATTGCAATTTTCGGGGGGCAAATATTCGCGACGCACGTGGCTAAAGTAAACGAAAGTACATGACTAAAGTAAACGAAATAGAAACTCTCCGCTTTGTAATGCAACGAGGAGCTTTTATTTACGTATCACGAGAATCATTCGAGTTCTTAAAGATACACTGTTCTATATCTGTAAAGTGACTAAACAATTAAAATATGTAAATAATCTAAACAATTTTGATAGTTCTGCTGTAACTTCGTGAGGGGAGTTTAACTTCTTGCCACGCACGTCGAGAATTGTTTGTCCTAAAGCTGCAATATTCTCTCAGTTTTAAATATATTCAAGTCTAACCAAATACACAGGCAAGACGAGTGATAAATTTATTACTTCTCGATCATTTCTATCCATATCGTACCGACGAGTATTCTTTCAAAAGGAAAGCGACGAATCGTTGTATACGGCTCGGTCACTCGTTATGGTCCACAATCAGTTGCCAGGGCAAGTGGTTAAAGAAGAGTTCACTTCAAAAAGGCGAAATTTCTTCCATTTCTACGAAGGTCGTCCTACCAAAGATTTTTTTAAATCATTTTAAAAGAGGATGAGTACAGATACCTTTCCCCCTCGAAGATTTTCCAAATTCAAACGACATTATGGACGGCGAGCAAATTATTTTTTTCGTAACTAGATCTGCTACGATTTCGAGGACTATTGTGCGATATTTTTCACCGGTTTATTGAACTTTCAGTATCAGAAGTCATCGACAAAAATTTAAGAAATCCAACATTCCACATCCCTAATGTTCAAAGCAAATTCGAATGGGTCGTTGCAAAAGATCAAACTTTAATCTCCGAAACCACAGACTCGGTCCAATTAAAAAAACAATTTCAATCTTGCTAGAGATACTTTGAATTTTTACAATTATCGACAGTAAAACTGTCTTCATTGTTTTTCACCTGTCGTGCGATAAAGAAAGGAAAGAAAGAGAAAAAGCTTGGGAATTGAACAAAGCAGAGGCTTCGATATTTCAAATTACAACAGTTTAAAATATCGACGATTAGCCGTCGTTGTTGGTCTCAATCTGTTCATGCTCTTCGTCGTAAATCAAACGAAACCGCTGTTGTATTGCCAGATAAAACCCGCGTGATCGCGTTCTATCTTTCAGTAGCGTCCCTCTGGCGAAAGTCGCGCGCCGGTTTTCAACAAAGCCGCTGCCATAGGCGATGAAGACACGAACTCTACTACCGAAGCGAACTCACTGAATGGTATTACTACTCTTCGCGGCGGGGGGGCCCCGGCTCGGGTTTACTTTACACTGTTGGATCTTAATTTAATGCCCGGGCCCCTCTACGACATCGATGCCTCTCGTTCGAATCGTGTCCCACTGCGACTCGTTCCATAGAAACGAGCCTGCCGTTGTCGAATGGCTTTGCCAAGGGTGGTCGTGAATTACGTTGTCCCCCCCCCCACCCCTCCCCCTCTACCCTTCCCGGCGTGTATCAAACGTATGCAAAACTAATTACTAGTCCCCGAATTTATTTGCTTTTCATCGAAGAAAACAGAAAAGTGTCGACCGTCTAACCATTAAAAAAATTAAATGGCTGCCAATTGTGAGAGACGTCTCGTTTAAATATTTATACTATTTATATTATTTAATTATAGTATTTAATATATATTACTAAACGTTACTTAACATTGTATATTTTGTTATACATTTATTATATATAATATTTTATTTTATATTTTATTACATATTTATTATATTTAATATTTTATTATATATTTATTGTATTTAATATTTTATTATATATTTATTATATTCAATATTTTATTTTATATTTTACATTTTTCAATGAAAAGCGACACTTCAATATAAATAATGAATAAACTAAAGAAACAATTAAACATCTCGATCCCTTTATCAACCTTCAATATAAATTTATCTGTCAAAGAAAAGAAAACAAAAATGAACTTCTGGTTTAAATATTTTCCACATTCTTTCACGTCATGCTTCAACGTTCCTTGAGTTTCATTCTTCGTGAGAAATGTACAAAAATCCATAGTTCTGATCGTTAACCTAGAAATGCGGGAACCTCGACTAAACAAACGATAACCGAAATGCTCTCCGTTCACTTCAGTTTCCCCTAGATCGATCGTAATTCGTAATTTAGATCGGTATCCACGGTTCCATTAAGTACGCCGCGTACTGATCAATTTAAAGATTTATTAATGGGTGCCAAAATGGCTGCCAATTGTGAGAGACATGTCATTTAAATATTTATATTATTTAATTATATTATTTAATATACATTAAAATAATAATATATATTATTTAATTATATTATTTAACATTATCCAACATTATATATTTTATTATATTTAATATTTTATTCTATATTTCATTATATATTTATTATATTCAATATTTTATTTTATATTTTACATTTTTCAATGAAAAGCGACACTTCAATATAAATAATGAATAAACTAAAGAAACAATTGAACATCTCGATATAAATTCACCTCGACTAAACAAACGATAACCGAAATGCTCTCCGTTCACCAGATCGATCGTAATTCGTAATTTAGATCGGTATCCACGGTTCCATTAAGTACGCCGCGTCGTGATCAATTTAAAGGTTTATTAATGGGTGCCAAAATGGCTGCCAATTGTGAGAGACATGTCGTTTAAATATTTATATTATTTATATTATTTAATTATACTATTTAATATATATTAAAATAATAATATATATTATTTAATTATATTATTTAACATTATCCAACATTATATGTTTTATTATATTTAATATTTTATTCTATATTTCATTATATATTTATTATATTCAATATTTTATTTTATATTTTACATTTTTCAATGAAAAGCGACACTTCAATATAAATAATGAATAAACTAAAGAAACAATTGAACATCTCGATATAAATTCACCTCGACTAAACAAACGATAACCGAAATGCTCTCCGTTCACCAGATCGATCGTAATTCGTAATTTAGATCGGTATCCACGGTTCCATTAAGTACGCCGCGTCCTGATCAATTTAAAGGCTTATTAATGGGTGGCAGAACCGCGATGGATTATGATCGATAGCCGCGAGCACGGTACGCTGTTATTTCGGAGATTCTTCGGCCGGGGCCCCCTCGTTAATTCGAAGGGTTTACGGCGGGCAGCAACACTCGTAATCGTCGAACATTGTGTCCGAGGAATGCGCCGGGAATTCCTCCGCCGGCCTGGAAACCGTCTCTTTGTGTCCTTTCGCTTGTAAACCGCAATCGATCGGAGAGAAAACGCGTATAAAGGTTCTGCCGTACGATCGGATCGCTTCGCGCTCGAAGCTTCCTCCAGAGCGACGGTTTCTGATTACCGGCGTCTTAAATTTTGAAGCAGAGGATCAGCAAGCTGTGACTCGACTGAATTTTCATACTTTCGATACCATTTTCACTTCGACGTGAGATCGAGCGAATCGGTGAAACTTGAATGTTTGCAAAATGGCGAGTGAGATTTTGTGAAAAATTTTCGCGAGTTCGATAGAGAAAAGAGCCTCAAATATTGAACGTTAGGTACTCTTACGTAGAAGTCTTTGTAAGATTCAGTTTATTATTAATAGAGTTAAATAAAACTTTTTAACACCGTTATTACTGGAATTGAATAAAATTTTTTAATTCTGTTATTAATAGAAAATAAAATTTTTCAATTTTAAAAATTTTTAAATTTGATTTTTAAACTTTTTAACTTTAAAATTTTTCAATTTTATTATTAATAGAATTAAATAAAACTCCACTGATAGTTTAACTTTTAGTCTTCAAATTTTACTAATAATATTATTTGTATAATGTAACATTTCACTGAACATTTTAATTTAGTTTAGTCTAAACTAAAACTGATCTCGAAGCTGATATTTTGTTTACCAAAAGATGTTTCGCCAATATTCATTAAACGGCAATGCATTTACGCATTTGTTATTATGAAGGATAAAGGTGGTCGTTTATTTGTACAATACGCGCAGTATCAAGATCTATCGAACACTGTCAGTGGATGATGAATCGGTGGACACGTATCAAGCACATGTAACACCATGTCGGAGCACATCCATGGATGCTAACGTGGAGAACGCCATTGGCATTGAACAAACTAACAAGATTTTAAGAAAATCGACGTCGCCCAAGTCTAGATAATAATCCAGTGATAAAGCCAATGAACCACTCTCTGCGGTTAACCATGAAGATGAATTACATTCAGCTCGTGTTTACACACTGAGCGTGTCCACTGGTAGACGAAGAAAATTTTTCGAAGAAGAATTCCACTGAATGGATAAAATTCCAAGATTAAACCTCTGTTTTAAAAGTCTCAGTTCAGTTTTAATTCTCTTTTATTTTTCAGTTTCTAGTTATTTCTCAGTTTATTTTGCAACCATCGTGAAGACTGGAAGATTGAGAATCCGAGAGGAGAAGAGAAGAAGAAAATTGTAAAAGCGAGAAAATGAAGTCGACTTCTTTTTTCTCGGCAATAAAATATATTGTTGCAATGCAAATTGTTGGTGATTCTTCAGGAATATCATAATGCATCAAACGCGTTTATCGTGACGTACAAGTGTAATTGCTCGACCGTGAAAATGAAAAAGGTAAGTAACATTCCAACAATTCTCCCTTTCACGTGTTGCAATTTTGCAATGCGCGGATCGCGTTCATCAATCTCTTCGTTCAATTGGCAACGACCAGCACTGCAAACGTGAAGACATTTCGTTTCAGTTCTCCACTTTTACACATTCTCGTCTTGTTTCAGATGCCTGCGAGATTTTACGAAAATATTTTAGATACTCCATAGAGAATTGTATTTCATAAATTATAAAAAGTTTCTTACTACATACTTACTATATAGATATTTAACATATATATATATATTTTTTTTGTGTGTAATTCTGTGTTTCTAAAAACCCTAATCCTAAGAAAATAAAAATCCTAAGGAGATAAAAATTATTCTCCACAATTATGCAATATTGACTAATTTACTGCAAAATCGTCCTACAGATCTTTGAATTATTCACTGAAGATTTTTCATATCAGATGAAGGAGCAGTCAAAGATGTCGCTCGCTATGAAATATATATTCACTCTGAAATCGCGTCTGACCAATAATGTCTCGTATAACTCTGCGAGAAGCGACGAACCACGTGCAGCTTGGCTCCGCGAAAAAATATCGAATCCAAACGATGTTGCTCGATGGAAAGTTACAAGAGGTGAGCGGAAGTTAATAACTGGAGGCTCGTAAAGTAGCGAGAAGCTTGTCCACGGTACACGTGAAATAAATTAAATTAAATTCGATCACAATCCGGTCGTACGTTATAAAATGCTTCTGTTTCTGTTTGCATAATTACGATGACTAGTTGAAAAAATTACACCAAGGCCAACATCATAAATTGGAAAACATCGTTTCACAACGTAAACTCACTTTTGTACTCTGACTGTACATTTGTCTCTGTTACAAATGTTCACTTTGATAAATACATATTTCATTACTATACATTACTGTACTGTAACTTTATCGCGTAATTTTTTAATCAGTCAATAAATATTTTATATTAAATTCATCATATAATTTTTCATCAATCGATAAATAATTAATTTAATGAAATGAAATTGAATTAACAATTAATTGATAACATAATTTATTAATATAAATTCAGTTTTATTATATTAATATTTTATTTATATTTATTAATATATATAATGTATCAATAAATTAATAAATTGAATATTAATAAATTCAGTATTTATTTTGAGTAATGAAATTTCCAAATTGCATGTCGATACGTTGTCACCTCGCTGATTTTTTTATTGTATAATATATTATTTAATTTCTCTCTTTCCCAAGACTTTCGAGCGGACGTCGATTTCCAACTTTTACGAAAACAACCTCCAGAAAGTATATTTAGTAATAACAACATTCAGAGTGCAATTCTTGTTGATATAATTAACGAGGAAATAATTTCTCTAAAAGGCGAGCAACCAAAGAAAGATTCGTTGCTGAAGGGGGTTGATGTAATTCGCGAAAGAGAGAGAGAGAGAGAGAGAGCAATTTTCGAGAGAGAGCGGGCGCTCGTGTGCGTGTCTTTGCGTAAACCGAAACACGTACACCAGCGAACTGTCAGGATCGATGATAATTATCTGCCTTAATAATTTAATAGCGGCAATTTGCACGACTTTGAGAGCCGGTTCCGCGCGTAACGAGCGAAGAAGAAAGGAAAAAAGAAACACGGAAAAGTCTCGAGTATTTCTGTATCACGACCGTGCCGCGATAAAATTTAACCAAATAAGAAAAGATCATTTTTATCGATCGGCGCTTGTGATCCTGCGGGGAAGACTTTTTCTCCTTCGCCGTGGAAAAAGCGGACAGCAAATAGATACTGATGCAATCTATACATACATATGTATAAAGTTGCGATAAAATGAGAAATCTAGGTGGAATTTGTAATTGTAGCCAGGAATTCATATTTCAAAGTGAAGAAACGAGAAAACGAGAAAACGTTCTACTTTTGCAACGGGGGATTCATCGATCGAGAATCAGAAGTTTAGTAAAAGTAAAAGAGAGTGACTGAAAAATATATCAAATTATTTAAAATAAAGAGGAATGATTTCTACGATGTTCTTTTAGAAAAAAAAAAAAAAACTTACGAATTCATCGTATGAAGTATTTGATAAAAATAAATACTTGCACACCGTTTCATTTGTTATAATATTCACGTCTATTAAATTTTCTATAATATTAATTATTATAATATTAATAATATTATAGATAGGTAGATGTAATTATTACAATATCATAATTTTCTACAATCCCATTTGTTATAATATTTATGTCTATTAAATTTTCTACAATATTAATTATTATAACATTAATAATATTGTAGATAGATAGATGTAATTATTACAATATTATAATTTTCTATAATCTCATTTATTATAATATTTACGTCTATTACAATATTAGTAGTATTATAAATAGATAGATGTAGTTGTTGCAATATTATAATTTCCTACAATCTCATTTATTATAATATTTGCGTCTATTAAATTTTCTACAATATTAATTATTATAATATTAACAATATTATAGATAGATAGATGTACAGATAGATTATTATATACTATCTATTAAATTTTAACGATACTTCCATGTAGCCGCAAAAACTTGACACTACAAAATGCAAACAATTTGATACCATGAGAATAAAATACAGAACCTAACGAAAAGGGAAGAAAATACTCGAGCCACCGTGTCTCAAAAGGTCAAACACGAAATCACGCTCGCATTGGAAATTGTCGAGTCGACTAAAAAAAAAAAAAAACCATAAGTCCGAGATTTACAACTCGAGGAATCTTTCGCTCGTGCAATATGCTGGAAACGCGCGGATTTCGTCGTCGCAGCACTTTGGAAACGCGTCTTCGAAATTAATACAGGCACAGGTGGCTATGGCAGGGAACACGTGTAAACGTCAGGGGGATGCGCTCGAGAAGATCGTAATTCATTGCACGATTTTCAAGGAGCTGTCTGAATTTATCATACGTAGCAGCACACTGGGCCGTGCATCAAATTTCATTGCACGGCTGTGGAAGGTTTGACAAGGTGTGACGGGTCCGCAGCACGTGTCCACGCGATACTGCGCCCCCGGTATACTGCGCTACCGCCGACCCGTGGAATTCTTCTCTAGATGAAATCCTCTACTTGGCCTTGATACCCTTTTCTTTTATTTAACGTGCAAAGTAACTTGCTTGTCCCTCGGTTTTACTTCGTTTACGACGTCCGAAACAATTTTTTCCAATTTCGAGCACTGATTCTCGAGAAATTAAATTATAAGTATCATTATTAATTATTATATTATTATTGTCAACCACGTCGAGAATTTTTTGTCCGCAAAATTGCAATATTTTCTCAGTTTCGAGTGTATTTAAGTGAAACGGAAATAGGCAAGACGTATAATAAATTTATTAACTCACGATAATTCGAAAAGAAAGCGACGAATTATTGTACACGTGTTTGGTCACTCGTTACGGTCCGCCAATCAGTTGCCATCGCAGCTGGCTAGGAATTAGAAAATTAGTATTGTTGTGTCGCGCTCGATCTCCAGAAAATAGGTATTCGTCCGGACGGTGTTGCGATTTGTCGACGATCGTGGAAAGAGAATGGTAATTCCCACTTTCTCAAGCAACTGCGAAAAGCTCAACAACAGCGTCAAAGGAGATAAGAGGCATTCGGGCTGGATCCCACCCCTCTCTTTCAATTTTCACGCTTGTTCAACATCGAAGAAAGCACGGTGACTTACAAAGCGGAATCATTGAACGTGACAAATAAATTTCAGCAAAGAGGCCCTGCCCGGCGGTTAAACTCTCCTAATGTCGAGCAAAAGTAAAAGAAAAAAGAAAGAAGTAGCACCTTTCGGTGAAGAATAGAACCAGTTTCTCGTAAAAAAAAAGAAGAAGAAAAAAGGAAAACCCTCCCCCTCTCCCAGGAACCTATTGTCGGAGAAAGTAAGAAGGCTTACAAAGACTCGAGAGATCCTACTGGCTGCGTATTTACGAGAGAATTACCGAAAACACAACAATAAAACTTAGGCACGAACGGCCGCCAGTTCTTCACGCTTCGTCAATGCCGACGACGCCACGAGAAAGAAGAAGAAAAAAGAAAAATGGGAGAGAGAGAGAGAGAGAGAAAAGGAAAGGTTTATCGAGCGTACCCCCGTAGCAGAGCAGATTTTTACAACAGCCGCCGGGACGGGTCGTTTACCCTTATCTCGGGTTGGATCTATCGGTGAAGTGCGAACGATTGAGTCTCTGCGACGAAACCGAATCTCGATCGAGGTGGTCCCTTCGTCGTTTTCGGATCCCTTCGGGGCTCCAAACGCAATCACCTCGCCTCGATGGACCTCGTTGCGTGCCCGGTTACGTTCGTTCTGGTTTCCTACTCTCTTCTCGCTTCTCTCTTCCTCTCTGTCTCTCTCTCTCTCGTGAAAATAAAGGGGAAGACACCAGTCCTTTGTGAATATTGCTCGCCGACACAACACAGAAAGCTACTTTATAAGCAACAGTCTCTCGAGCCCGTTTCCTTCGAGACGAAGATTAGGGGCGAGGCAACACGAATGACGACAAAGTTGAGATCATCTTGGTGACTTTAGGGGTGAATAGCGAGTGAACGAGTCGCCGAATGATGATTACGTTTTCAGTAGGATTAGAAGAATCGAAGGAGGGATTGCAGTAACATGTAAAAAACATGGCATAAAAATATTAAAGATTCTAAAAGTTCGAGAACAATAAAGAATAAAAATGAGTAAACGAGAAGAGAGATGAGTTAAGGGAAATTGATAATTTAGACGATGCGTGTATCTGTTTCAGTAAACGGATAAATGAACTGAATTGTTTTATTTGTTTATTTATTGTTGTACGTCCACGAGTTTGAGAGTTTATTATTCAAAATGAATTGGGATTTTGTTATTAAAAATAAATTTCCTCACACGTATGTAACTGGATACTTGTTGTTGAAGGTATATATATTGTTAAAAGTAGTCCTACAAACTTAGAATTTTGATATTCCTAACAGGATTTTATTATCAAAAATAAATTTTCCTACACGTATATGAGCAGATACCTATTGTTGAAAGTAGTCGTATATTGTTTAAAAGTAGTCACACACAAATTTAGGATTTTATTATTCCTAATAGGATTTATATTCTAATAATATAATATTATGTTATATTATTTCATTATTCAAAATGAATTGGGATTTTATTAATAAAAATAAATTTTTTCACACATATGTAAGTAGATATGTAAGTAGATACCTGTTGTGGAAAATAGTTTTATATTGTTGACAGCAGTCCCACAAATTTAAGATTTTATTATTCCTAATACAATTTTATTATTAAAAGTAAATTTTCCTACACATGTGTAAATAAATACCTATTGTTGAAAGTAGTTTTATATTGTTGAAAGCAGTCCCACAAATTTAGAATTTTGTCATTCCTAATAGGATTTTATTATTAAAAGTAAATTTTCCTACACATATATAAATAAATACCTATTGTTGAAAATAGTTTTATATTGTTGAAAGCAGTCCCACAAATTTAGGATTTTATCATTCCTAATACAATTTTATTATTAAAAGTAAATTTTCCTACAGATATATAAATAAATACCTATTGTTGAAAGTAGTTTTATACTGTTGAAAGCAGTCCCACAAATTTAGGATTTTATTATTAAAAGTAAATTTTCCTACACATGTGTAAATAAATACCTATTGTTGAAAGTAGTTTTATATTGTTGAAAGCAGTCCCACAAATTGAGAATTTTATCACTCCTAATAGGATTTTATTACTAAAAGTAAATTTTCCTACACATATATAAGCAGTTATTCCTAGTAGGATTTCGTTATTCAGAATGAATCCAAATTTCATTATATTAAAAATTAATTTTCCCACACATGTATAAGCAGATACTTATAATTGTTGAAAGTCTCTCCCGCAATTTCAGGATTTTATTATTCTTACAGTATTCAAAATAAATTTTGAATATCACATACAGATACGCAGGTAGATACCTATTATTGAAAGTAGTCTTACATCTTGAATACTTGGTCAGATTTATTTAAATCTGCTGCGATTAGCAGCAAGCAAAGTCGTACGAAGCTCAACCTCGAACAGAGACCGAAATTTCTCGAAATTTATCGAGATTTCAAGGAGGAGGAAGGCGTTCTTACCTCGTTTGCCGTGGTCCCTGGATCTGCCCAAGAATGAGAAGGGCTATCGCGGTTGCCGCGATGTCACCACAACGCATCTCTTACATCACAATCCCCTTGTTTATTGAATTCATAAAACGGATGCACACGGGACGGAGTTTTACGCTTCCGCAGTCAGACAACCGGATGCACGTCTGACGCTTGCCGTTTTTCAGTGGCACGACACGCGTTTCACGGCATTGCACGATTTCTCGCACGAAACTCGACGCACAAACACCACACAGGGAACAGGACGTTGGTTCTAGGTTCTAGGTCATCGAGTTCCAGGTTCGTTCCCTCGATATTTCAAACACAATCGCCAACTGCGCGTTACAGTTTCTAAGCGAGATTTATCAAATATACCTCGAAATGGCGCGCGTTTAGATTTAAACGTTCGATCTTTCAAACGCTCGTCTCTGTCCGAATCAATTTCCAATATTTTTTAGAATCATTTCTGTCAAGTTTATTACAACTATTATAAATTTTGGAACAAAAGCTTCCTATACGCTTCAAACTGCTCGAGAATTAATCTTGCTCCCAAAAATTTCTTCTCGCGGTAGCAAGATTTTCCAAAATTCGAATCAAATGTCCATCGATCGTTCGAACTTGAGTGTGTCCACGGGAATTTCTTCTGTCTCGTTCACCGACGATCTCTATTTCGTCGGCGAGCAATCTCGTTGAAGTCACCAGTGCGCAAGGCTGCGGAAAGAAAGCGGCGAAAGAAATTGCGGACGAGCTTAGCGAGACAGCTAAGCCGCGAGGCCAACATTTGAACAGCGTTAAAGTGTTTGCGCTGTTTAACTGGTCCAGCGAGAGTGTTTGCGATCGCCAAATACTCGAAGCTCGCTTCGACTTTAACGGTGACTAAGCGCGAACGCGTCCACCGGTTGATGTGTTTATACCAGCATCGGTTCGCGTGTTGAAATCTCTCTCTCTCTCACAGATTTTCTCTTCTTCTCCCGATTTCGCAACTCGATTTTTCTTCGCGAGCGCGATCTCGCGATCAATATTCGACTGCGGCCAGCTTCTTTGGCTTCTCGAAGAGTCGCAGTCGCGGTCGACGAATCGTTAACGCTTGGCCTCTAATTAAAAAGCGGCAGCGATCGTCATCGACACGGCAGCTTTCCGACCGATCGGAGATATCCGGCTCACGCGACGTATCACTGCCGTGGAACCGCTCACGCGAGGGTATCGTCTTATTGTCCGGTTAACGATTCCATGGTGGCGTGGACTTATCGATCGGCTCATCATCGTCGAGATCGCGCGGGAGAGCGTGATCGATCGATCGTTGGTTCGTTTCGCGTATACGTGGTCACGATGGACGTAAGAAGAATCACGGTAGCGAGGACCAAAGAAAGAAAAGAAGAAGAAGAAGAAGAAGAAGGAAGAGGAGGAAACGTTCTTTCTCTCCTTGCATCGGGGGCCACGAACGCGCGCTCCTCACCTCTGTTCGGCTTCAACTTAACGAAGAGGAATTCCTTTTCAACGAACACCCCTCCCGTGCTACCGGTTCTTATTGTCCCGCACTCTCGCCTCTTTATTCCTCCCTTTTGTCAGTTTTTTTCCAACCCACGACCGGTGGGCCGGCAGGAGCGGGTCTCTCGCGGCCCTCCTCCTCTCCTGGGCGACGCGCTTTTATTTCACTGCACGGAAATTTGTATGCCGCTCCTATGTGGTTCCCGTGCCCACCAGTTGGTCCCGCGACACCCGACGAATGCCACCTTCAAGGGACACCTTAAACGATTCGAACGCGTCTCGACCTCGGGCGAGCCTGAGCCTGAGCCTGAACCTGTGATGTCGTCTTCGCGAGCCAGACGATCCGATACACCGTGTCAGGATCGATCGGCGACTAACAGCATCGTTCACCTGCCAGCCTTGGCGAACGCTGCGAAGACGCGTGTCATTCGATCCTCCTTTCCCCTTGCCCTCCCCCTTGGTTCCCGGTCCCTCGCTCGGATTATCGACGTTGTAATTAAAATTTCATGATCGATTCACCCTGTCCGTCGACCGGACACTCGACACAGAACAGGTGTAAAGGTTCGACGCCTTCTATCTCGACGATCCAACTCTGCCTGTCTGTTTTTTACAGACGCTCGCTCGAAGGCCGGACAAACTTCAAGTCTACGAAACTTTCCTCGCGTTTCATCAATGTCCACTGATCGTTCAAACCCTCGAAATGTTCGGAGGGTGACTCTTGCCAAACGCACGGAGGCACCGACGACGTAGATTCCTAGCGGCGATCGCGAGGAACGATTGCCCCGAGTACCGGCGCGGAACTGGAGCAGAGGGTAACTGTGCAAGGTGTGCGCGGTGCAACCCGGTGTTCAAGGTAACCATAAGGCGACCACCACCATCGAACACGCGGAGTGACAGCACCACCACCACCACCACCACCACCACCACCACCACCACCACCACCGCCACCACCACCACCACTATCAGCACCAACAGCAACCAGGAGCAGAGTCATCGAGAACACGGTATGGTCAGGAAAGGTAGGAGAGTAGCAGCGCCGCTACTCCGAGGGGGTGTCGCGGGCATAGGGAGTCGGACTGTGGGGAGTATACCGCGCGTGCACATGGGAATTTGAACGAGCGGGCAGAAAGTAAAGCGCGTTCGGTCGAGAGGAGGGCCCGCGATGGACTGGCTTCGCCAACCCAAGTCCTCCTACCTTTGGGATCAGGTCCCAGCCTCTGCGATGTTACCTCTACGATCCTACTTCGCCTCCGTCCCTCTCTCTCTCACTCTCTCTCGCTCGCTCCATCTCCCTCTATGCTTCTCTCTGTGTATCATACTCTTTCTTTCGTTCTTTCTTTTTCTATCCATCTCAGTCCCCTTTCCGCTCTCTCGTTCTTCTCTTCACGTTCTTCTCCTGTCCACAACGTCCGGCTTTCTCTGTTTCTCTCCTCTCCGCTCTCACTTGACTTTCCTCCCTCTTGGTACGTTCTCTCTCTCTCTCTCTCTCTCTCTCTCTCTCTCTCTCTCTCTCTGTTCCCCTTTAATCTTGTTCCTTCTCTGTTTCAGCGGCCGTTTCTCGCCCGTGCTCTCCTCGCTTTGCTTCACTTTCCAGAGTTGCCTGCTGGAACGACGCATATTCGCCGAACCCGTACGTCTATATTCGCCGCGTCAATTTCACCTTTTGCTACCGTCTCGCCGCTTCCGCCGAGCGATTCGCCACCTTTTGCCCCAGCTATTCCAGTTTTTCGCCGCGTCGACGTACTTCTTTTTGCGGGATCGTCGAACGACGGGACGAAAAATGGTGGATGAGAACGGTCGATGAGTATCGCTGGTGCAGCATCGATAGATAGCTGCTTTTGGTTCGTGGATTTTCAGAACCTCCGATAGACTGAACAGAGTTTTGTTATGGTACATTATAGTAACAGTTTTAGTTGTAATAATGTTACTACAATATCGCTGTTGTTATAGTACAGTTTTGTTATAGTACAGTAATGATTATATTGTAATGATACTGAGCTGTTTGTCCATCGACTGATGATTAATAATGCTCAAGTTGTTTTTAATTGGTAGTGTCTTACGCTGATCCTGCCATTTTGGAATTTTTCATATCGCAGAATTTGTGATTTTAATGAAAAGTGACTAGTATCGCACTGAGTGGCTTCTGCTACTCTAGAATTTTTAATACCACAAAATTTGAATTTTCAATGGAAAATGAATAGTTCTTGACACTGATTGGTATCTGAACTCTTCACGTAGCAGTCTAGAGTCTTTAATGTTGCAAATTTTGCATTTTTAATAGCAAATGAGTAGTCTCACACTGAGTGGCTTCTGAGCTCACCATGTACCAATAATTCTGCTACTCTAGAATTTTTAATATCACAAAAATTTGAATTTTCAATGGAAAATGAATAGTTTTTGACACTGATTGGTATCTGAACTCTCCACGTAGCAGTCTAGAGTCTTTAATGTTGCAAATTTTGCATTTTTAATAGCAAATGAGTAGTCTCACACTGAGTGACTTCTGAGCTCACCATGTACCAATGATTCTGCTACTCTAGAATTTTTAATATCACAAAAATTTGAATTTTCAATGGAAAATGAATAGTTTTTGACACTGATTGGTATCTGAACTCTCCACGTAGCAGTCTAGAGTCTTTAATGTCGCAAAATTTGCATTTTTAATAGCAAATGAGTAGTCTCTCACGCTGAGTAGTTTCTGAGCTCACCATGTACCAGTGTTTTTGCTACTCTAAAATTTTTAATATTGAAATTTCTATTCTAAAATTTGCGTTTTTAATGGAAAATGAGTAGTTTCTTACTCTCATTAATTGGCTTGTGAGTTCTCCACGTAGCAATGTTTCTACCACTCTAAAATTTTCTATGTCGCGAAATTTGCGTTTCTAATGGGAAATGAGCTACTGATTAACTTCTGAATCCACCATGTATGGAGTTCCTTTTCTGTGATATTCTCGTTTCTCGTCGAAGAAGCACTATTTTAATTATCAAATAACAAGGTTGTAACATTAGATAAGACGTGTATTACTGAGAGCTGTTAACTGACATTCGCGCTGCAACATTTCATCAATATTGTCTCCACCTAAAAGAACTTCGTCAACGGTAAAAATTCAGCGAAAGAAAGCTTGACAAATTTCAGAGTTCATTGCTATTAATGTTCAACGCTGGAAACGGTAAAAGCGGTGATGTTAGAATTGATTCGAATAAATTTCGCAAAGCGTTACGAGACATTCATTAGCCATACGTCATGTCACGAGCGCGCGACACCGAGCATGAATGAGTTATAATTCATTGTACCAGATCAATGAATTTCTGAAACGCATTAAGAGATTCTTTATCTCCTCGCAAGCGTACAAGAAACTTGCATTTCATTGAATCCGGTTCTTCAAACCGCGTTTCACTCACCGATCCAAACAACGAATATTTTTGCATACATTTGCACTTTCATCGAATTGAAAAATTCGACCGAATCGACGAATATTTATCAGATTTGCCCGCCCCTCAAATTTAATTACTGTTTGCTAATTAATAACTTGTTACGCAACGTATCGTGCGTGAAAGGCCAGAAACATCGAGCAAGTTTAAGTGCTCTATCGTAGGAACGTGTCGGTACGGTGTTCCTGAAATATCCTACGACGAAACAGGAACGAAAAGGTTTTTAAATTCCGGCAGAACTGGTTGAAAGACTCGGAATAACGAACAACGTTTTAAGCATCGAAACAATACGCTCGCGCAGGAACAATACGATCTCACGTGGTCCCACGTTATTCAGATAGGAAGCGAAATACAATGTCGAATGAATCAGTAGTCTAGCATTGGAATTACGCGGTGCTCCTAGCCCGACACCATTTATCTTTACGCATATTCACGCGAGCTCACGCCGCCGCACCATGATATCCTGGTGTAAAATGCAAATATATATATATATACATATACATATAGCGTTCCGTTTTAGATCGCCTATCGGCTTATTTATTACGTATTTCGCCCGGCGTTGTCCAATACAGAATGCCGGAACTTATTAATCTCGACGGATACGTCTGTATACGAGATGTCTTGCACCGTGAATTGCCAACTCCGCGATCCTTTTCTCACGGACGGGTCCGATTGTTGCGCGACGTGGACTTTGTTCGCACTTTGTTCTAAGAACTCAGGATGAATCGAGCGTGCAAATTTAACGTAATATTTTGGAAACGTCTCTTTAATCGCAGAGGCACTTGAATTTATTGAAAAACCACAGACCTTACAGTTTTAGCCCATACGTTTGGTTGTTACGTATTTAGAGTTTGAGCGTGTTTGGTCGGTGATTGGGTCTTTTTCTGTGTTGAGTTTGTGTGAGAGTTTTTGAGATCACGTATGCGTGTGTGATGTAGGAGGGGGTGTTTAATATGGTTGTTTCGTAGAGATACTTAGCACCTGATCACTTGTTGTTTTTATGGAACGACATCTGATTTCTCTTGGTTTTTTATATATAGTCGTATATAATATTTATATGTAATATTTATATATATAGTCGATGAAAGTCTGGAGTGTTGGCAAAAGTTTGGATGAAAGAAATTAGTGGAATTTTTGTGAAATATAAAGCAGAGGTTTCGAAGAATCTTTGAATGAATTACGAAGAGATATTTGGCATTTGATTATTTGGTTATTTTTATGAGAGATTTAGTATGTATGTAGGTGTGTATATATTTATTTCAGTCTCTTTGGCCTTGAAACTGACTTTGAATTTTACATTGCTTATATCCTACCTTTTACATTTTATAATATTTACATAATACTTTTGTATTCTATTTTGCTTTATCCTATACTTATATTTATCTTAACTATGTTATTCTTTTGTCTATTTAAGTATCTTAACCAAATTCTTTCATTCTATTTCATGTTTATTCTGTTGCTCTGAGAGATTTAGAAATTTCTTTCAGTTTTCTATTTGATCAATAAGAGTTTGGATTGTTGACAAAAGTTTGGACGAAGAAATTAGTGGAATTTTTGTAAAATATAAAGCAGAGGTTTCAAAGACTCCTTAATTGGAGGAACTTTTGTAATTACGAGTAATTTTCCTTGGTTTTTCTATTTATTCAATAAAAATTTGAATTGTTAGCGAAAGTCTGGATGAAGAAAATTAGGAGGAACTTTTGAAAAATATAAAACAGAGGTTTCAAAGACTCTTTACTCGAGAAGAGACTTCTGTAATTACGAAGAGACATTTGGCATTCAATTACTTGATTATGTTTAGCGAAATTTTCCCAGTTTAGTCAGACAAAAACTTAAATTGTTATTATTACTCGATCATATCTTCGAAAACATATCTAGAAATATGATTTTCAAAGGAAGGATAAACTCTTACCTCGTTTCAAAGAAACGACAAACTCACCTAACTTTCAATTTCCAAATACAATAAGAAAAATATATATAAAAAAAAAAAAAAAAAAAAACTGATGTAACAATACCACCACAAAGTATATGACAAGAAGAGAAGCCGCAGTTTAAGAAATTCGATAGAATTTAACAATAATAATGAACCTTTGGATCATGTCACCTACGTTGTCTGCATTTTTCCACCCTGCGCGTTCAAATTTACTCGCGCGCGGCGCACGGTTGTGCAACCACCAGTCAGAATGACCGATACGTATCCACGCGTGAGTTTCCGATCGTATCGGCGCACGCTCATGATTCATTTCGTGGGTGGATCGGTCGATCTACTCGTTCGACGTGATGTACGAGGGGTGTGCCACGGTTCTCCATCCTGGACGCACAGCGAACGTCCGCGTAGCTGAAAACGTTCGTGCTATTCGTTTCTGAACGGGGATCGATCGAGAGAACACCACGATCGGCGGCCACCGATCTTATCCATCTTTGACGCGCCGTATATATATTTTCACGGAACGACGAATGATCAACGCGAGCCTCCGAAATTGTCTCCTATTAAGGGACAGTGTGAAATTTTCAAAAAATCGACTTTTTTTGTTTCTTTTCTCTTTTTTTGTTTTAGGTCCTAGAACTCATTGCAATAACCATCCATTAACAATAACCCACACTGCCACACCACAGAAACCCAAAGACAGAAATACGGAATCAACGCAAACCTGACTTCTCAAAATGGCATACAAAGAGTATTGGAATATCTCAAAAACATAAACTACTACACACCTCGCTGTCGGTGCGACATTAAATAAAAATAGAAGAAGAAGAAGAAGAAGAAGAAGAGGTCCTAGAAATAAGATACAAAAGGTCCTAGCCTTTAAAAGAACTGATTTTGGGGTAATAATAAATCCGCGGATAATTAAATTTGTATAACTGTTTATCAACTTTAAACAGTATCACAAAGTGTACATCGTGCGATTCAAATAATATTTTTTGGCGAATCGAATGTTAGGGGACTTGGATTCAATTTAGTTGCGGATTGTAAGAGCTAAAGGATACATATGAAAAATGACGTTCTGAAACTTTGATTACTGTGAAACTTGGTACGTATCTTTAGTGCAACATTTATTAGGGATTAACGATCGAACATTTTTTAATTTTTTACAATTTCGAAAGATACAAACAAAAAACGTAGAAATTTCATAATTTTCAGAAAAATGGAAATGTTGGATCGTCAATCCCTAGGGAATATTGTTTGTTTTTGAACTTTCTTTGCCCTTTTTGTTGCAGTTAATCCTGTTTGGCTGGAATCATGCACACCGACAGGCAATGTAAAAAAAAGTTACGTAAATGGAAAATTAAATTTACGACAACGATGATAATACTCTCCTACTCTATTTAAGTATTATCTCTACCCTCCTACTCTATTTAAGTAATATATTATAAAACTATCTCGATCGGTCGGGACGAAAGGATTTCCTCTTTAAAAACACAAATAACTTTTCATAATCACTCAGAAACCATTTAGAAAGCTACGAAGCTGAAGAAATCAAATTTGATTTAAATTCTCGAACACCCGACCGATTTCTAAGAACAGTTCTAAACATTTCGACTTTAACGTATCTCCTACTTATTTCACGAGCCAGGAAAAATTATATCGTTCCCTGTGTCGATGTTGTTCAGTCCCTGAACTCCACAAATTCTAATCACGTAACAAACTCCTAACGTCCAATGTCTCGTAAAATCGAGAACTATCCTAATAACGTTCCACTCCCCTTTTTCAGGAACACACATTCTCTCTCTCTCTCTCTCTCTCTCTCTCAAATATAAAATAATATTCGAATAATTCCCGCATGGTCTATCATCATCTCTCTGTTCTGACCGTCGAATTTACAAAATGGAAGCATTAACAATAATTCGTTCCGATCGAGGAAGAAACGAAACGAAGGTGTAGCAGAGAGGGTCACGAATGATTTTTATGTTCGACAGTCAGGTGAGCTACGATAGTCTTCGATCGGGACAGCAATTTTCTGGGGGGGTGGTTATAGTCGCGTGACACGCGAAGAAACACGAACGAGGGACTTTCTGCTCGAGAATAATCATGATTTTCCCCCTTCGATTTTCGAGGAAACGAGCCGCACAAACTTTCGATTAATTGTATATTATTATTGGATAATTGCGGACGTTTCTGTGTTTTCGGTTCCGGAGGGGATATTCAAAGGGGATACGTACCTGATTGTCCCTAGAAAATTTCAGATTGGCAGAGGTGACTTTTTACGATCTCTTCTAAGAAGATTTCAACGATTTTCTGATAGAATGGATCGTGCGATTTCGCAGAAGATACTAAGCTCGCGTGACTAATTAAATTATTCAGTTAAACAAATCGATCTTTCTGAGTAATGAGAAGTTGTGGATCAGAGCTTCGATTTTATCCAACAATCGATTTCTATTCAAATGTAACTATCGAAATACTTGCGATTCACGACGAACGATTTGCATGATTTACAACGTGGCACGTGACTGACGAAAGAAAGACGCGTGAAATTTGTCGACGATCAGTGGCAATAGCGCGGTGAAATTAAATTTTTATACGGCCGTTTGATTGCCAGGACAAAGCCGATCGAGTAAGTATCAGAGCTGTTCCATCATTTTATTGAAACGGCTCGAACAAACAGCAGGAATCATGTCTGGCTGCACAGCCTGTCGCTTCAGACACTCGACTCGTTTATACAGGATATCCCGTAATAGCTGGTGCAACGACCAAGTGCCAGACTTTTTACTAAATTTACTAACCAAACACTAAATTTACGTTTGATCGCTGCGCCATTTAAACGAATCTATGTGGTCTTGGCTGGCACTTGGCTCGACCATTGGGAAATTTTTCATTTCATTCAATTTCTAACACACGTTCTAGATTCTAATTCTGACTCTAATACACTCTAGATTCCAGTGATCTAATATTAACTACAGAGTGGGTTAAAAGTTTTCAGCTATTTTTTTTTTTTTTTTAATATAAGAAAAAAACTAGTTTTATTAATTCCAAATTAAATTTAAGTTCAAACAGGATTTTTCCATTATGCCTTGCAAGTCATTTCTTTTATTATTTATTATTTTAGTAGGAAGTGATCTTTTTGGCTCACTTTGTACCACAATTCAACATCTTTTATATTTATTTATATAAAAGGCAAAATATTCTACACCTTAATGCAGGAACTGCTCGAACGATAAGCCCACGATGTTTAAAAAGCAACGAACCGTCAGTACTTTCCCAACCAACTATCAAAAAATACCCTAGATTCTAATTCTAACTCTAGATAATACAATCTAGATTCTAATCATCTAATATTAACTACAGAGTAAATCAAAAGTTTCTACCTATTTTTTTTTTCTTTTTTTGTTTTAAAATATAAGAAAAAAACTAGTTTTATTAATTTCACATTAAATTTAAGTTCAAACAGGATTTTTTCATTATGCCTTGCAAGTCATTTCTTTTATTATTTATTATTTTAGTAGGAAGTGATCTTTTTGGCTCACTTTGTACCATAATTCAATATCTTTTATATTTATTTCAATAAAAGGCAAAATATTCTTCACCTTAATGCACGAACTGCTCGAACGATAAGCCCACGATGCTTAAAAAGCAACGAACCGTCAGTACTTTCCCAACCAACTATCAAAAAATACCCTAGATTCTAATTCTAACTCTAGATAATACAGTCTAGATTCTAATCATCTAATATTAACTACAGAGTGGGTCAAAAGTTTCTACCTATTTCTTTTTTTTTTTTTCTTGTTTTAAAATATGAGGAAAAAACTAGTTTTATTAATTTCACATTAAATTTAAGTTCAAACAGGATTTTTCCATTATGCTTTGCAAGTCATTTCTTTTATTATTTATTATTTGAGTAGGAAGTGATCCTTTTGACCACTTTGTACCACAATTCAATATCTTTTATATTTATTTCAATAAAAGGCAAAATATTCTTCACCTTAATGCACGAACTGCTCGAACGATAAGCCCAGGATGCTTAAAAAGCAACGAACCGTCAGTACTTTCCCAACCAACTATCAAAAAATACCCTAGATTCTAATTTTAACTTTAGATAATACAGTCTAGATTCTAATCATCTAATATTAACTACAGAGTAAATCAAAAGTTTCTACCTATTTTTTTTTTTTTTTTGTTTTAAAATATGAGAAAAAAACTAGTTTTATTAATTTCACATTAAATTTAAGTTCAAACAGGATTTTTCCATTATGCCTTGCAAGTCATTTCTTTTATTATTTATTATTTGAGTAGGAAGTGATCCTTTTGCCCACTTTGTACCACAATTCAATATCTTTTATATTTATTTCAATAAAAGGCAAAATATTCTACACCTTAATGCACGAACTGCTCGAACGATAAGCCCACGATGCTTAAAAAGCAACGAACCGTCAGTACTTTCCCAACCAACTATCAAAAAATACCCTAGATTCTAATTTTAACTTAAGATAATACAGTCTAGATTCTAATCATCTAATATTAACTACAGAGTAAATCAAAAGTTTCTACCTATTTTTTTTTTTTTTTTGTTTTAAAATATGAGAAAAAAACTAGTTTTATTAATTTCACATTAAATTTAAGTTCAAACAGGATTTTTTCATTATGCTTTGCAAGTCATTTCTTTTATTATTTATTATTTGAGTAGGAAGTGATCCTTTTGCCCACTTTGTACCACAATTCAATATCTTTTATATTTATTTCAATAAAAGGCAAAATATTCTACACCTTAATGCACGAACTGCTCGAACGATAAGCCCACGATGCTTAAAAAGCAACGAACCGTCAGTACTTTCCCAACCAACTATCAAAAAATACCCTAGATTCTAATTTTAACTTAAGATAATACAGTCTAGATTCTAATCATCTAATATTAACTACAGAGTAAATCAAAAGTTTCTACCTATTTTTTTTTTTTTTTTTTGTTTTAAAATATGAGAAAAAAACTAGTTTTATTAATTTCACATTAAATTTAAGTTCAAACAGGATTTTTTCATTATGCTTTGCAAGTCATTTCTTTTATTATTTATTATTTGAGTAGGAAGTGATCCTTTTGCCCACTTTGTACCACAATTCAATATCTTTTATATTTATTTCAATAAAAGGCAAAATATTCTACACCTTAATGCACGAACTGCTCGAACGATAAGCCCACGATGCTTAAAAAGCAACGAACCGTCAGTACTTTCCCAACCAACTATCAAAAAATACCCTAGATTCTAATTTTAACTTAAGATAATACAGTCTAGATTCTAATCATCTAATATTAACTACAGAGTAAATCAAAAGTTTCTACCTATTTTTTTTTTTTTTTTTTGTTTTAAAATATGAGAAAAAAACTAGTTTTATTAATTTCACATTAAATTTAAGTTCAAACAGGATTTTTTCATTATGCCTTGCAAGTCATTTCTTTTATTATTTATTATTTGAGTAGGAAGTGATCTTTTTGGCTCACTTTGTACCATAATTCAATATCTTTTATATTTATTTCAATAAAAGGCAAAATATTCTACACCTTAATGCACGAACTGCTGTACTTTCCCAGCCAACTATCAAGAAAATTAGAAAAAAGGAAAGAATGTCGCTTGTAAAACCAACACGCAGAATTCTTCTCTTCTATCCAACACAGGATCGTCAGAACGCGGCGCAACGCGTTCAAACGCGAGTGTTGTCGTTTCACGCGGCAAGAGGCCCACGGTGTCGGTACGTCGGAGCTCTCGGTACCGGAAGTCGTGCGTTACGCAATCCTCTGGCACTGTTTGCACAGGACCAGAGGAGAAGATCTCCTCCGCGCGCAACACAAGCTCGTCGCGGATTTCCCGTTTTATGGTTGTGCACGTGCACGTCGATGCCTCCATTCACTCGGCGATTCCTCTTTTATTATTATTATTCTTTTTTCCCTCCTTCCTCACCCCCACCCCCACCGTGGTGCTATAAAACGGCGTAAAAATGTTTACAGCCCACCAGTGAATTTTTGACCAGTGAAGATCTCGCGTGATGATGATGCACCAATGGGACGTCATTATTTACACCGTGACACCGCGATCGCGATTTTTATGGAGAACCGAGAGCGTAATAAACGTTGTCGCCTGAAGTTCGTGCACGGGTGTGTATATATTTTACTGTGTCTGGTCCGTCGTTCACAAATTTGTTTCCAGGTCGAATTTTCGTGGTTCGGTGAATGGCTGACCGTGTCTGTTGTTCGGTAACACTTTACGGTGCTAATTCGTTGGTATCGTGGTAACTCACGTTTGTTGAAGAACGGATATAAGACACAAGGTTGAGAATACGATTCACCTTTTTTTCTTATTTTGGACTTTGTTACGATTTTGAATTTTTTATCTAGCAATATTTTTGAAAGAGTTCTTACATTCGAGTGGGTCAAGATGCAGGTATATTTGGTATCGCTACACTCGATAATGAAACAGGACGATACAAAATAAAGTGTTTCTTTTCAAGTTTTCGATCAATTCCAGAGAAGTTCCAATGAAAATGAATTTTAAGTTTCTCTCTTTTCTTCAAGATAATTTACGATAAATTACAAATCATCCATATTCTAAATCACAAGTGTTAGAATATCTATTGTAATTTAATGTTAATATCAATATCAATGAATATTATAGAGCGAGGCTGTGAATATTGCAGACTAAGGCTACATCTGATATTAGTTAACCCTTTCGCAATGGCAACTTCGACGAACAGCTATTGCAGCTCACGGCTATGCATTATTACGAACAATAGAACTACGATAACATATAGAACAGAAGTAAATCTAACGCGTGTCCATAAAATACCGAAAATAATATACTTAACAACGTAATCTAGATAATCACTACAGTCAATACCATTATTATCTGTGAAATTCTTTTCACTCCCAGTTATCAATATTTCGCATCTGATAAATATTTTTACAAAGCTATCATACACACATCTTACATCTGATGAATATTTTTGCAAATCGTTATGCACACATTGTAAATTATTATCTACGTTCACAATGCCTCGATCTGTCTAAAATAGCGTTTGTCTGACTCTCGTGAAGTCGCATAATTCCGCGAACAATACGTAATCTAGACGCAGATGCGAAAATGGCAAAAAATTCACCAAAGAAAATAGATCCAAGACAGCGAGATCCAATCTCAATTAGGCGTGTCGTATTTTGTTATCAAGACCAGTTATACGAGGACTTAATGAATGTACACTGCACTATGATTATCTAGTCATCGGCACGTGATCATAGTGTTTTCCAACGACGTTTAACGAACATGTGCGCTGAACAGGCCGCGGTATCAATTTTATTAGCTAAACATTGCTAGAAAATCTTAGATAAGGTAGTTAACGATCTGCTGTTACACCAAAGTCAGCGTAACGTTTTAAAGAAAATATTGTAATTAAAAAAAGTTTTTTAATTAAAATTAAGAAAATTTTAAAATTTTAAAATTAAGAAAAATTTTAAAGAAGAATTGTAATTGAAATTTCCGCGAGAGACATCGAGATATTGCTAGATATTGGTGTTGAAATGACATGAAATTTGGTAAAAACTACTAAATGCGCTTACATGCATTAATTATTCAAATAATAAAATATTGTAATTATCTGTACAAAATATGGAAGACGAACGCGACAAGATTGTTACATATTGCATTGAAATAATTTGAAAATTCGTAAAAAAATAAATGCACTTGTACACAATAATTATTCAAATAATAAAAAAAAAATAATTGCCTGTGAAAAATATGGAAGAAGAACACAAGATTGATATTGTATTGAAATAATTCGAAATTTCATAAAAATTATCAAATGCACTTATACACAGCAATCATTCAAATAATGAAACATCGTAATTATCTAAAAAAAATATGAAAAATATGGAACAAGAAGAAACCAAAATTGCCTTCACGTTTAATTTTGGAGTTGAATGCCTGTTTATAGAGAAACAAAACAAAGTATCGAATAAAGGATCGAAGTATCGTTCAGGTATAAAGTGTGAAGATGGACTCGTTTACTAAATCAGATCCAGGCACACTCTTAAATAAGTTGTTTTGCCGTCTTTAATTCAGGCTCCTACGATGCCTTCAGATTCTCTGGAATCCATTTAAGATTACTCACACAATTTATGACTATTTCGAGGAACGAATAATCACAAAACTCTAAAAGGATAAGAGCGATGAAGCGCTCGTTCCTCTTCCTGAGTCAACAAGAGACTAACCTCGATTATTCGCTCGAAACTAAAGAAATTAAAGATATTTAAGTAAAAATTTATTTTAATTTGTTACCTCTATTAAATACTTATTAATGATATTTTTATTATTAATAATTTTTACTGTTATTAGTACAAATAGTTACATTGAATATTTATCAAATATTAATTAATTAAATATCTGTTTCATCGTTAATCAATATCCTAATTTCCCATTGTTCTACTTTGAACATTCTTCTGTAGATTTTTCAACTGTCAAATTCTGATCAGTGAAGATCAGTAAGAGTTTTTCGTAGTAAGGCGTCTCGTGATTTACCCCGTTGTATTGGATGAACCGTGAACTGTCACGAGCCGATCATTCGAGAGATAGGAGATTCACGACGACGTTGATCATTGTTCCATCGCGAAATTAAGCCTGAATGCGTTGTCAGCCGACGCGACAGGCGGATATGACAGCGCCTTTATTCCGGCACGTGTGAGGTAAACCGAGCAGAGCGATGATTTAATCGGTGAAACAAAAAGTGACGGAACCTGGTAGTTTCCACCGTTCATTTTTGTTGTTGGAATATCGTGAATATTTCTAGATCTGTAGCTTTACTGACTTTCTTTAAATTTATCTGGATTTTTAAAAATAATTATAATTATATTTTAAATTATATTTATATTTTATACAATTAAATTTTAAATTATATTTATATTTTATAAAATTATATTTTAAATTATATTTATATTTTATACAATTATATTTTAAATTATATTTACAATTTATATAATTATAATTATATTTTAAATATAATTATATATATTTTTAGACATATCTAAAATATAAATATTTTTTAAATATATCCAACTTATAAACCTATAAATATATCTAGGTCTGAGAATTAATTTTTTAAATATAATTTTTTTATATTTAAACTTTATTTTTTAAATATACATTTTTAGATATATTTAAAATATAAGTATTTCTTAAATATATTCAACTTGTAAACCTGCAAATATATCTAGGTCTGAGAATTAATTTTCTTACAATTTTCTTATGCATTTTGTTCATTTTATCCAACCTACAAATAACTTATAAATACGTCTGGATCTGAGAATTAATTTTCTTACAATTTCAATATCTTCCCCGTGCAATTTACTGATCTTTTAAAAAATATATCTAATCGAGACCACGTAACCTATATTATAGATAGAGTATCTTAATGAGAGTTTAATGCAGCGTGTGTCATTAAAACGTGCAACGTGAAAAACGATTGCAAAAAGATTCTGTCGCCGTGTTTTTCTCTTTTGAACTGAATAGGCAGATATATTATAGCAAACACATTGACATAGGTAGTCGAGCTACGATTATGTTTCCTAGTTGAAAGGGAATCTATCGCGCATTTGAGAACAGATTTGTTCAACGGGAACAAAGAATTACACGCCGGCATTCTAATGCAAATTTCATAAGCTTCGAACGTAGTTAACACTGCCGGAAGCTTCCAGGTGTGAACTACGTCCTCTTTTCAAACGCTGTTTTGACGTTCTAGAGTCGTGTCTAGCTTTGTTGAAGATTCAGGCACACGGTTGTTAAACCTTGCAATTGAAATCTCAATGTTCATTCCTCGATCCGTTTCGTGATATTGTCCAAGGCAAGGAAAAAAGAGAAAGATCACGTAGTTAATAAATTCCCGAATTCCAATGAAATTGAACTACCACGCGAAATTACTGTTTCGCTAAAAACTTAAATTTTCAAACAAACGACGTCTAATTACTGCTTGCAGGGAACCTGACAATCGAATAAAAATCTGTAACTCTACCCCTGCACGTCACTCGACAAAGGGACCCAGAAATTTCGATGAAAATCCCCCCATTGGCATTAAAGTTACAGAGCTTCAAAAGCACGTGTACGATATCCGCAAAAAACTCCAGCCTGTGAAAAAGATGCTCTCTTAAAAAAAAAAAAAAAGAAAAAAAGAAGAAGGAAAGAAAGAAGAGTATCCAGCATCTGTAGCTGTTGGAATATCGCACGAACTCCACCCTTGTTTCTCTATTATGCCCGTCTTTTCACACAATTTCGATGTTTCACCCCTCCCCTTGGTCTCGCTCCTACCAGCAAAAAGAGAGAGAAAGAGCGGCCAACATTCCACGGCGGCGATTCCATTCTCCGCGTTTCTATTAGCGGTTTGTATTTCGAGCAGATGTTCCAAGCCGGCACAATGGCCGCTACAACACGGGTTAGCCAGTTTCAGCCTCGTAACGGCATTGTTGCGTCCGTGGATGTATAAAAGATCGGGCCCGCGACCCTCGACACCCTCGACAGAGGAAACGTGTTTATACGTACGTGCGGTGCGCGTCTCGAATCACGGATCACCCGCGGATCATCCATCTCCGAATCGAGAAACGACTGAAAGGACCAGGAACACCAGGAAGCTTAATCGTACCTGATTCCCCAATATTTAATTGGGAGAGAGCGGACAGAGCCTGAATGTTACTTTGTTACTTCGTTTACGGTGTCGTGTTTGTCGCACATTCGACGAGAATTCGTCGGAAATTTGGAAGACTTCGAGGATGCGGAGATGAATTTTTGACGGTCCCTGTTTTAACCACTCGCGCTGGCAACCGATTGCGGACCATAACGAGCGACTCGTTGTACAATAATTCGTCGCTTTCTTTTTGAACTGGTCGGTGTATCACTTGATAGAAATTATTGACAAGTAATAAATTTATTATTATAATTTGTTTTGCCTACTTTGTTTCGCTTAAATACACTTGAAACTGAGAAAATACTACAGTTTTGGGACAAAAAGTTCTCGACGTGCGTGGCACGTCGTTACAGCGCAAGAGGTTAACCACTCGCGCTGGCAACTGATTGCGGACTGGACTTTATTATAAATAAATAATTTAATTTTTAAAAATAATATATAATTAAAAAAATAAATACGTATATATATATATAACATATATATATTATAAAATAAATTTATTTTTATTAAATTTTTTATAAATTAATTAAATATAAAATAAAATTATTTTATTATTATTTTTTAACTATAATAATTAAAATTGTATATAAAAAATAAATAAATAACAAATAATTTATTAAATAAATATTAATTTATATATTTTTAGAATAAATATTCATTATTTAAAATAAATACTTATTATTTTATTATTTTTAAAATAAATACTCGTTATATTAGGACAGATACTAATTATTTTAGAACGAATACTCATTATTTTAGAACAGGCACTCATTATTTTAAAATAGATACTTATTATTTTTAAAATAAATTTGTATTTTCAATCAGAAAATAGTTTAATATAAAAATAATAATTTTGGGAACAGTTTTAAAAAAAAATAACGAGCGACTCGAATCGTTATACAATAATTCGTCGCTTTCTTTTTGAAAGAATACTCCTCGGTATGACATCACTGGATAGAAATTATTGAGAAGTAATAAATTATTTGTTTCGCCTATTTTGTTTTAAATACACTTGAAACTGAGAAAATATTACAGTTTTGGGACAAAAAGTTCTCGACGTGCGTAGCACGTCGTCCCAGCGCGAGAGGTTAAATGAGTTGTTGAGAGTTGGAGGAATTTGCACACAGCTAAATTTATTCTCTTGGGGTGTACGTATCGTTTCGTATACATTTCACTTCGGTTTCTTTGGTAATTAGAATATTAAAGGAAACCTATAGAAATGAATTATAATTAGAATTAGAATTGTAATTAGAATGTTAAAGAAACCTATAGAAGTGAATTATAATTATAATTAGAATATTAGATATACACTTGACAGATATAAATAAATATATTTTTAAAAGATACTAAAATTTGAAATCTGCAAGACTTTCGAGAAGTGAAGGTGAATTTGCGTCGAGAGTGAGAGGGATTTATACAACTAAATTTATTTTCTTCCAATATAGCATATCACTTTCATTTCACTTCGATTTCTTTAATATTTAGAAACTCTAAACCGTTCAAATATTAATGGATATTAGAAACTTTAGATGGTTCGAATATCAGTGGATATTTCAATTATTTTACTGTAAATAAATTGGAATATCTTAGTTTCAATCATTGATAATTCTGGTATTCTTCGAATTCTCCTCCTACGTATCGACAAAGTACCAATACCAAAAAATACAAAGTACAAAAAAAAAAGAAGTACCAATGCCAATACCAATACCAATAATACCAATTTTGTCAAGAAGCCTAATACGATCCTCCTTTTTTTGCCATATTATCCACTTCTTCACTCAAAAGAATCATCTCGATGAACGATTGCGTCGTTCTAAATCACCGGAAGCGTCGGTGGACCAAAGAACTCGCAAGCGAACTCAAGCGAAGACACGATCGTTCGATGGGCGCGTAGCCGCTGTAACTTCTACGACGACGATGGCGACGGGGCGCAGGTACGAGACAAGCGTGGAGAAGAAATTAAAAAAAAGAGAGAAAAAAGAAAAAAAGAAAGAAGCGGAAAGGAGAACGAAGAAGAAACGAAGAACGAAAGAGAGTTCTGACCGCACCGTTAGTCATTGGCTGCTAACACGGCGAAACCAACTCCTTTCCAGCGTGGGTCGTACGAGGTACTTATTTAATAGGAAGCAATGAGCAACAGGTCCAACCGAGACTCTCGAGGCCTCGGTTACGCCCATTCGAACGTGTTCCCCCGGTCTTCGAACCGCTATTTTCTCTTTATCGGCGTGGCTTTTCTCCCTTCTACGAGCGGACCGGCGATTGAACGGAAGCCAACGCGTTCCGATCCGCCGTCAAAAAGCTGGGGCAAAGAGACTTCGTGCACGCGTCGAGAGATCGAGAAAGTTCGTGGTCGTTTCATTCGCGTTACCAATTATTATTCAACGAAAGACGAAGAAGAAAAATATCAGTCTCGATGATATAAAAGTGGAAGATCTGCGTGTCAAGTCGCTTCGAGCGAGTGTCTGTCTCTAACCTGCTCATTCTACTGACGTGATTAGTCTGTGCATGGAGCCTCGAAAGACATCGTTTGCGTTGAATTTTTATTTATATACGAATTTTCATCGCCCTCTTACTTACACGAAAATATCACGTTTAATAAACTGTCTGAATATATTTGAAGAGTGAAATATAAGAATAAATGAGATGCTAATAAAAAAATACGAAATAATGTCATTTATCATAAAGTATTAAATACTAGATATTGTAAATATTATATATATTATAGAAATATTATAAATATGAGAGAGATGCTAATGAAAAAAATACGAAATAATATAATTTATCATAAAGTATTAAATACTAGATATTATAAATATTATGAATATTATAGAAATATTATAAATATGAGGCAGATTCTAATAAAAAAGATACGAAATAATATAATTTATCATAAAGTATTAAATACTAGGTATTACAAATATTATACATATCATATAAATATTATAAATATATTAAAAATATTAGATACGAAATAACATAATTTATCACAAACTATTAAATTGTTTGATATACCACGCAACATATTGTAAATTAAATATTTTAAATACAACACCGAAGGCAGCAAATAATTTTTCCAACGTATAGTCTGTTTGTTGAAATTAGAGAAACGTTCTGCTGTAGCTAGCAGACGTGTGTAATTAAGAGTATCATATCCTGTATCATCTCATTTATTCTCCCAGGAGCAAAATACGCAGGTGCCATTACAAATGAATGCCACTTATATAACCAGGACAATGGAACGGCGGCCCCTACAATTTATTTGAGTGCCATTTCCTAGGGAAAACACTTGGCTCGCAGGTAATCTAGACCTGCTAAGGAGTTGTGGGATTCTGTTATCTGCCGGTAATCCTCGAAAATGGGCTCCCCCGAAATTAAAAGGCCGTCCATTGAACTTCTTCGAAATTGCTTAAAAGATCGAGCTGATCGATTCAATCTCAGAAATTACGCTCGCCTCGAGTGATCTAACTCGTAAGTTAAAATTGACTAGTGAACGATACTATTGACTGACACTGACTTTCATTCTTGCGAGAAATTAAAGTTCTCTGCTGATAAATGAGAAGATAAATAAATAGTCGAGGGAAGCATGTTAACTTGTACAATATACGAATTTAGAGTCACTACGTTACTATTTTATACGAGAATACTAAATTTTATACTATTTTATACTAAACTGAAATTTAACACCTATCGTTAAAGTAAATGATCAAGCACTAGATAAATGCCGATTGATCTACAAGTAGATACAGATAGGAACGTCAGACATTCACAAGCACTCTTGCTAGTGTAAAAGATTTTACGTGTGTTGCGTGTTACGCATGCTACAGGTATTAATATTTACAGATAACAATCTATTATCAGCAACGTTTGTTATTATAAACAAACGATCAGGACAAGCAACGATTCAATTTAAAATATATATTTACATATTTTAACATATATAATACATACTGTTGTATTAATTAATTATTAATTATATATCATATATCACAAATGTAATAAATATTTGTCAAATCAATATATTAATATATCAAAATAATAAATTAAATATATTAAATATATTTACTTCAAACTAATGAAAATTTTCTTCAAACAAACGGAGAAACCTGGCACGCACGATTTCCCAAGGACACCAAACCCCATTTCCATTCCCACTGTCCATTTATCTCCAAGCACGTCGCTTCCACCTAGTGGAGGTATAATAATTCGCGTCGAGTGTGTGAGAGACAGAGAGAGAGAAAGGGGCCTGCACAGTGCGGTAGGTGCCCTCGCGGGGCGAAACCAATTTTCCACGAGGCGCGATCACGTCGCTCATTGTTTTTGTTGTTACCCTGTTCTCTTTCTTCTTACTAGCGAACGACGAGAGGAGAACGACCAGAGAAGGAGAGACAGCAAGGAGGGAGGGGGGGGGGCGGAAGAGAAGGGGAGGAAAGAAATTTTAAGGAGCGGACGAAACGGAGTCACGGGTGATGGGCTCTCTCCCGGGATCTCTTTAAAGTGCCGCGGCCTCTCGATAATTAGAGGGCAGCCATTGTTACACCGGGCTTCGAGGAGCGAAGCTGGCGACCAAAGTGAGAAAGGAAACGAAAGGAGGGTGAGGACGATCGGCGGGTGAAGGACCAACCTCGGCAGACGGCGAAAACGCAGCACGCTCTCCATGCCTCTCTCGCTCTCCGACTCTCTCGCTTTTCCCCTTTCTTGCTTTCGTTTCGTTCTTTCCGCCGTTTCTCGTCAACCCCCTCCACTGCCCGCGGAAATACGTGATTTTTTTAAGGGCCGGCCACGCGATATACCCGCGTCAAAGAACGATCGTGAGAACTCGCGGAGGTACTGGGGAATTTTTACGCTACCGCGTAGATAAATCCATCGTGGATTGCAATTTTCGTGAAATCGGATGGCGTGCGATTTGTCGCGATAGTTTCTACTTTGTTTCAGTCAGTGTATTTTTTTTTTTTTTTTTTTTGGTTCTTGATCAAAGTTCAATTTCTCCTTTTCAGCACGATCTACGCGAAAAAATACGTCGAAGCACAGGAGTGATAATTAAAATTCTCACGCACTCGCGGCTGACTTCGACCGATACAGACGTAACACTTTTAAATCACTATTCGCGCAAACAAGCTGCGATTAAAAATCAAAATGAACATGAATGATATTCAATGAACCGTAAATAAACATACACATCGAACCAGCTCGTCCACCTGAGACGTTAAACGAGAGCGCGAGGCTCCCTCAATCAGGAGTCTGTCTTTATCCCATTTACGACTTCCCCGGCGTAAAAGCCTGATTCCTTTTTACTGATTAAGAGTAAGAAACAACCGTGAAACCACCTCGTTCGGCTCGCAATAATTGCGTTTAATCACGGTGCGCCGGTCAAAAATTATTGAACTCCTCCCTCTCCCCCCCCCTCCCCCCTCCTCTCAGTGAATCACGTAATTAAATTATCGGGCGGCGTTCGCAGGAAAGCATCGACTAGCCATTAGAAACGGAACTTACCCGAGTAACAAGCGGCCGATCCCCTTCATCGTCGCGGATGCCTAAGGAACGTCGTTTCTCATCGTGCTTCTGAAAAAGCGGCAAACCTGGTTGCGAAAGGCCGTCGGTGCGCTCGATGTTCCAGTGCGGCGGGCTTCCCTCCTTGGCCGGATCCACGTCCCACGATCGATCACACGAACGAGTAATTAGTACGTACCCACGTTTTCATAAATCATCGAGTCCCGCCCGATAAAACCGGCGACGCTTTCACCGCGGCGAAAGAATGCCGCCGATCGGGCCACGCGATTTTACCGAGTCCTCCTGGATCCTAACGTGGCCCTCGGCCACGTAACGTTAGCGACGCTTAAATGGCGGACGGAGAATCGGTATTTGATAATGACGACGCTTGTTTCTTTGAAAGAAAGAAAGACCCGTGGAGAGAGAAGCCTCGGACTTAGCGGTGGAAGAAGAATTCCGTGAAGGAATCTCGATTGTCCGCGACTTCTTTCTGGTTACTTTCTTCTCGAAGTTGACTCTTTTCGAAACTATTTTCGGGGGTAATTGTTGCCGATGTTCTTGCTCGACCACGACCGGTTTCCGATCTGGCGAACTTCTCTCAATCGGAGATCGGTCAGTTGAGTTTGGAGAGTTAATTGTTGTTAAATTTGTTTAGAGAAAGTTTCAATCATCGTCAGGGAGACAAATTCGATTGGGTTTCTAATATCTTTTTGATTCAAATTCGCAAGACTAATATTCCTAATATTCTAATATTTCTCGTATTCTGTAAATAACTTACTTTTAAATTACTTTTATAAGTAATTTTAAATTACTTTTAAATAAATTAATTTTATAAACAACTTGTAACTAATATTCTAAAAATATTTCCAATATTTTTTGATTTAAATTCACAAAGTTAATATTCTAATAATATTTCTAATATTTTATCAATAACTAATATTCTAAATATATAAATTAATTTTATAAACAACTTGTAACTAACATTCTAAAAATATTTCCAATATTTTTTGACTTAAATTCACAAAACTAACATTCTACTAATACTTCTAATATTTTGTCAATAACTAATATTTTAAATATATAAATTAATTTCATAAGTAACTTGTAACTAATATTCTAAAAATATTTCCAATATTTTTTGACTTAAATTCACAAAACTAACATTCTAATAATACTTCTAATATTTTGTCAATAACTAATATTCTAAATATATAAATTAATTTTATAAACAACTTGTAACTAATATTCTAAAAATATTTCCAATATTTTTTGACTTAAATTCACAAAACTAACATTCTAATAATACTTCCAATATTTTGTCAATAACTAATATTTTAAATATATAAATTAATTTCATAAGTAACTTGTAACTAATATTCTAAAAATATTTCTAATATTTTTTTATTTAAATTCACAAAAACTCTAATGTCCTAAATTTGAATTCTTACAAATTTCTTCCAAGCTGGAGTTCTTCGTGGAATTTAGAGAATTCAGGAAAAATTCGTCTTACTTCGTTCGTTTCGAATACTCTACTAAAATAATAATGATATTCGACAAACAGTGTGATATCTGTTCTTCTTCCGATCGTTCTACTATTTATAGTTGTGACAAACACGACAATACCTTAACGACTGCGAAAAAGTCGCCGATTATCTCTCAAACTATCCAAGCTATCGTTGAAAAAGGTTCTCAAAGGGATTCGTTCCTTTGAATCCTCCTTAAAATCGCGTGAAGAAGCTACCGAGTGCGTGATCGATGTTCGAGGGATCGTAAGTAGCACTCAAGGGCGTAAGTTCTCTCCTCTCTCGTACTTTTTAGAACTGTACCGCGCGTCAGTCGTTCGCCTACTTCAAAGATCTATTGTAACATTAAAGCACGCGAGTTTCCTGCTTTTTAATCGCCCTTGTTTCGAAGAAACAGGCTGTCTAATCGTCTAATCGACTTTCGAACTTCCTTCTTTCGCTACTGTTTCCTAGAATCTGACGATTGACTTTGAAATTAGGCAGAAACTATCAATCCTTTTTCTTTCTTTTTTTTTTTTTTTTTTTTTGCAATTCAGAGTACTCGCGCTTGTTTCTTTTTTTTTTAGTTGCTTTTAAAATTATGAGCGAATTCAAAAAGTAACTTAACTTCGAACGCTGAATCAATCCCGAAATTTTTAGTCAAAATCAATCGCAAGAAGAGATTTTTGAATTATAATTTGTAATTTGAAAGTCTAGATTACTGGCTTAGGACGAGATCGATAGATGGAAAATCACACTCTTCTCCCGCAATTTATCTCCAGAATTCTTCTAAAAAGACAAATTCCTAAATATATATCAAAGCCTCTTTCCTCCGCGGAATTTTTCCAAAGATTCAACTTTTCAAACGGACGAAACTCTCAGTCAGCACGGTCAAACACTGAGAAGGAACTCCCAGTTATTAAAGAATTCCTCGTTCTATTCGTGCCAATCACGTTCGACGAAATTACGAACAAACGTTAAACACGCGATGTTCGCGCTCGAGACGCGAGAAAAACCGCAAACTGTTCGGAGGGCGGTTGAACGCGTTCGCGGTTTAATTAATGTTCGGCTCGATCTGGAAGCGTGAGTCACGAGATAAATCGTGCTGACTTTTCAAAGTAAACCGGTGATTACAAGCAGACAGTCGGCCGATTTGCCACAATTTACAAGAGGCCCCTGCTGTCGAAACGAGCGAGCGTTTCGAGAGAGAGAGAAGAGAATAAATAGCCGTTTCGTTTTTTTAACGGCAGCACCTTCAGACGTTGAGACATTGCGCGATAACCCAGCTATTCCAGATTCATCGTTGTCAAACATCGTCAAACATTGCTCGAAATCCTGTACTGTAAAATGCAGTTTTTTTTTGCGGAGTTTGTCGAACCTGTCGATATCTCGTAAAACTGGCTTCTTGCACCCGTCGTAGATTATGGTTTTAATTAAACTACGATTTTATGGGTTGTTGGATCCGCGACTGGTTTGATTCGACTCGACGACGTCTGTTTCGACGATGTTTCAATTCCAACGATTTTGCTTAAATTATTAAATTTATTGAGTTCTCGTCAATTGAAATTACTTCGATTCTTCTTTAGACTTAGATGAATATTTCATATAAATGCTCCAATATTACGTTTTATAAAAACAACAAAAATATATGATAACATATGATTACTCTCCAATCGATGGATCGTTTTGATTATCAACTCAGCTTCGATCAATCGTCCATTCCATTCGATCATCACTTTGCTGACAACGAACTCTCCTCAAACAGTGACAAACTCTCTTCGATCTCGATCACAACCACCCTTCATCCGCACCACTTTGACCCACCGATTCACTCACTTTTCATCTCGAAAATCGAACTCCAATCGAACCCACAGCCACGCAACGCCGATGAATCGATTATCTTCGCGGCAACCCCGTCAAACAGTCGTCAATCTGCGATCATCCGCAACAACAATAAACTCGCAAGCACTTGGTTAGCCGATCGATTCTCCGCTACGATACAACCGGCGAAATTTGGGAGCGAAAGCCGCGTTTATTGGGAAGGCATTGGCCGAGATGAGAAATTAAGGGCCGAGGGATCGGAGCTCGGTCGATTTCGAGTCGAGATGATAATTGGCCCGGCACGGCAGCCACCGTTTCTTTGATAACAGGTTCTCCGGTTTCGGTGTTCGCCGTGTTCCGGGGCCGCGGTATCGCGCATGCGTTCGTCCTTTCGCGTCTCCTCCACGGCTCAGGAGGTCGTAAAGATAATGCCCACATGCCAGCCGGCAAACAGACCAGAACGGAAAATTTACCCGGATTGTCTCTCTCTCTCTCTTCTGTCTATACACCCCTGCTCAAAAGTCTTGGGGCAGTTGCCACGTTTGCGAAATTGCAACAAGACGAACGTTACTGTGAAATGGAACAAACGTGAAAGAGTTGCAGAATTTTAGAAACTGGAATGTTACGAGTTCTTGATAATTCTTTGGAGTCGTTGCCAGGTTGATTAATCGGTATAAAGACGGGAGATAGAATGTCCAATAAGGAATCATCTGCTCGCTGTTTATGCAATGTAAATATCATGCACATTACGTATTAAATACAGCGAAGTTTTACGAACACTGAATTTAGAATTCCACCGATGACTAAAATTCCCGTCAGAAACGTGTGGATTACGCGAGCCTTTGTTTACACATTTTTCGGCAAATCATTCGCAACTTTTACAAATACATTATTTCACGTCTATAGAACAGTTCCAACAAAAATTATAAATTATAAAAAATTATAAATTGACCACTTGACAGTAGTTCTGATATTAATAGACCGCAGATGGTCGCTTAAAGAAATTGACAATCTGAGAGACACGGATGACAGAACGTATGCAGCGTGATCAGCAGAGACACGATATGTAAATAAAACCAAAATATACATTATTGGCTTTATACTCATCGATATAAATTTCATTCTTTCTTTTTCTAAATTACAGCCAAACCACATATAAAACTGAAATATAATGCTCGTTGTATATTCGTCGGCGATCTAAATTTCCTTCTCTTTTTTTTCTAAATTAAATTTCAAATTAAATTCTCTTTAAATTATATTCGAAATCAAACGTATAAATAAAACCGAAATATGATGCTCGTTGTATATTCGTCGGTGATCTAAATTCCCTTCTCTTTTTCTTTTAAATTAAATTCTTTTTAAATTATATTCGAAATCAAACGTACAAATAAAACCGAAATATGATGCTCGTTGTATATTCGTCGGTGATCCAAATTTCCTTCTCTTTTTTCTAAATTAAATTTTAAATTAAATTCTCTTTAAATTATATTCGAAATCAAACATATAAATAAAACCGAAATACAATGCTCGTTGTACGTCCATCGTTGATCGTAGATTTGTTATTTTTTTTTTCAAATTATATTAAAATTTATTAACAACCAAACGTGCGCCAAGACTTTTGAACGCGAGTGTACCCCGTCTGCATATCCGAAACGAGCGATCGTTCGCGACGATTAATTCGTTTCGTTAATTTCGGTCGGGTTGCCGCGTTTGATCGGCCCGGGACGTCATGTGGGCCATGAAACCACCCTGCTAGATCCCTCGACAAACCACCACCATCGTGATTTCCACCTTTTGAAACAGCCTCGTACCGGCTTCTTGGTCCCGGTTGAAATTGCGATTAGCTCGGTTCACGTGATCTCGTTTGTTTGCGCGTGTGCGATCGTTTATCGCGGTGATTCGCGTTCAACGCGGCGCGATTCAACTTCGCATGTTCGTCCACAAGCAGTATTCTGTTTCTTTTGTCCCTTTCGCCAGCGAAACCACAGCGAGGTAGATTATGCAGTGAATTTTTTTTCTCTTTCCCCCTCCATTATTTTCGCCCGCTTCGTGCAATTTTCTTTTTCTCTGCACGGCGCTTTGATTTTTATCGAACCTCGTTTCGTGTGTTTCGCGAGTTCACAATAAGAGAAATTTTGGAAAAAATATTAAGCTAAGTTGAAGACTTTATTTTACTTAACGCACGGATGTTTTAAAGGTGAAAATTTTTGGAAATAAAAGGTAAAACTGAAATTCCAAGTTTCTCCTTTCAACAGCATTTGAAAGGAGCTGTTCCAGAAGATATCCGACGAAGTTTGGGAAAAATTCGTACAATGGAATTCCACGTGGAGAACTAGAATAATGAAAACGAGTCATTAACAATTAAGAGAGAAAAAAATACGATCTTTTTCAATTTTTTCGTTCCAATTAAGATCTTGAAAGTTTTTTTTCGAAAGAATTTTCAGAAGTTTCTCTTTCACATCGACCATATTTGATCAGATATTGCTCGCGTTGTGTCCGACTTGCAAATCTCAGTTTCCCAAAATTTCATTAATATGCTGCAGGTGGACATGCAGATTGACAAGTGGGTGAGCGAAAAAGACGCGTTTAGTGTATTATAAATCAAATCGTGCGGCGATACGACGTCGTGTAATTAGCGGCTCATTAACGATGTTAATTTATCGATCCAGTCGTCTCAAAGTGAACCGACACCGGATTGCTCCATAGTTATCGAAGTGGAGCGGTCTTTGTTTTTCCAATTCAGACACGAATTCCTTACCGACAATTCCGCAGTTTTCTAACCAGTTCTCTACCAACGTTTCAAATACTGTGTTTCGTAAAAAATTGTCTGGTTTAACAAACAGATTATTGCACGTTCGGATATTACGATCACTTGGTAATAAAAGTAAATTAATCATGGTGATCTTCCCATCGATTTAGAAGAAACAGAGAAGAAACGAAACAGCTCCAATTTTTAATTTTTGACATCTGACGAAAATATACATAACGTATGCATATTTATTATTATCTAACATGATATATGTAACGAGAAATGTCGAACGACATACACTTAAAAATGGACTATAAAACTACACAACTTGTCTCAAAAAGATATTATTTAACGACGTATAACGAAAAAACATCGAACGACATACGCTTAAGATGCAAAATCGTTAGTGACAATATACTTTTCTCAAGAACGAGTTATTTAACAATAAAAGCCCAGAATTATCCGAAGGATGCAACGATTATTAGATTAACCTCTTCTAAGTGTAAAAATCTTTGAACACGTTGCAACATTATACAATCAAATTTAAGAATTCCATTAAGTTGTCCCTAGGGAATTAACAAATCCCTTCCCTCGCGAACAGGTTTCCATTAAACGAACTGGCAAGATAAAAAAAAAGTCAGAACAAAGTTGCATATTTTACTTTGTTAAGGCCAGAGTTCCACGGATGCGGTCAGCATGGTTCAATCGTCATAAAACATTCGCCAACGTCGAAACGTGTTCGCGTGTTCGCCACCTAGGCGACGATATCATCCTCTGTCGCTAGATCCTCAGAGATCATCTAGCGAAGAAAACGTCGTGCGTAAAAAAAAAAGAAAAAAAAAAAAAAAGTCGTGAACGTAAACAGAGAACTTACTTGCGCCCAGCCTCTCGCATCAGCGGCCCGCACAAAATGTGTTTTAACGACTGTTGCACACGGTGCATGAGCCATAAATGTTGCGCCGGTCCAGGGTATTCGTGTAATAGCCACTAAAAGCAGCCCTCGTCCCTTTTATGGACCGTAAAAGCACGGATATTTGGAACCGTCGCTTGAAACTTTAAGCAGAAGCGGAGCCGCGATCGTCGGCCCTCGATGGACCCACTCGTCGCACCGCGTAACAGAAAGTTCTTCTTCGTTCTTCCCGCGAAATCGGAAAACAAATTCTCACCACATTTTTCTTTATGGAATTTCTCGATCATTCACTTCTCCTTGAGATAAGAACTGTCCTCGCATTAAGTTTTTATTGGTATGTTGATTTAGGGGGAGAATCGTGAATTTTTATTGGGACATTTGGCAGAGACGGAAGGAAGTTGTGAATTTCTGCGAGTTTAGATTTTTCTAAACTCAAGTTTCCCTATACAACAATTTCATTATGAGACGAAGCTGTTATCAAATCTGAACACGGGCAATCCAAAGTACCTTTATAATTCTAAATAGCAGGTCAAGCTTAGATTTAAGCTACTAAGGTACTACTTGTGTATTATCATCAATATCATGCATAGCTCACAATCTCATTTCTAATAAAATTACTTAATCTGAACTAAACTGTGTGTAAATCAGTTCTAGTTCAATTCTATAATTTAAGAATGATAGGTGAACCAGCGCTGTGTAAACTTCTGCTCTTTCTCATCTGAATTCGCCTTTTGTTAACATCGACGCGCAATTAAGTATCACCCTGTATAACGACGTAACTCTTTTGCACACGATCGACGTACGCAAACGCATACGCAGAGCGCGCACGAGAAAATATATTGGCCTGTCGGCTCTCTTTCAGAGAGAAGTTTCGCGTAGGCGCACAGGTCCGTTCGAGGCAAGGATCGTTTAAAAGGGGATCCACGACTTATTAGGCGCCGGCATAGGCTTCAATTCGCCGCCTCTATTAATATATGCTAGCCGATTTACTTTTCCGCTTGTTTACACGCTGCCTGGGCCGCTTGTGTTTCTCGCGTTCCACTCGATTTCCGGTCAGGCCAACTAATTGAATCGCGAATCGTACGGACAAGCAAGCAATTTACATCCCCAACGTTCGTTCGTCGAAACCGCGCAGATCAATGTTTTCAATTTCATCGGGAAATTAATTGCGCTGGTACAGAGAATTGAAGAAAAATTACTAAACTTCTTTAGGTTTAACATCACAGAATTCTGACACTGAGGAGTTTTCGCTGCTTTAACGATCCAAATATCGATCGAACGAGAGGCACGGAGTTCGGCCGTGCTTTCACGCATCCGGCCATCAGAACCTATGAATATTAATCAGCAACGATGCTGAACAAAAAATTGTCCAGCTGGTCGATACGGCATTTCTGGTTGAAATCAGATACCATATTATACGAGTACCTATTTCATGCATTCCAGATGGAGATTCTAATTACATGTAAAACGACTGCTATGTCGCCGAACCTCTCATCAGACGACATTAAAAACTTGTCTTAAACGAAAGATTCCTTTGCTTTTTGTTGTGTTTTCAACGTTGAATTCAAGTCCTCGAGCAAAAATATATTGGAAATATAGAAATTTTATCTTCATTATTTATCTTTACAATTTTCTACTTCACTCTGCATATCTTTCATTGTGTAATCTGTCAATGAATCATTTTGACTCTGATATCAGAATATAGTGCCTTTAGTGTCAAGTCATTGAGTATTTCTTTCATAATCTGTCTTCAATCTTCCAGCAAGTTGCTAAATACTTATTTTTTATTTTAAACGCTGGTATCGAAGCAGTTGAATAGGTAATTTTATTGAAATTCTACGAAAACTTGCATCAAGATTTCACTCTTATCTCTGCACTTTCCTTTTTTTTTTTTTTTTTTGGTCCCTCTCGTCGTTTCGCTTTATAAAGGAATCATTATCTCGATGCGATTAACCCCCGCGTATAATTAACTGATAAATTTCACGTTAATTGCCAGCGATTATAGCCGCTCGAGATTAATCGTCCACCATCGCTTGATATTTAAATTAAAAGCAATCTCCCGCGGTTCTCCCGCGGACAACCCGCTTCCACGGGCGCTTTACTCCCAACTCTTTGAAACTCATTGTTCGACGAAACGAAAAGAGAAATTTTTACTGAACGCGAGATCTCTCGTTTAGAAATTTTATGATTTCCCCCTGTGTATCGTTGTGTATAATATATTTTTTCCGCGAGATCCAAGTCCTCTTCCACGGTAATTTAAATCACTCGAATAAGTTAAACAACATATGTTCAGTAACACGATGATGAATAATAACGAAACGGGAAAATGAAAGAATGCGGTGCAGTTCTTTACGCACAATAGACTATAAATCAGCGAACAGTTGGTTAGAGTCGATTAGGTCGTGAATCACGTCCGCGTGTATTGATAGAAACCTATCATTATATTTTGTAAAACGTTTACACAACGGTGACTCACGTTGAACGGATTTCGATCGCGATATCAATCTAATTACCCGTCGATTTCTATTCGTATCTGAAAAATGTACGGTTCTCGATGTTAGGGCGACGCTGGTGGCATTTCAGAGTTGAAAGAGAAATTCCACTGCTTATTGAATTGGAAAGTGTGGAAAAATTGTTATCTAGTAGGTGGAAAAATTGTCGTACAATATTTAGAGTAACAGTGAGTTGTGTCGTTTGAAATAGTAATGAAAAAAAATCTTTTATTCGTAGCAATCGTAGAGGGTTTGTTTGTTAAATTTAAAAACTTGCCCAAAAAAAAAAAAAAAAAAAAATAAATAATCTCCAGCATCGTGATGGAAAATATTATCTAGTTTTAATTTACGCAGAAATCTCGCCTTCCGTCGGTATCTTATAAGATGTAAATTTTATTAATTTACGTACGAAATATAATAATGCATGGGCAAAAGATCGATAATTAATGATCCCTAGTGAAACGAGAAATCGCGTTAATCAAGATATTCATGACCGTAAAAAGACCATAAATAATATCGAATGTTCACTTACAGAGAAATAAGCTTTAAATTTATGGGTGTAGTATATAGCTAGCGGTCTCGATTTCATTATAACTTCCTTACAAAAAATATCAACGAATTAATAATAGAAAAAAAGGTATAGTATAGAATAACGACGAATGATAAGGCATACGTAAACGAATCGCAACAGAACTCGAGCCCAAACATTTCTACTTTCATTATGCCAATGAAAGTCGTAATAAACTTGAACAATGGCAAGACCTCGTCAATATTCAACGATGGCAAATAAACGTTCGTTTCTAAACGAATTCGCACAATGACAGATGCAGACGTGCAGTTGTACAACTGCATTAGTAACTGCTAATAGACCGTGAACTCTGTAGCAGCTTTTATTGTATCGTAAATCAGCCGGCCGCGAATGCAGATATAATGTCTCTTTACGCAATACGATATCATATTTCACGTAATGGTACCTATCGTGTACTATAATTGTAGGCTTATTTTACGGCCGACACACGCCACGAAAGATACGCTCGCAGTCAGCCTAACTCTCGAGTAATTATTGCGGTCTAACTCCCGATAAAGAGATCACCGATATCGTATCCGAGTGAGCTATCGGTAGACACGCCGCTAAATAGTAATATAATTAACACGAGACGCGTGATCAGGCATCTGTACGATCTATCCAGATCTTCGAAAGCGATCGTCGCGGTCGCTGTTCCTCCAATTTGAAACTGAATCAAATGCACCGTTGGAAATCAAGTTTATCACTGCCACTATTTTAGTCTACTTTTCTCTTTAAATTCGCATGGTTGTTTGTTTGATGATATTTTTATATAGGACGGGGGGGAAGTAAAAATATGCTAATTTATTGCCAGAAGGAAGACATCAATAAAATAGGAGTTTTGTGGGATATAAAAATGGAGAAATTTCATGTAGGATTTGGTACAATTAAGATTGGAAACGAAAATTCTTAGCACCACGTTACCAGCGTTGCAATACTCGGTACAAAAATTCGAATCCACCAAACTCCATTCAAAATTCTAACGATACGAGTTAGCAACGACGTAAAAATATGCTAATTTATTGACAGAAGGGAGACATCAATAAAATAGGAGTTGCGAGTTTTGTGGGATATAAAAATGGAGAAATTTCATGTAGGATTTGGTACAATTAAGATTGGAAACGAAAATTCTTAGCACCACGTTACCAGCGTTGCAATACTCGGTACAAAAATTCGAATCCACCAAACTCCATTCAAAATTCTAACGATACGAGTTAGCAACGAAGTTAGCCAAAATCAAATAATTCAGACAAAAGAATCCAAAACGGTGCAGACGAAACAAATATCAAATTCGATAATACCCCAAGACATCAAAAATAGAGAATCACCATGTACTCTTTATTAATCATACCTCTTTTTTTTCTTTCAAGCCAATCAATGAAAACTTCGCCAAAGAGGCATCGCTGAAAAGATCTTCGATAAAGATGGTTATTTTCGTTCGCCTGGCAAGGGCACGATTCCAATTTTCTTTCCGTCCTCGTCCTCGTGCAGCGTGACACCCATTTCCCGCAGCACGCTGCTCTCCACGACGCCGACTCTGCTGCAATCCCGTATGATCTCTTGATTCGCCGGATTATCCTCGCATAAATTACGCAGCGCGAGGATCGTCCATTGCATTATAACTGCGCGTGTAAAATTCAACACGGGCATTAATTAACGTGTCGTGGATATCATTGAAGATTCACGCGAGTCACGGTAGAGCGAGAGGAATTGCGAAGCTCGAAATGGACCGAGCCTGGATTACTTACGCGGATTTCTCGCGTCTATATTGCAGCAGTCCAGAAGCAGAGGCACGGCGTTCGTTTCACGAAGCTGGAAAACATTCAACGTCGTTGTGAAAAACACGTGTGAGTGAACCTGCTTATGGACGTCGCGCATAAAACGGCGCAACGTGGCATAAATTTGCAAATCGTACACAAGTATGTGTGTGTGTGTGTGTGTGTGTGTGTGTGTGTGTGTGTGTGTGTGTGTGTGTGTGTGTGTGTGTGTGTGTGTGTGTGTGTGTGTGTGTGTGTGTGTATTTGGATATTTCTAAATTAATGCAAATGCTATACACTGTGTAGACGAAAGTTTGATTCGATTTTCGAAATGAAGGAGTTACGATTAAAGATAGAAAGAGTTAAAAATGTCAAAAAAAAAGAAAAAAAAGAGTTAGGTTATGGCCTACTTTATTACGAACGTTGAGAGAGTGAAAAAGAAAATTGCGATAATCATGATCGAATGGAAGATCGATGTCGTAACGACGTCTATTAACTTCAAGCTTCAAAAGCTTGAATTTACACGATTTTATCTTACAATTTTCTCTTTGAACTCCGCGACGCACCATTAAAGGATAAGATACGTTACCAAAAAGTATTACATCGTCATAGCACCACGAGCGTTAATTAATTTTTATAGCGGCGACGTGGAGCTTGATTTATCGCATTCGCCATTCGCGCAGACATAAAAAAAAAATATTATTTCTGCACGCACGTTACAGGCCGCGTTCACGGACACTCTCATTCGTAAAAAATGAACCGCCATTGAAAATCGAATGGAACGTAATTGAATCGCATGTCGGAACGGCGATACATTTTATCGACGAGCACCTAACTTCACGCAGCTCCAGCCATCGTTGAAAATTGAAGCTGACGTACGAAGAACGGCTCCGCCAGAAAATTCTTTTTTTGTCTTCAAACGCAACTCAAGAAGCATCCCGCGACGATCATCGTAAACAGGTACACACTTATCTGTATACACTTACATAAATCTTCCACTACGAACCGCGCACATTTCAAAGAAATCGCCCGAAACCATCATGCCGGATTATATATTAACGGCATAACGGCGGGAAAACGTCACATAATTTTACGACCAATCGCGACGAGGATACGCACATTTGAAAGGAAGAGGGATCGAAACACCGTGTTTACAGAACGAAATTTAAGAACACGATCGCCTTCGACACCTTTCCAACCGTTCAAACCATAACAAACAGATACAGATACAGAAGGCATAAGGATAAAAAGAAAAATGAATAACAAAAAGAGAAGGGAAAAAAGAAGAAAGGAGTCGAGGTCTTCGTATGCACGCTCCTGTGTGGTGCGCATGCGTGCACCGAGATAAAACGATTCGAACGCAGTAAAAGAGCGGCCATGGCTTCGAAGTTGCTAATATATTAACGCGATATCCGATGCTGGTTAAATTGCCGCGTCTTCGACTCGGACAGGATACTTAATTTTCCTTTGTTCGGTGAACAGTACGCGCCGCGCGGGATCCGTTCTCATTTCTTTTGTGCCTCGTCTCTAGCGCGCCAGAGAGATGAAATCAATAAAAAGCAATAATGATCGCTCGAAAGCTCGTGTACGCATAAAGGAGTTAAATAAAAACCGAGCAACCGGAGAGCCGTTACGAACGTAAGGTTTGTAACATTCACTTACACTCTATCCTGCGCTTCATTGTCTTTTATTGTTTCTCGTTTCGTGCGTCAGAGGATGATCTATGGCGCAAAGTCTTTGTACGCGGGTACACATGATAAATGAACGATCGAGGTTGAAGGTTAGAATCCGCAAGATAAACGAGATCGTTTTAAAAATTATTAAATCGATAACTAATAAAAAAAGAAACTTTGATCTTTTTTCGTTTATTCGATGTAGGAGGTTATTGCAATTATTCTTTGATACACGACATAGTTGCAGTTACTTCCGTATGGAACTGTGAGGCGCTACTTTCCAAGAACGAGATACCTCGTCTGTGGTAGATTATATTACCGACAGTTGGTATTTTAACAAATATTTTGTTTGAAATATTCGGGAACAAAAATTTAATACTTACAAGATCTTGACATTCCTTATTTCTATAGCACATGTTTCCAATAATCCTTATTAAACCGGCTTTAAAACCAAATGTAGGATGATTTTGCAGGTCAGTCATTGTCGTATTTAATTTATTTTCATCGTTACTTGAACATGGTTTTGAATCACTATTCCTTATTCCTTGTATTGCTGAAGCTACATCACTGAGCTTTTGCAGTGGTGTAAAATAATTATCCGATTGTTTTCCAATCATTTGAATAGACTGTAATAAATCTGTGAAAAGTACAGTGTTAAATATTTTTATACTCCAAAATAGTTATAACACAAAGAAGTGTACTTACAAATACAGTTAATGAGCAAGCTTTTATGACTCTTGAGAGAACTGTATTCTTCACACGATCTTGAAGTTATGACTCCAAGAATATCAAGAAGAATAATAATTTCTGTAGACTCGTCTAAACACATATCTACTGTTTTCAAAATTAAGTCACTTCGTCTACAAAATCTTTCAATTAAAAATTCAATCGTCTCCTTTGTAAACATATATTCATTTTCAGATTTGTGCGTTATATCTGAGAGTTCATTATAAATTATTTCCAATAAACATAATTTATTTTCATTAGTCATATTACTGTATGTACACTGTAGCATGTCTTTTTCACATAATAAAAGCATGAGAGCTTCCTTTGCACTTTCAAAACCTTCTTTAGATGGTCTCAATAACTGCGAACATAAAAGTTTCTTTTCTTCTCCCAAGAAAGTTTCTCCTTCAAATTCTTTTAAAGCATTGTGTATAAATGCACATGAAGCTCTGACAATTGGTACATGTTCAGAATGTGTCATAGTTCTATAAGGAAATAAAGAATTTATTAGAAAATATTTCAATATTATAAAATAGAAATATAGTAACGTATTAATAATACTTACATTATCACGTCTTTTAAATTAGTATCGTATAAATATTGTGGTATATCACATTGGTCTGGATAGTTATTATCTTCAAATGCAAATGTAAACAGATTACATAGGAACTGAATACTTAATCTCAAAATTTCTAATTTCTCATTTAATAAATCCTTGTCAGTTTTACAAGTTATAATAAACCTTAATGTCCATTCTATCACTCCTTCATAAGGAAAGTAAGAATCAAATGGATAAGGATTAAAACTTCCCATCTCTTCTAAATTTTCATTATTCGCTAGACTGGAATACAACTTGTGACTGTATGTTCCTTTTTCAATGTTAGTTAAAACGTATTCTTTGTGCATATAATTATTAAAACAAGAATTTCCTAGACATTTTAAGCAAGCAATTTTTACACTGTTTGGAACATCAGAATTTTCTGTTGTAAGAATTTGTGCTATTTTTGCTAAAATTGGTAAAGCAACCAATTCCCTGAAATTTTTCAATCGTTGTTATACTAATTGTACATGAGTTATTTATTATTATATTATATATCATGTTATTTGACAAATCATACTTTGAGTCAAAAGGTTTAAACATTTTTGGGTTAAGAAGATTTAGTAATTCATTCCAATCTTTTTCAGCAAAAGCAAATTTAAATTTAGGTAATAAATTAATATCTCTATTATTCATTTTGTCCATTTTTATTTATAGTATTATTTATTTTATCAAAAACTTAAAAAGAAATGGAAATCTTATGTATATTGTATAAAATAATCCCATGATATAACCTTAAATAAGAATGTTACAGGAGCCATTTTTAAATCATGTATGTACACAAAAGTTTAATATGTAAATAGTTTAATAAAGTTGATCGCGGCAAAAAAGAATAGAAAGTAAATCTTAGAATTAATTAATAGTTATACTGATTAATAGTAGATTAATCAATGTTCTTTAAAATATACGAATATATTTTGATTAACATTGTATAAACTAGTGAATCATATCAAATTATTATTTATTGATGTTATTAAAAAATTCTTGTTATCAACGTTATAATTTTTGTAGTATGACTATATAATTTAATGATAGATGTAATCAATTTCAATTATTTTCATTTCAAAAATATTTCTTCACTCTGAAGTTAGGAATAAATTCTACTTTAGACTCGGGGTTCTGAGAGTTAAACCTACGTATCTGTATTTATCCCCGCCATTAGATTCAAGTCTCTCCGTGACTAGCGTTTGTGGCTGTCGGCTTAAAATTATTATTAAGCAATTTCTACTGAAATTTTGAAAGTATCTCAAAAGTAAGTCTTTTTAATTTTCAAGCAATAATCAACGTTAGAAAACACTTAAATTTTGCTAGTTTATATATCCATGCAAGTTTAATCCATTGGTTTTGCTATGTCATTCCGAGGTAACCTCTTTCTATTTAGGCCTTTTCTCGTTATTACAATCATTATTGAATTAACTAAGGAATAATACATTCGTTTTAACTATTTTTGAAACATATTATTTATGCACGTTACTGTTAAAATAATATTAAATATGTTGGTACTAAATTTGTCAAGTCATAACCTCAAAGTTTCAATGTAAGTGTTTGTATTTCATGTGAATATGAATCTTAACAACGCATTTATTTTTTTGTTTTCAGATGTTTCTCACACGTTCCGAATACGATCATGGTGTTAATACCTTCTCTCCAGAGGGAAGATTATTCCAAGTTGAATATGCCATAGAAGCTATAAAACTTGGTTCCACTGCCATTGGAATTGCAACATCGGAGGGTGTAGTATTAGTTGTGGAAAAACGTATCACTTCCAGTTTAATGGAACCCACAACTGTAGAAAAAATTGTAGAAATTGACAAACATATTGGATGCGCAGCATCAGGCTTAATAGCTGACTCTAGGACTATGATTGATCGTGCTAGAGTAGAATGTCAAAATCATTGGTTTGTCTACAATGAAAAAATGTCTGTGGAATCAACAGCGCAAGCTGTATCTAACTTAGCTATACAATTTGGAGATAGCGACGATGATGGTAGTGCTATGTCGAGACCATTTGGTGTAGCAATGTTATTTGCCGGTATTGATGAGAAAGGGCCTCAGTTGTATCATATGGATCCTTCTGGTACTTTTGTACAATTCGATGCTAAAGCTATTGGATCTGGTAGTGAGGGCGCACAACAGAACCTTCAAGAAGTTTATCATAAGGTAAGGAATCAGGTTTTCGTAATAATAAATATTTTTAATGAGTGTTTTTACAATATTTTACAATATCGTTACAGTCTATGACACTTAAAGAAGCAATAAAAGCTGCTTTGGTTATATTGAAGCAAGTTATGGAAGAGAAATTGAGTGATAATAATATAGAAGTAATGACAATGACACCAGAGAAATTGTTCCACATGTTTACAAAAGCCGAGTTACAGGAGGTGATTAAAGATATCGCTTAAAATTTAGAGTATTTAAGACATGTTAAATTTATTGACATGAATACATACATTTATAAGCAACAGATGTGTGCTATGCAAATATTGTATATCTGCAAATTACACATACTTACATTTTTCATTTAAACGATATGGAATTTCTACACGATAAACAATTTTGTATTTTCACTTTTTTTTCAAATCAGATTCAAAAATAGTAAATTATATATTATATCTTTAACTTTCTATCAAATAATCCTTGATACCATTTTCTAATTATTTTTGTGTCTGTGCATTTATTCATATATTAACATCTCCTAATTAATTTTTGATAGTTCTAACATTAATTTAAACATCTTCAAATTCGTTTTCACGTAACAAAATAATTCATACATTTTTTACCTTTTAATTTAGTTAATTGAGAATTTGCCGTTATCAAGAGAAGATTCAGTGCGATCGAAATCCAATACCTCCAGTCCGCTTCCATCCTTTCCATCTGTATCCACTCTTGGATAAATAAAAGTCGCAGCATGTATATTGCAGTTTGTACCTCCTATCCTACCAATTGTTTTTCTATCTTTAACAAGGTAACACATAATAAATTATTTTTATAATTCTCGGTCATCACTTCTATTTTAAATAGATCTATTTTAAATGTGTTTGTACTCGTATTATTTTCTATCTTAATGCATAAAAGATTCATTTTAATTTTCGAGTTGGATATTTATGTTTACACGTTAATGCTTTTTCTTCATAATATGCATTATTTTTCCAAATCATCTGACCTAAGTTTTATACTATGAATTATATACTCGTAAATTATCTTTAAACCTCGAGATAAATACCTCGTCTTGCATTCTTGCATCAGTAAATATCGGTTGCATAGATGCAGGTGCTGCATGCACCGTGTTCATTTTCAACAAACAACTTGTAGCGAATTCAGTTGAATTTAATTACAATCAATACAATTTCCAATACACCGCTACATGAATCTAGAATTTAGAAAATTTTCATAAAAAATACTTTTGTCTTTTATTAAATGTAACAGCATTTATTATATATTATATCTTTAATTTCAATTTAAATTCAAAGTAAATTCAGAGTTTACTCATTTCATAATTTAATTGAAACGAAATATTCACGATGCAAATCTCACAATTTCTAACATCTATTTGCTCGAAAAATGTAATCAGATATATTACATAGAATTAAATAAAAGTAATTAAATGTCAGAAGAAAGGGACGAAAAGAAAGAGATAAACAAGTCTTGCTCTCTGTGCTTTCGTTTTATCTTTGAAGTAGTCGTGTCGTTGAAAGAAGAGTCGCGAGGATGATGGCGTAACACGGACTCTCCTAAAGCGAATCGTTGAATTCACGTCGAACGTAAACGAACGAGACAGATGGTCCGTTTTCGATTAAAAGCTCTCTGGGCCTGTGAATGCCTGTATCCGAAATCAATAATTAATTTCGCCCGGTTGCCGGGGGACAGACAGAAAGCGAGCCAAGCCGGAAATGGTTCGGGAACTCGCTCGGTTACTGCGATGTTCCGATAAAACGTCCCTTTTTATCCCGTTCTCTCAGCTGCCAGATTATTGGATATTATTCCATTTCAAGCGTTCAATCCCGCTACGATTCGCTCGCTCGGATTCCCATGGGGGATCCTCTGTCGTCCGCTGATTGTTGAAGCCACTTACACGCGCGCGCACGCGCCCACGCATATGCACCTGTGTGTTTCTCAACTTTCATTTAGAAGTGTTGCATTTCCACTTTTCTTGTTTTTTTTCTTCTTCTTTTTTTTTTTTATCCCTAAATGTTACCGAAGAGGAATCGCATTGAATAAAGTGAATCCTTAATAACCAAAAACTAAGATTTTAAACTGTGAATTTTGAGAATGATGATATTCGAATTGCATTCAGTGTTTCGGATGTTGGAAACTTGAGAATTCAATCGAATAGATGTGACTCATTAAGATAAATCTTGATTGTTTGTCTTGATTTGATGAAGAATGTAGATCTGTAACATTTGGTGAAAGAAGGTTTAACTTGTTTGTTTGAAAACGTTTGAAGATTTGTATATAGTTACTTGTACTTGAATATTTAGTTTCTTCAGTGAGGTGTACAGGAACCCAAGACGCACAGACGTTCAAATTTATTTTAGTTCAATAAAGACTGACAGTAACATAGAAAGTTAGTCCAAAGCTTCACACAGAAAAGGAAATAAATTGACATTGGTATGTATTATTAATATATTCGTACATTCCAAACATTAACATACACGTTTCGATTATTCAAACAATTATTCGTATCAGCCACAAGAAATAAAACTCTACAGTAGTATAGGAAATTATTGGCCAGATCTAAGCTTGAGGGAAAAAATTTTTCAGTGAAAACACTCGTACGCTCTACATCAAAATAACTGATTGAATAAAGTGGAAAACCAGCAACGAAACTATTTCCAATTCCCAGCAAGAAAACGGAACATCATTTCTCCCTAAAAAAAAAAAAAAAAAAAGAAAAAGTCTACGTCATCCACATCGATTTTAAAGTCAATTAAACACTTGCGCGCTTCAGTTATACGAGGAAAATCGAAGCAAGGAAGATACGGAGAGGTCAACGGAGGCTTTCGAAGCTGGCGGATACGGGTTGCTCAAGGAATGAAGGGAAATGGAGCGTGGAAGGGCTCGGCGAACTAAGGGAAATGATGTGGAAGGAGAACGAGAAGGACTCCGTAATTAACTGCGCGATGAGAGCGGCGGGATAGTCCCGTGCTGAGTCGCTGAGAATCCCCCGGGACCTGACCCGTCGTATCAGACGCCAAACACTCCGCTCCCGGCACCGGAGTTCGGTCTCGTCCTCGGCTAGCCTCGAAGCCGGCAACGTTCAAGTTTCGCTACGATAATTGCCTTCGCTTCACAGTCGCGCCCCCGACACCCGCGGCATTGGATAAAAGGGGCTGCAACCCTCCCCCGGTGGGCCTCCACGAACGAACGAACGAACGAACGAACCTGCGAGCAACGCGAACGCCGCGGGGGAAACTCGATAATGGCTTTCAGCCTCTGAATTTACGCGATTCAGATCTCCCCGTCACGGAAACTCCTGGATATTCTCCTTTCATCGGTTCCAACCCACCCACCCCCTTCCATCCCCTCCTCTACGGAGTTTGGAGAACATTGTCCTGTTTCAATTTCCACCAACACAATGGACGTTGCTTTGCTTGGTCGAATCTTTGTCGATCGTTGCTCGAAAAGCATATTTTTCTGAAACGTGTTTCCTTTGAAATGCGTTCTTTTCTTTTTTTCTTTTTTTGCGAGGGGTTTTGGGTCAAGTTTTTTAGGGGGCGTCTTTGATCATTGTCTTTGTAGATATATAAGTCAGTTCATCGAGGTATTTTATTGGCGTAGAATTTGAATTTGAACGTGAGTTTCTTGCCAAACTGGACAAAACACTCGCAATTCTCGCAATTTTCCAACAAGAGCAATCGAGTCTAAACTTTTCTTCAATCAATGATCTCTCGTTTGTGTCGTTTAGAAGACTACCTTCTGTTTAAATGCTCCGCACTTTCTACTGTCTGTGAAATATATATATTGCGATTCTCACTGTGGTTAAACAAACGACACTACGTGAAACATTCATTAACCGCGTTCGAGCGTGGTCATCGAGAAAACAACGAACAAATTTCGCTCGCATGCATTTTCCAGGAGTTGATTCTGCCCAAGTGAGAGCGAGCCCACCGTCTCGAGACGGTTGCTTCCGGTATATACAAGACTCGTTGTTATTTCTCTGTGTTCTCGACAGCCGCGAGATCCTTTTTTTTAATCTTTCATCGAACGAAACCATCGCGACACAGCGGTAGAGTCGAGAGTCGTGAACGGGAGTTTAAATCGGACGTAACGGGAGGACAGAGATTTTATTTATGCTTGTAACGTGCGGATACAAAGCGAGTCTAAACGCTCACGGTTCGACGATCGTTCTTCGCCGTGTTCGTAACACGCTGTTGCTTTCACTGCAATTCACTCGAGAAACTCTACGGTACTCTGTTCTACTGAAATAAATATAGGATCCGTAAACAACCGTGCAAGGAACCCGTCTGGTCTTTCTCGCAGTTTTTTCCCCTTGCAAAAAAAAAAGAAACGAAAGAAAAAGATACCAACGTTTTCAATAACGATGATTTGAGTAACGCGGAGTTAGATCGTATGATATAAGTGTTCTCCTAGTTTTTGCTCTGCCGTGTTGATTACCTACAGTGGGAGCCTTTAATTGGAAACTCGATTCGCGATCGAAATGGGAATCTACTCGCACTCGAGTTGACTTTACTGCTGAAGTTGGAATAATTACAGATGCCTGATTAGTTCTTTAATGATTGTGGGAATGTATCGCACAGTTTTACTTCAATTTGATAAAGTGGATCGGAATCTTTCGCAACCTTGCCAACGAGGTATGCAGGGACAATGAGAATGTTTGTGTAAACGTGTTGCACGTTTAGCTTTGTTCCACGCAGTTCTTCCTTTTTTGGGACTGCCCTTACGCAACGTTAGGCGAACAAGAATTGCCTTCAAGCTGAAGATGGTTATTTGGCGCATCCCCTTTTACCACAACGCAAGAAGAAGATAATTATGACGAAAGTTATATACGTTTTATCTTTTGTAAACGTGCCTTTGTCTAATAAATGAACGATATCAAAATGGCCGGTAAGATAAGAAAAAATATCAATATTATTGCATTTAGATAATTACGGTGTTGTAACCTCGTATGATTAATAGTGATACACGAAAATCTTAGATAAACGTACTCTAACATTTATATCAACCGTGAATATATATATATATAAACTGGATTATATTACTGTATATTATATATATACATACTATACTATATATACTATACTGTATATTATATATATATATAAACTGGATTATATTACTGTATATTATATATATATAAACTGGATTATATTACTGTATATTATATATATACATACTATATATATATATATATAAACTGGATTATATTACTGTATATTATATATATATATATATACATACTATACTATATACTGTATTCTATATATACTATACTGTATATTTTATATATATATAAACTGGATGCTCAAACGTTGCGTGAAACTGTTCGCTTCAATCGCATCAAATCTAACGACTTCAATTCATCGACTTCTATAACAAAAATACCAAAGCACAGTTTAATCAAGAGAGTGACAGTAACGTAGAAAAGAAACGACGAACAAAGTCAATACACCTTTTTTTCAATTTTCTTTTATTAATGGCAATTGAGACGTGAAACTCCGAAAGGAGCCTGACTGACATCGAGGCAAGAAAGAAAAAGAGAAAAAAGGACGAATGCACTTTCCTCCTATTACCGAAGCGTCGGTAGAAAACCGGAAGCACACACCGGGATCCCAATGTAGGAAGAAGCCGATGGCCAGCCAGTGTACGGCTATAATTCACGCATGGTGGAATCGTCGCGATTTTTTTCACTTTCACAAAAGTTCGCCGCTCGTCCGCCTATCTAACAAGACCGGCTTGCCGCACACTTTCATATACGGTTATGTATTCCTTGTAATTCCCTGCCAGTTCCCGTGGCGGCATAACTTTTTACATAACGCCGTAGAGAAGGAACAATCGCTGACGACGCCGTCGTTAGCCATTCCGGAGAACCGGCGCAGCCTATTATTTATCGCTCGTTTCTCGAACGTTGAATCTTTGCCACACGCGCGTGGCAGAAAACCGAAATTCCCGATGTACGATTTTGTTTTCTACTTTTCTATTTGATTCTTTTTCTTTTTTTATCGCTTTAAATCAATTTATTTACATGTAGCGAAGCTAAATTTGTTATTTAGTGATAGAAATTCTAAGAAATCCAGTTGATTTATTGAAAAATTATAGATATAGATGTAAATATTTAAATATTTTCATATATTTCTATAATTAAAAATGTAAATATTTAAAATATATTATATTTTTAAAATAATATGTAAAAAATATTTAAATATTTTTGAGAAATCCAGTTGATTGAAAAATTATAGAAATAGATGTAAATATTTAAATATATTCGTCTATTTCTATAATTAAAAATATGGATGTAAGTATTTAAATATTTAAATATTTAAAAATATTATATTTTTAAAATAATATATAAAAAATATTTAAATGAAAAATATTTTTAAGAAATCCAATTGATTGAAGAATTTTTATAGAAATAGATGTAAATATTTAAATATGTTCATCTATTTCTATAATTAAAAATATGGATGCAAGTATTTAAATATTTAAAAATATTATATTAAAATAACATACAAAAAATGTTTAAATATTTTTAAGAAATCCAGTTGATTGAAGAATTTTCATAGAAATAGATGCAAATATTTAAATATTTTCAATTTTCTCTTTGAACATCGCCCATCGTGTACAGTAACCTAAGCGATATTTTAACGAAAGGAACGTTGACGAGTTCTCTGATTTTCTAATTATTATAGTTCACTAAAGAATCATCGTATTCTACATTTCTAACATAGCACGTACGATGCATACTGAGAATAATGAAAGAGAGCTCCACGTTCCATGGAAACCACGATTGGTATCAGATTCGAAGGAAACTCAGCGACGTTTCTAGATACGCGCGTACGCGCGTGGATCGAAACCAGAGGAATATATCCGTGTGACTGGCGCAGCAGCCACGGAGAAAGTAATGCTTTCTTAAACACACATGTATATATACGTATATATACATAACCCTCTTTAATTGCATCGCGAAACGATTAAGATTTACTCGGGATCGAAAGTGCGCCCGGAAGTGGCCTCTGAACATCGAGCGTTTCGTCTGTCCCCCCTCTTGTCCTTCTGATCTCTTCGCATCCGGCGATTTCTCAAGACGCTATAACCGGTCGCTATCAGTCGTAACTGTTTTAATGTCTATTCGAATGGAAATTAGTTATTTATATGGTTACCGATGAAACGTGTTCCTCACGTCTGTGGAATTAATTTTAATTGAATTCCAAGTTTAAATTAATTTTACCGAAGTTCTATAGTAGGTACTTTTTCTGGATTTTTTTGTTACCTTTCGTTCCGTGGGAAATCAGTTTTCAGAATTTAGAAATTATTAAAATAGAGATTAAATAAATATTGATGAAAGGTTATCAAATTAGAAATTATTGAAATAGAAATTTAATAAATACCAAACTTACATTAAATTTTTATTATTTAAATTATTTAAATTTTTATTTTTATTGAATTTATATATTAATTATATATAATTTATAACATTAAATTTTAGTTATATATAATTAAAATTAGAAATTATTGAAATAGAAATTTAATAAATACCAAAATTATATTGTAGGAATTGTTTCCTCGCAGAATTGAGAAATTTCAGAGTTGTAATTAATTTTAAAATCATTTTTAAGATCTTAACACTCTCGTGGAAATAATACACGACACTTCTTCTACGACGTATCATTTTTTTTTTTTCTGCTCTTTCGTCCAGCGAAAGAAACGCCTATGTAACGATATGTTCCATCTTACGCGAAAAGGGAAATTTTGCAAAAGTGAAACTCCGCCGCTGGGACGAGATTTCCGGCAGTGAATCGTCACGGATCGAGAAAGCGTCCGCTCGTTATCGCTAACCTTTTTTTTTTCACTTAGCTTCTCCCGTCTAGACGCGTAAATTATGAGAAAGAACGTCGTGTCGTATTCGAACGTTCCATCAAATGTTACGCGACGTTCTCCTCGATTTTTTTAAAAAAGAGTAACATTTATCTTCCAATGACGTGCAGTGCGATTTTATTAAATGCAGAGAGATTGATTTTGGGGAAGAAAATTAATTGGACGCTGTTGTAAATTTCGTCATACGATGCAGTTACGTCATTAGGTAGTCATTTTAAATTCTCCATAATATGTTACATTAGATTGCAAACAGAGGATGCTTGGATCGGGTTAGGTTAAATTTTACGAGCCACGTAAAGAAAGTGAAAATTGACAATGCACTTCCAGTGGGAAGTGGATAGAAACTGAAAAACTCGCGTAAAAAGGAGGCAAATAACATTCGATCGTGTTAGACAGACGGGTATTTATTACAAATCTTTGATACAAAAAGACACTCTATCTCGCTCTTAACTTAAATTAGGTACAAAAGTGTTTCACTGCGGCGAAATGGCAATTTCGCGCGGCAGCGTTTTGTTTCACGTCGATTAACTTATGCTCGTAAAGCTCGCTCAGACGCCGTTAATGTTGGTGCTTTCTTTGGAACAACTGATAAATTTTTACACTAATTTCAACTGACGATCCCCCATAAAATTCTGTGATCGAACGATACATTTCTTTTTCATTAAACATTTTTTAGATATTCAACAAGATCCATTTCAAACTAAATTATCTCCTTAAATGTTGCAAGTCTGAAAAACTTTTCTTTAAAGTTGGAAAATATTGGTCATTGTTATTTGAAAATATTGGTTCTCTTTCGATTGACAAGATGGCGTTCGAGATATTAAAAATTCAAGACATGCCTAGTGAGAAAGCAGGGAAAATTTCATTATCTCTCCCCGAAGTTCATCCCTTCGGGTTCAAACTACGTAAAGCGTGATATTAATCACACGCGAATGAATCAGAAGGGGAGGTTGTCACGAAGAAATCGCTAATATCGTCCAGTTACACGAGCATCCTCCTAAGTTACATAAAAATCTGAAAGACACGTTACGCTTGAGAGAAGACACTAGCTACAAGAGGCTGAAGACCCCCCCCCCCCCCTCTCCCCCTCTCCCTCCACGCGAGACAACTCGCGATACCTCTCTATTCCTTCCCCCAAAAAAGAAAAGAAAAAAAAAAAAGTATACTACGAATCGAAACGTGAAATTTCATCGACGGCTCGCTTCCTCGACTGTCAAATCCGCGACGAGACAGAGGCGATCGCCCACAGGTCGAGCAGCGTGTATACGAAGAACCTCAACACGTCGAAGAAAGCGTCTCGATCGCCGAGAGGGATCAACGATGATGAGAGTACGATATGCCGCCGTCTCCGCCGTAGCCAGAAAAATCTTCGTAGCCTCCACCGCCTCCACCACCTCCACCACCGTGACTTTCGTGAATCGGTACCGCCACAGGCACCTTCACTGGCACCGGCACCTCTTTCTCCACCGGTACAGGCACCTCCTTCTCGACGATGTACGGTTTGTCTACGGGCACCTTGACGGGATATGGTACAGGCTTTGGGACCGGGACTGGCACCGGTTTCTCCACGTGATACGGTTGAGGGACCGGTACCTTGATTGGGACAGGATACGGTTTCTCTACCGGCACGGGGTACGGCTTGTCCACTGGTACCTTGACCTCGTAGGGCACCGGCTTGTCCACCGGCACTGGATACGGTTTCTCGACGGTGACTGGGTACGGTTTGGGCACAGTGACCGGGTATGGTTTGTCCACTGGCACCTTGACCTCGTACGGCACCGGCTTCTCGACCGGGTACGGCTGCGGCACCGGAACTTTGACCTTCACTGGGTAGGGCACGTGCTTCTCGACGGTGTATGGCTGCGGCACAGGCACCTTAACCGGCACCGGTATGTGCTTCTCCACGGTGTACGGCTGTGGCACCAACACCTTTACCTCGTACGGTTTGTCCACCGGTACCTTGACTTCGTAAGGGACCTTCTTCTCCACGGTGTACGGCTGTGGCACGTGCACAGGCACCTTCACGAACACCTTCACCGGGTAAGGTACGTGCTTCTCCACGGTGTACGGCTGGGGAACGCCGACCTTCACCTCGTACGGGACGTGCTTCTCCACCAGATAGGGCACGTGCTTGGTCACCTCGTACGGAACAGGCACCTTCTTCACCACCGTCACCGCCTTCACGTGCTCGTGATGATCGTAACCACCTCCGCCCAGGTCACCTCCGCCACCGCCCAAGTCGCCGTAACTGCCGTGCAAGCCACGTTTCTCCGTCTTTTTCTGGGGAGAATCGGCCACAGGCGAGGCGTTAGACGACGCGGCATCCTCCGCTGATTTGTCGCTCGTCGCGTAACTCGCTTGCGCGGCCAGTGCCACCAGGACGATGACCAACTGCGAGTGAAAGTTGGGAATTGATGAGCTAATTTGCGATTCGATTGGAAATTAGGTAGTTTGTGTCTGTGTGTCTGTGTTGGACAGTTGGGATTTAGATGGTTGATGGGCTCTCGTAGAAAATCTGGTTGTAATTTCTCGGTTAAAAATAGTGACTGAAGATTTTAGAATAGTTTTCTTGCAAGCAACAGGGAACGATGAATCAAAATGATTTTGGGCGTTAGTTTCTTCGTATCTTCGATCCTAAAGAAAATTCGTAACGCTCTGTATATTTCTTTTTATACAAAGTTCCCCTCTCAGAAATCGGACGAAAATTTCCTTTCTCGCTGTGTACGTGGAAACGTTGAAAATAGTTTCCAAGTCGTCGAAGGTTGTCGAATTTTCTATTAATATTCCCAATGGAAAAAAAAAGAAGGCAACTCAACGTGAAAATTTTGAAGTAAAGTTGAATCATCCAGCGATCCGATTAAACTTTACTTCGAAGCAAAGTGATTCATTTTTCAATCGAAATAATCACTCGACTAATCAACCATACTCCCATTACACTTTGCGAATTCTACTGAAACTGAAACCGAGCACGAACTGGGGATTCAGAGTCGAGCTTACCTTGATATTCATCGTCGAGTTCGCGTATGTTTTGACGTGGCGTGTAACCACCGACTGAACCGCCTCGTTTTCTAGACTGAGCCTTATATACTCAGCGGCATAATAGCTCAGTTACTTTCGCTGCACCTCATCGTGCCGTATTATACTCGTGCGTCTCGTTTTGCATTTGCAAAAACGTGGCCGCGCCAGTGTTCGGGACAACGTACCCAGGTGAAAATTCTGTGCGATCCGCGAGCGCCAGCTCGCCTCTAATCGCTCGATGATCTACCACCATTTTTGATCGCGATCCGTGGAAACAGTTCCATTAGATAGCTTTTATGATAACGTTCAAGTTACACTAGACGCGCGCCCGGGTACGGTTTTATTGTTTCGCGATTAACCACGAACGTTGTAACATTTCCAACAGCGCTCTCTTCGAGTATGAGAAATTTCGAGTAGAACTTCCACCATCGTTCACTGTGGTATTTTCCGTCGAGTGACGATGGTCTGTTGGTAAAGTTTGTATAGCGAGTAGAGTAAAAATGTATTATTTTCGAAGGAACAGGCAAGAAATATTTCTCTACTGTTAGAGTGTGCTTGTGTGGTGTATTAATCATTTAATTAAATTAAATTTGTTTCAACTTTGCTTGAATATTTGAGCAAATATTTAATCTTGATTAATTAATTGCACGTACCATTATCGGAGCATCTTTAAGAATTTAGGAATATTATTTTCAAAATGTCACTTTTGACAAAATAAAGCAAATTGATCGAGTAGAGTGAAAATTTATTATTTTTGGAGAATTAGGTGAAATATTTCTACTATTAGAGTGTGCTTGTGTGGTGTATTAATCATTTAATTTAATTAAATTTGTTTCAACTTTGCTTGAATATTTGAGCAAATATTTAATCTTGATTAATTAATCGCACGTACCATTATCGGAGCATCTTTAAGAATTTAGGAATATTATTTTCAAAATGTCACTTTTGACAAAATAAAGCAAATCGATCGAGTAGAGTGAAAATTTATTATTTTTGGAGAATTAGGTGAAATATTTCTACTATTAGAGTGTGCTTGTGTGGTGTATTAATCATTTAATTAAATTAAATTTGTTTCAACTTTGCTTGAATATTTGAGCAAATATTTAATCTTGATTAATTAATTGCACGTACCATTATCGGAGCATCTTTAAGAATTTAGGAATATTATTTTCAAAATGTCACTTTTGACAAAATAAAGCAAATTGATCGAGTAGAGTGAAAAAAATTTATTATTTTTGGAGAATTAGGTGAAATATTTCTACCATTAGAGTGTGCTTGTGTAGTGTATTAACTATTTAATTCGAGAATTTAGGAATATTATTTTCAAAATGTCACCTTTAGCAAAAATAAAGCAAATCGATCGAATAGAGTAAAAATTTATTATTTTTGAAAAAATAGGTGAAATATTTCTACTATTAGATTGCGCTCGTGTGGTGAGAATTGATCAAAGTTTCAATCGTCTGAGTATTTCAGCAAACATTTAATTTTAATTCGTTAATTGCATGTACCATTATCAGAGCATCTTTAACAATTCAGGAATATTATTTTCAGAATAACATTCTTAGCAAAATAAAACGAATTCGACATTCGTTCGTGACGGATTGAAATTTCATAGTTGAATATTTATCATAGATTCGGAATGACGACGTAAAATTAAAAGGTCTATGAGCAACAGTCATCATTTGAAAAATCTAATTGTTTATCGTAGTTGATCTTGACGTTTAATCTATATCTTGATTTCACTCTGTTAGTCTTCACGTAATAGCGTTTTTTAATTGATGTGATAACACGTTTGATTTGGTTACAAATTTTCACTTTCTTTTCAAACAACCTTTCTTCTACTTAAACATTTCACGTAGATTGAAATTCGACTTGCGCATGAATCTTCGTTGCTTGAATCTCGCCCCAATGACATAAAAATACGTAATTTTAATTTTTCTTTTTCGTACGATTGTATTTCAATCCATCGTCGATCATCGTGCTTCTTTCATTTCTCAAGCTTTTCCCTTCAAAATTGATCCGTTTCTCCCAAACGACTGTAATGAGTTTTCGATTACATTTTTAAGGCTTGCGTCTCGCCTATAAACGAAATGTGCTTATTACGGCGCGAAGCAAATTAAAGGAAGTTGACGTTCACGCAAGCGTGATTCTCGCGACGTCATCAGCACGATTTCCCGTCTCCGTTCACCGTGAAAATGTAGTACGCGTCGACTCCTCGTGTGTCGTCTCTCCTCGTGATCGGCCATACTTTCGCATGGTTGCTCGTTTGTGACAGCAACGTCCGCCCGTATTTTCAACGTGTCGCTACAAATTGAACGTCAGATCATTTACGCTGCACCTGCACGATTATACAATCGATCTTCCAATTTAGAATAATCTCAGAATTTAGTTGAATTTAGAAATTTATCCGTCACTCGTTTTCACGTTTGCAAAAATATTCGAATATCTTCTCGAAGGACTCGATCAATCGATAATTAATTCTATCAATTCGATAATTTCGTTCGTTCAAGATACAAACAATTTCCACAGTTTGCAAGTTTCAACAGAATCTTTTACAAGGAATCTCTCATCGAGCACATGAAAGATATACAAGGTCAATCTTGAAGCGTTACTTCAGCTTCATTTTCTCTTTGTTCAGTTTTGTTGAAGTCAACACTGATCAATTTAATTCTCTAAAAATTAACTTCGATTTTGGCATACGTAATCCATAATTATTCAGAAGTTAGTAATCAGTCTTATTTGTAATATCTATGATGTTACACCTACAACAATACTTTATAACTCTTTCTAAAATATTTCTGTTCACTCTCTTTTATTTTACTCAGCCCCTGGAATTAGATATGTAGATTTACATTTTATTATTTAATAACGTTATTTTTATTTTATATTAATTTTAAATTCTATATAAATTAACAATTATATTAGAATGAGACGATTTAGGATTAATCTCTCATTGTTCAGTTATTCATTATAATTCATTCAGTTATTCATTCATCATAAATCAGAGAGATAGACGATTATTAATAATTATTTCATTTCGAAGATGAAATTTAATTATTTATAAAATAAATTTCCACCGATCTTCTACTTATTTATAAAATAAATTTCAACTAATATTGCTAATAATCTTTACTAAAAGTACACAATTTCCATTTTTCGTTCAATTGCCAATATTTACTCACCTCTACTCACCCACAAGTCAAGTCGAAATTCCATTCAAATTCTTCGGACAGACTGTCAGAAATCGAATCGAGTTTAGAACCCAGTTGTATGTGTATGTGTGTGTGTGTCTGTGTGTCTGTCGTGTGCCTGTCGTATATAGCTCGTTAATTCGCATATAACCCCTTATCGTCGGATAGCGTTAATTCGGGGCGCGCGCGCGCGCACGCTGTGCGTCGACGTTGTCCGCAAGAGGGTGGCGGCCATTAGGCGCGTGTAATTGCCGCAGAAATCCAAGTAAAGCTCGCCGGTTGCTTCGCATGCGGAATACCTAATGCCGTATGTTAATACGGTCGCATGCGCCGCCACCATTTCGATCCTGCCGTGAGATAGGCCGACAATTTTTAACGATTAATACGCTGCACAGGCATCCAGCCTGTCTAGTATCACCGTAGTAAATGCTTGTTACAGTGCATAGTATGCGTGTGTGTATGTGTGTGTGTGTGTGTGTCCTTGTTCGCACGATTTTCAATAAATATGGCTGGGGCCGCCCATGAATTTCGCGCCACGACATCGACTTAACGTGACGTGATCGATCGATCGATCGATCGGTCGATAGTCCGTTCTAGTTTCGCGATTTGTACGATGGAATTTTATTCCCTTTAGACAACGTAGAATTATAGTAAATTAATAATAATAATAATATATATATATATTTTTTATATTATAATATTATAAGTATGTAGTTGTATATAAATATTATAATTATATGTTATTGTATATTATAATATTATAATTATGTATTTGTACATAAATATTATAATTGTTTATTATTATATATTATGTAATTATGCATGTTATATATTATAATATTATAATTATATATATATTATATATTACAATTATGTATTTGTATATAAATGTTATAGTTATATATTATATAATTATACATTATACATTATTGTATGTACTGTTATGTAATATTATATTATTACAATTATATATTATGATAGTATAATAATAATAATAATAATAAAACTTTCCATACTTGCAACGTTAAATAAAAAAAAGAGAAATACAGCAACACGAGATTCAACGTTTTGCATCGATTAAAACAAATTTTGTATTCGCATCTCGTAAAAATAATGATAATTGTATGGTGGAAAATTTTCATACCAGCGTAAATGTTAAATTGTTAGATGTTAAATGAAAAGAAAGAGAAGCGAGCAGTACATAAAATATATTTCAATATAAGCGTTCTGATTTAGTGACCTTGTTAAATTTTCATTTTGAGAATGTCTGGTCTAAATTTTGAACAATACTGTTTATATGATTCGTAGGCAGGAAATGTTAAGCTTATGGTAGTTCAGACACACGCGATGTTTCACTTCTCGATGAAGTTCTTCTATCTGCCAGAAGAATTCCAAGCCGAGATTCCTGTCAAGATGTTTATCGATGATTCATAATAGGATCATAGTTGTTGTTGGGCGTGCGTGTTAATTGCACCGGTCGCGATGTAACGAGAAAGTTTTCCTTCCTCTCTCTTCGATTCGACTCGCGTTGCACTCTTTCCCCGAAATTTAACTCTTCGTTTCTTCAGTTCTTCGTTGTTTATTCAGTTTTCTCATGGACAATTGGAAAACGCGCGAAATAGATTCGAATAATTGAAATAGATCCGGAATTGAACTTCTCTTCTCTAATCGAGCTTCATTTTATTAAATTATATTAAATTTAAAAACTTACGTAATCACGTAATTACAACAAACATGGAATACCGCAGCTTGGATGTTTTATATATTTTTCTATTTGTCGTATCTTCAAATTTCCCGCAAACGCGTGAACGCTTGTATCATTCTCGCGTACAGTTCGACAAGAGGTACCACAACTCAGAAAGAAAGAATAATACATGTCGCGTTTTTACCATTTTGCACTTTCTCCTCTTCACTTCACTAAAACTTTGTCGATGCGCGCGAAATATATTTCGAGGTGTAATATTTCTCTCAGTCGCGAATATACAAATGGACAAAGACGAAATTAAAAAAAAAAAAAAAAAAGGAAAACTTCGTTATTCCGCGCGATATCCTTGAATGTATCGAACCGGTGGAACTTCGCGTGACGGATCACGATTTCCCATTTTGCCATAAATTACCGTATAAAGATGTTATTTGGCTTTGCGCCTTGATAATGAATATCGCATTGCCCGATTCAGTTTCGTTTTATTCGCCAGCCTGTTTCGTTCCTGTGAAAGGTGCGGAGAAATTTTCTCAATGGAGATGTTATTTAGCTTCGAGGAATAAATAAATAATAAGTTAGAAGGTAAATAAATAAATAAAAGTTAGGAGAATGCTTGTTTTTTCACTTCCAAATTTCCCTTGGTTATTTAATTGTGAATCGTTGAATTTTTTTCCAGAGACGTGTTATTCAATTTCGAGTGTTTCCCATTCAGGAAGTCCAATGCTTTTATTCTTGAAATTTTCATTTCCTGGATCTAATGGCAACTTTCAGAAATTGTTACGTAAATACGTTCAACACTGCCATAGTGGTCGAAAACGATATCCAATTTATAATTTTCCACAGAAATTTTATGTGCTTGCAATTAGCGTGTCTGTGGAGATTTGAACAATTTTGAAAATAAAAGCTTGTATTATAAATTCTTCAATCTCTCTGCTACTAATGTTACACTATCGGCCTAAAGTCGATAGTTCTGGCGTTATATAAATCAATTCAAACCGAAAGACTTGATTTAGAATAATAAATATATAATTAAAGCATCGTGAGGAACAGACAGTATTAAATTAATACTATTCATGCAGCTTAATGATCACGATACGCAAACTTACAGACACGATCACTTTCCATCGAGAATGATTAGAACTTTTACTTTCAAGCATCGTGCACTGCACGTATGTACAAACAGCTGCAACAAATCACTCGACTATTATCTGCTTTCAGTGTGATATTCGTTCGGTTAACAGATACTCATTAACATAATAGTCGGTGATCAACAGCCGTACAATCCACGTAACGTTAGTTTATAATTATTTTGCAGCCCGTGAACCGCTGGTCGATTCGCTCGTACATAATAATTTACCAAGTCAATGTCCAGTAACATGTGGATACTAAATAATCAATAATTATTAATCCACTCTATCAACTTTCAAATAACTCTGTCCTTCATTAAGATACGTATGTGATACATGCACGAATAGTATTCATTTTGCCAATATTACTGTACATAGTATTTCATTCGCGATTCTAAAATTACACGTCGAGTTTTATCTTCCAATAATAAATAGTCAATCATTTTTCAGTGTAGACATTCACAATTATTTAAAATGCATTCAATAGGATTCAATGATGAATTATGTTATTAATTAATGTTGTTATCAATTGGACTGGATGTTTGTTCAAGATTTCAATCCTTCGTATATCGAATAAATCTTATATATATCACACAATTATGACGTGAGATACATTCAAAGTTCATATCATTAAAGATCCTCGTATCTTTCAAACAAACTGATAAATGGCGATGTATACTTGTCGAATTAGAAAGCAATAAATGGCGCAACGATCTCTTCGTAATGAGTTTCCGAGTCAATGATTCGGATAATGAGACTCGCTATCAGTGTCTTCGTTTCCAGTTCAAGGACAGCTCTGATTTACAGCGATATTTCAGATTATAGGATTATTGCTTTCTCACGTTAGCACGTGTCAGTGTTTCTCGACAAAGATATATTTCACACTCCTTAAATTACTAACTTTGATAATTAATTACAATTGAATCTCGTTAAATTGAATTGAAGCCGCAAGATCAAGTTCCTCTCTCTTCTTTCGCTTCATCAATCGCTGTAATCAAACGCAAATAAGCAAGACGAACGTGAAAAAATATTCACGTAAAATTTCCACCTTAAAGGTATCGAAGAATGGTACTGTTTTGAATTGATCTAGAAACACGGTATAAATTATTGCTAACTCACGAATTATTTATAGTCGTCGTATAGTGTTCTTTCAGTTCACGACACATGTCTATCAGGATGTCTGACGGATTTTTGACAATCGAAACAATTAATTTCCCCGATGATAACTGATCGGACAGCTTTGTCCACTTGTCTGTCTCCGTTTCGTCTTTTACTGAATTATTCACGAATTGAAAATTAATTGCTAAAGTGCAATCGATCGTGAACGAAACGAGCGTTGGACCAATATGGTCAATAAGAAGCACGAGCTGTTGCTCTCTCTCCTTCTTCCACGAGATGATCATTCCGTAAGCGTGCAAGTGGAATCGCCGGTCGATGATAGAGCGTCGCTCTCCTCTGCTTTTTAATTCCTCGTCTGTGAACGGCTTAATTGGAAACTTCGACGAGCGTGCGTCGCGAAGCGTGAATCCACGGAACACGCGATTTCTACAACGGACAAAAATATGGTCGCACGCCCTTTAAATAATTTACTTCGTGCCAAGCTGATTCACGTACGGTGAACGAACGAAAGTGTTCAATTAGAATAGTGCTCGTTGTAGAAAATTCTCAATATACATTGTACGTATTTTACAATAATAGATTTGAGATTTTATCGATGGTTCGAACGAGACCTGACTTTTCAAAGTTAATTCCGAAGATACATGTACATATGTAGAAGGTTATATTTCTTGATTTCGGTATCATTTGAGTAATAAATCGAGCTCTCTGAAGATTAACTGACAAGTCTACTATGAAAGTTTATCATTCTTGAAATATTTAATAAAAGTGCTGATAAATAACCAAGGTTTTTTATAAAAAGAAAGGTTCCTATCGAAACTTATTCAATTTCTCAGTACAAACGAAATCAGCGTGTGACTTAATTTAAAATAATTTTGAATGTAAAAATTAATAATAGTAATAATTAAAATTAAATTAAAATAATAACAGTATTAATAATTAAAATTGAGTCAAAATAATAATAATTAAAATAAAATAAAATTAGAATAATAATAATTGAAATAAAATAAAATTAAAATAATAATAATTAAAATTAAATTAAATTAAAATAATAATAATTAAAATAAAATTAATAAAAAAAATGAATAATAATTAAAATTAAATGTAAAAATTATTGACAAATTTATATTATTAATATATAATACAAATCTACCTAAGATGATCAAAACTGGACATCATTCATTAAGGGTTAACGCAGTTAATAATCGATCACTGAATTAACTATGCTCTTTGTGATAGGTAATACGTTAACAAGAAGTTTTTACAAGCATTCAAATACTTTCGTGAAACACTTTAGGTGCCAAGATAATTGCATCCTTCTTTTTTTATTCCCCCCTCCTCGCCCCTCCATCCATGTTTAATTACACATCCTGGGGAGTTCGCGAACGTCTACAACTTTCACGCGTTGCGTAAGAGGGTTGGAACGCGTGCACGCGTGGTATATCTATAACGGACGGAAGGAGGATTAGGTTTATGGATCGTCGAGAAAGGTGGATCTGATCGCGTGCATTGGAACGTAACGTGTCCCAGGAAGTTTAAACGATGAACATTTGTAATGTTTAAATGGTAAATGATGCACGTGTGCTCGTAAACATAGCGTGTTATTAATGGAATGTAGGAAGTTGAAAGTCGAAGGGTATAAATGGTGTACAAAATGTTATGGGTGTGTTACATTTCAACTGGAACACGCAACTAGGCGAATTTAAGCGATCTGATACATTTTTTCTTTTTTTTTTTTTTTACCATTAATTTTCCTAATGGATTTACAAACGCGTTAAAGGGTTGGACGTTTCGCGATAAAACGATTAAGTAAATGATGAAACGTACAGCTAAATTTTCTCGAAGCTGGGATTTTACTTGTCAATTGTTATTCTAATTTTCTATTGCGTAGAAAGATATCCTTTTGTATCAGAACGTATTTTACTATCCTTTTCAAGACACTCTACTCGTGAACGATTTATTTCCTGGATTACGCAAATTCATTAACTAGCGTGGAGTTCAGCGAGTACATCGTTCGAAATGAACATTTTTCTTCTTCTTTTTTTTTTTTTTTTTTTTCAGGTAAACGTTGAATTTCTTGTACAACTGTTACGTGGAAATTTTTTTGCACTCGGCCAAACGATCGTTCCTGCTTTCTTCGTGGTATGAAAGGAGCGTGAACGAACGTATAAAATATATCGAGAAAGGGAATTAAAAAGTTCCTCATTCAAATTCTGAATCTTTTCGATTTCCATATTTTTCTGACGTAATAAATAATAATAATGTATCGCTATATTACATTTTACCTATATAATATTAATATATTGCGTAATTTATGTTTCAAGAAATTTATTTTATTTTAATTTAATTTAATTTTATTAAATTTAATTTTAATTTAATTTTTATTTAATTTTAAATTTAGTTTAATCGAAATCATATTATACATTACAAAATATATTTTACTAAACAGAATATAATTAATACACTTGAAAATATTCTACGTTCCTGCTTTGGTCTGACAAATTACAAATTTAAGAAGAAAACTAGCTAATTAAACTGACAATAAATTATTAAGATATTTCTCTTTATTTGCCTATTAAAAAAAAAAAGAAAGGAGAGAAAAGAATCGAATACTACCAGAACGGTAGTGTTATGAAAACGTAAGACACGTTTGCCTAAAAAACCTAAAGTAAAATGAAAAAAAAAGAGCAAAACAATTTGAAGCCGCGATATTTCACAACGGGATACAATGAAAATTAGACGTTATCGCGTAAGAGGGAATAATCGAGCTACAAGGAAATTGCCGATCACGCGTGGCTCACGTGTGTAATTTCAATTTCGATTTTGATTTACATAAACTGGAACGACGTGGCAACACGAGACGAGCGATTTTCGTCGCGAGATGTTCCCATTTCCATCGCGCGCACCTGCTACATACGTTTCGTCGCTGTGCCCGGTTTCGAGCCCCAATCAAAACTAACATTAAAGTTAAATATTAAAGAAAATTTAATTAACAATTTATTAATTTTTCTAAAACATTAGGAACATTAAAGTAAAAGAAAATAATATAAAAGCTTTGTAATATAATAAATTGCACAAGTTTTTATTTTCTATTATTCAAAGAATTATTTAAATTTTCAAAATTTTGAATTCAATAATGAAAATTTAATTAACAATTTATTAATTTTTCTAAAATATTAGAAACATTAAAGTTATAGAAAAAAATATAAAAGATTTGTAATATAATAAATTACGCAAGTTTTTGTTTTCTATTTTATTATTCAAAGAATCATTTAAATTTTCAAAAATTTGATTTCAATAATGAAAATTTAATTAACAATTTATTAATTTTTCTAAAACAGTAGAAACATTAAAGTTATAGAAAAAAATATAAAAGATTTGTAATATAATAAATTACACAAGCTTTTGTTTTCTATTTTGTTATTCAAAGTATCATTTAAATTTTCAAAAATACATTGTTTTACATCTGTAACATTTCTGACAGAAATTATAAATTTTGGCCACTCTGGTAGTTCCAGTATTGGAAATTTAAATCAGCCAGCGTGATTATGCAACTTTAATCGCTATAATTCCAATTGTTTCGGTACTGCCTCATTAAAAAGTCTTGTAGCCCTCGTTGGCCACGATTATTTGAAATTCACGGAATCATTCGGCCGAAATTCTGTATTTATCGTTTGCGTTCCGCCATGTTACGAGCGACGTATCGCAACAGGTGCGCCGAAATCTCGAGGGAATTCCTGAAGGGACACTACGAGCATGGTTTTCAAGTCGTTCACCAAGATTGGAGAATGATTTAATTGCACTTTTGATACGATGGAATTTCGAACTCTGCGTTTGTTACGTCGGATGAAGTTGGAAACAAAACGTTTTAATCAATGTGAAAGTAATTAATAGAAGGAGCATTGTTTCCAAAGGATACTTGTCTCTTTCGAAGAGAGAGAAATGAAGAATCGCGAAAGTAAAACGAACATACGTACATAAATATAACGAAGCTAAATGTGTTAAGAATGAAATCATTTGTTGATTTTGTTGAATATGAAGTTTACTACGAATTTTATCATAAACAAAAATGAATACAAATATAGAGCTAAAAATGAGATCGTGAAACAATTATATCGAGTATGAAATTATATTATGAATTTCATTGTGAACTTTGCCTGTACAAAACTCGTTTTTGTCCTGACTCGAGTTTTAAACTTAACAAGAAATTTTATCAGAAATGATGAATATGTTACTTATTATATTTTTTATTATATTATTATTATATTATATTATATTATTATTTTATTATATTATATTATATTATATTATTATTTTATTATATTTTATTATATTATATTATATTATATCTTTATTATGTTTTTACTACCATATATCTATACAAAATTCGATTTTGTCCTGACTCAAGTTTTAAACTTAACAAGAAATTTTATCAGAAATGATAAATATATTACTTATTATATTTTTTATTATATTATTATATTATGTTATATTATTATTTTATTATATTATATTATAATTTTATTATATTATTATTATATTTTATTATATTATATTGTATTATATTCTATCTTTATTATGTTTTTACTACCATATATCATATATCTGTAAATGCGGTTTTGTCCTGATTTAAGTTTTACACTTAAAAAGAAACTTTATCAAAAGTGATAAATATATCACTTATCATATTATTATTATATTATACTTTATATTATATTGTATTTATTGTTATATTTCAAGAATAATTTTCTCTCTCGATTCACAAATGTTCAATGTTTAATGTTCTAAAGAACAGACGAAGGAGGAAGAGAGAAAATATTGTACTACGATGGAAGAACGTCGAATTTATTTATGGAAGAATTACAGTGTTGACGCGAACAGTTGTACGTTCTGACGTGCGAATGTTTGATGATCATGCGATACGAGAGTTACAGAGATTTCACTTGAATCTTATATACGCTTTTGCTTTATATATGCTTCTCTCTCTCTCTCTCTCTCTCTCTCTCTCTCTCTCGAAGAGCAGATGAAAGTAAAGTTCACTTCGAATCACGAAGATCGCGTCAATTTCAACATCGGCCACATCACGCTTCGTATTTCAGATCGCGCTTTTTTGCACTCGAAGATTTGCGAGTTCTTACGTCATCGTTAAATGATTTAGCAGCTTCCGCTATTTTACAGTCTTATATCCTTGTAAAGAGAAAATTAATGGAAACGTTTAGAAATTTTTAATATCGAAGGATTCGAGTTTCTCTTTGTCGGAAATTTATGTTTTCGAAGGAATGAAAATTCTGTTGACACGCTAGAACTACCGACGATCGAAGCGTAAAGTTTCTATTAAATTAACAGAAGGAAAAAAGAAGAGAGGAAATCTTTACAACGCAGTGTACTTTGCAACACTTTGTGCACATTTTACGAAAAATCATTTGAACCTTTAACCTCTTACGCTGGAATGACGCACGTCGAGAATTTTTTGTTGCAAAATTGTAATATTTTATATAATATTATTATAATATATTTTACATATTATTATATATTATTTTAATATATTTTGTATAATAATACAATTTTAAGTATATTTAAATAAAATAATTAATTTAATTATATTTAAATAATTAAATTATAATTAAATAATTAAATTAATTATATTTAAATAAAATAATTAATTTATTACTTCTTAATAATTTCAGTGATATAATAATACCGACGAATTCAGAAAGATAGCGACGAATTATTGTATACTCGTTTGGTCACTCGTTATGGTCCGCAATCAGTGCAACGTGGTTAGAAAATGCATTGTTTCACGTTTCATCTAAAATTATTAATTGGTCATTTGGACTATTTTGGTAGTTCTAGCGTTGGGAATGAAAATAGAATGGCTTGAATTTTTTTGACGATGTGTGATTAAAGAAACGAAATTTGAGAACTCTTTCGAAGGAATCTTTGATAATTTTAGAGATGCAGAAAATGCCTTCGAAAAAAAAGTGAAACACGACGTTGGATAGGAACAGACGTCGTAAAATCCGGGCACGTTGCAACGAAGTCACGAAATCTAATCTCGAATGCGATTCGAACTTTCACTGAATGTTATCCTGACTGGAAAGAACGCGTTCCGGAAAATTCTTTTCCAAGAAAGGGAAACCTCGTTCCTTTTTGCTATCGGAACCGTTCGTATGAGATTTCTGTTAGCAAAACTTGCTTGCGTGAAATTTATTTCGGAGGGGGAAAGTATCAAACTCGTCAGAATCCAGTTTATCAGGGTCTGATTATTTAACGTTATATCATGACGATCATGCGTAGCAGCCATTATACATTTTAACATTGGAATTTTCGAAGATCGAAGTGAAAAAAATTGAAGAGTTCGAAAAACGAAGAAATACAGGGTGTTCGTATAATACAACTTAAAAAATTCGTTACAGAGTAATAATTTTAATAATTTTGTATTCTCTCGTACTTTTGTAATAATTTCCACTTATCTGTCCTTTCGTTTGCCTTTCTGATAAATATTCGATGTTGGAAAGAGACTTTATGGACACCCTGTATTTCTTCGTTTTTCGAACTCTTCAATTTTCATACTTCGATCTTCGAAAATTCCAATGTTAAAATATATAATAGCCGTTTATATAATACCTTTATGGACACCCTGTATACAATTCACAGTACCTTGGACATTTACAAAATGCAAAATATCTGCAGAGGATCGTTACACTCGCGTAAGATAATTAAGTTAGCAACGATCCCTGCCGATTTATTTGGCCTAAGTTCCCACTGTGAAAGTTCACTGCGTCCGTAATATTTTAAAACGATAATGAAACGAGCATACTGGGTGGGCCAAACAAAGTGTTACAAGCTGTTTTCTCCGAAAACCATTGACTGATATCCATCGACTTCAATTAAACATCGATGATTAATAATTAATCGTGCATTACATGTCGGCTCAATAACAATTAAATATTATGATATCGACCTAAATTAAACGATACAGGGAGGCTAATCATTTGGCTTTCCCCATGATTGTCTAAAGAGGTATAGAGGAGGGGACCCCACTCATCTTTTTTAAATGGAATGGCTTATTAATTTTTTCCTTTTATTTTCCTCGTGCAATTACTGTCGAACTTGATTACACTTGCTTGAAACGAAATTTCACGTTCATTAACTGACTCTAGCTTTAATTTTGGTGTCCAGAATAAATATTGCGACACAATGTATACATATACAAATTGTGTACAGTATTTTAAAACGTGTTTGTCAGTAGAAATGATTGATACGATTGATTAATTATAGAACTATCGGTTAATCAAAATTACCAGTTTCCTGATCTTTCGTAGAAACACAGGGTGGGCCAGAAATCACTTCCTTCTAAAATAAAAAGCACAAATTTGCAAACGTTCTGGCGATAAATATTCGAAAGAAGTAATTCTTGAAAAATCACGTTACGAACTTAAATTTAATTTAAAATTAATAAAATTGGTTTCTTCTTGTATTTTGATGTTTTGTTAAAAAAAAGAAATAGGTGGATAATTTATTTAAAAAAGAGGATTATAATTTCTTCAGAATTTTAATAATACTAGTACTAAAATACTGGAACATGCTGAAACACTGCTTACTCTAATTTACATTAAAATCCTCCAACTAACGTAACTCGTCATATTTTCCTCCCAGCAATGCTCAGCATTTTTTACATATGTTGTTGATAAAATGCTAACTGTGAATGTCGATGTGAAGCTTTGAAATATATACAAATTCTTCTTCTTCTTCACGAATCACAAAGATCACGAGAGATCTCATTCCTTTCAAGCCTAACCATGTCGATGTGCAGCTTTGAAATATATATCCAAATTCTTCTTCTTCTCCACAAATCACAAAAGTCACGAGAGATCTCATTCCCTTCAATCTTTAATCTCTCCGCGCACGTGGAGAATTTTTCGTCCCAAATTGCAATATTTTCTCAGTTTCAAGCATATTTAAATGTAACCGAGGCGAAACAAACGATTTCTATCCAGTGAGATCATACCGACGTGTTCAAAAGAAAAGGAAAGCGACGAGTTATTGTACACGGCTCGGTCACTCGTTATGGTCCGCGAACCAGTCGAAGAAAATCGCTCTGGAACCGATCTAAAAATCACCAGAAGATCTTAATTCCGACGTCCCTGAAATGAAACAAATACAGAAGAAAATAGAGCGTGAACGATCTTCCTCAGTCCCGTCACCTCATGTTCTCCACGATGTTCGCAAAGATCGTTGCGAGACTATCGATTCCGACGGGCCATGAACGTGGGGACCCGTTATTTGTTAAAGACAACAATTATCAGATCCGTAATTCGGTACACGCAATTTGAGCGGTATTACGCGTACGTACGACAATGTGTCGCGATTATGTTCGCCACCTGGATCTTGCGCCTCGGCTAGAAACGGATACGTATGTATGTATGTATGTATGTATATACAATACGGGTGGACGATCGGCTTCCGAGTGATCGCCACGTCCGATCCGATAGCCAATTACGAAGAACACGACGTCGAACGATGTCGTGCATACCTGCATCGTCGACACGCGGCCTATCCGATCGCTTAGATCGTCGCCGCTCTCTCGATCGTCGCACGGCGACACGTGCTCGCTTCTATTCTGCTCTGCCTTCGGCTGACATTCTACAGGAGGGCACATCCTGCGCCATCCCTGAGGACCAGAGAGGAGTTTTCATTCGTATGCACAGAATTGCTTTGATTATTAATTATTCGGTTATATAACTAATTATATAATTAAGGGTTAGGTTATTTATTTTTATTATTTATTTAATTAATACTTAATTATATTTAATTAAGGGTATATAAACTTAATTAATACGTAATTAAGTTGTGTAACTTGCGCTGACTGTCAACGCTATAGTGATATTGGATCGAGTAGAGATTGAATTGGATAGAAATTTTATATAGTCTGATCGCAGGGATCTACAAATCTCAGGTGTTTGAAACTGAAAGAGACGAAATTTTAAACGTTTTAAAGTTAAAATTTGACTAATTACATGATAATGGTAATGGTTCCTCGCAGACTTCCTGTGACTGACTGGGAAATTGAAATTTGGAAAAATTGCAGAAATTTCATTTACTTCAGTAAAAATCTTGTCACCAATTCTAGAGTTCAGTTATTCCTTGCAAGAATCATCATCGTACATTATAGTATCAAAACTCAAAAAAGAAATAACACTTCATTGAACATTTATCACTGTCCAGATCCCAAAATACAATTGAACATAAGAATAGAACAGAATACAAACGATCCTTTATTTTCAATTTTCATACGAAAAGTCAATATTTTCATATTGTCAGTTTCTCATCATCGATGAGAAAAGTATGCAGCATAGTCACACTCGTAATTTATTAAGCACAAGAAAATTAATACGTTCTTGTACTTATGATTTATCCAGAATAACGTATTAGATATTGCTCCAACTCGGTATGCTTCATTTCTAATCGTCGTAAAATTAAAAAAAAAATACTGAGAAGGTTCTTCATTTCTAATCATTGTGAAATAAAAAAATAAAAAATTTAAAAACTGTAAATTTTCATATTGTTAAGTTCTCATCATCAATGAGAAAAGTATGCAGCATAGTCACACTCGTAATTTATTAAGCACAAGAAAATTAATACGTTCTTATGATTTATCCAGAATAACGTATTAGACACTGCTCCAACTCGGTATGCTTCATTTCTAATCGTCGTAAAATTAAAAAAAAAATACTGACAGAGTTCTTCATTTCTAATCGTTGTAAAATAAAAAAATAAAAAATTTAAAAACTGTAAATTTTCATATTGTTAAGATCTCTTCATCAATGAGAAAAGTATGCAGCATAGTCACACTCGTAACTTATTAAGCACAAGAAAATTAATACGTTCTTATGATTTATCTAGAATAACGTATTAGATACTGCTCCAACTCGGTATGCTTCATTTCTAATCGTCGTAAAATTAAAAAAAAAATACTGACAGAGTTCTTCATTTCTAATCGTCGTAAAATAAAAAAAAAAAACTACACAACGATGTTGAATTCATGGTTGAAAATGCCCGCGTACGAATTCCAGTCACGTATCAAGCATATCGTTAGAACAATTAGCCGGTGAACGGGGCACGCGCGTTTAATAACAGCCGAGGCCAGGCCAGGTCATTGAAATTGCAGTGATCCGACGGATTTTCGCAAATTAACAGCGTCTAGTCTCTCCGAAGCGATGCGCTCCTCCGAGCGTCGAGGACGATATCGATCGAAAATTGCCAGAGCTGCTGGCCTGACGAGATCACGAGTTCACCATCGTCCGATAGAGCACACTATAATTTTCGGCTTTTAATGCGGATCCGTGGTACTGGGCCCCTCGAAACTTTGCAGCAGCACTGTTTACGTTGTTACACGCGGAGACACACGTGATTCGAAACTGATGTTCTACGGATATACATAGTATCGTTCGGCGAATTCGAAATTGACCGTAGGGAAACAACCAGATTTCTCTTTGTCCAGAGGGACGACGATCGGATGTTTCTTATTTCGATAAGAAACAGAGATACAACGACTCTGATAATTGCCACGAACGAGCTTGCTCGATGGGTATGATGATACGTTGAGGAAGTAAAAGAAAAGGCGAGCAAGTGGATACGTTAGGCTTGTGTCAGACGATTTTATGGAGGTTTGAGTAATCTGTGAGTTCGAGTAATCAAGGACTGCTATGTACAGGGTGGTCACTGGAAATGATATAAAACAGAAATAACTTTTACAAACACGTGTTTTTGTAATTTTTTTTTTTAATTATTTTCTTTGGAAATATAATTAATGAATTTTTTTTTAGTATCGCGTGTGAAACCTACAAGAAAATGAAAGTAAGAAAGATTGAAAATGAACGAGTTATGACTTTTTCAAACTCTGCAGTTTCTCAGTGGCCACTCTGTAGTAGGATTGCTCGCAAGTAATCGAGAACGAAGTGAAATGTAGTTGTCTACTTTTACATTGTTGGAATTCCACTGCACTCCGTTGTTTGGATCTGACTGAAATTTTAATTGTGAAATTCTTCTATATTTAATTGGATATCGGTGAATTTTTATTTACCTCCAGTATTTGATAATTAACCTCGTATTGATGGGATATTTACGAAATGTTGGCCGAAAGAACGTTACAGCGTCTACGTTTATGCACCATTTATTTCATTCTAAAATTCCTGTAATTCCTTCCTCAAAGTAGATTACAGGAAGCATCAAGTGCTTCGATGGAATTGAGTTTCATGATTCCTGAGCTTTATATAGTTTTCTAATTCATAAAAGAATTATGAATTTCACATTTTCTTAGACATTGAAGTAAATTTGAAATATTTCAGATTCACCAATTGTATACTAATATGTAATATTAAAAATATTACAAATGTATACTAATATATAATATTTACTATATGTATACTAATATATAATATTTTTAATATTATATATTATATTATATTATACATTAGTGTACAATATTATTATATACTATATAATAATATTCGTAGAAATTTTTCCACAATTTCCCAAACATCTAAAAACCTAATATATCATATATTATACATATTCAATACATGATATTTTCTCGAACGATACTCCCAATTTTCAAATCATTCTCGTGGTTTTAACATAGAAACCTTTTCTAAAAATTAAAAAGAAATATCTCTTATTTACAATTACGATCCAACGAATAATTATCGCTAACAACGTGCATAACGTCGTGGCTTAATAAAATAGTAAAATTACCAGGTAATTTTTGCCAGATAGAAGTTACCAGAAGTCTGATAATTTTCACCAGATCATTTCGTCGCAATCGCATTATTCAACGTGATTTAACGTTAACGAACCTCGTGGCCCCGATTCTTGTTCACTGTGGCCCGATTAAAATCCTGTGGGAGTAATTTTGCAATTGATCCGGTGAAAACCCCTGGATACTCGCAACGGTAGCAAGCAATCGCCATCAAGTAATCCGGCTAGCGTCATTAGGGGAATCCGCGAGGACGAGCAACGTCTTTAATCTTAATTTGCCTCGGAATGCTTGCCAGCGTTAGCTCGCCGTGAAATGACCAACAGTCGATTTATATTCGAGGTGAATTTCCGTTTACGTTGGAGCACTGGAACTACCGACGATTGAACCATAAAATTTCCATCAGAGACATTGAAATCGAAAGAAAGAAAAAAAAAAGGAAAAGAAGAAATAGGGAAAATATTATAATACAATGGACTATACAAGTCCTTTTGTTTGTATATTTTACGAAGACTTATTTAAACATTCAAGAATTTTACGTATATTCTATAAAATATGTGACAAAAATTATAAATTGGCCAGTTTTTCCACTTTGGTAGTGTTAATATCAAATTCTGCTTACGTTTGTATTAATTTGTATTTATATGCTCGATAAAATTGGAAAATAGAATCGAATTTAATAATAATATAATAAAATATAATATAACAATATAATAATAATAATATAATAATATTTTATATTATTAATAATATAATAATATATTATATAGTTAAAACGCGATTAATTTCGTGAAATTTAAGAATAAAGTATAAAAATTCACGAACGTTTGCAATTTCACGATTTTTAAGCTGAATTAAAAAATTTTGCTTTTTACAAAGATTCTCGCCCGATTTTCTTCTGAAACAATTACCAATACAAATTTAAATTTGAATATTTAATACAATAGAATTTGTTCTCTATTCTATATATATACACAAATTTATAATCTAAAATTTCTCAAGAAAAGCATCCTTTTGATTTCGACGCTGAAATTCTTCGTACTTCGATTATCTCTCACGACCACGAAATGAGTCGTCTCGGTGAAAACAAGACGAACAGCGACGCGCGAGGGTTGTTCGCCGGTCGTCTAAAGCAATTTCTTAATTAGAAAAGCGAGGTCAGGTTTGTACGAACGAAATTAAAAGGGGCCTGCTCAACGTCGAAGCCGGTCTTAAATCAAAGCTGCTGGCCAATTGCCATCGATGTACTTCGTACGTCGAAGAAGTCGCGTCTTTTTGGGATCTTCTTTGTCGCACGCGCCATCCGGCTGACGAGAAATAAAAAAAAAAAGGGAGGGACGACCGGGAAAATTTCTACTAAAAGAAAGAAAAAAGAAAAAAGAAAGATGACAGAGGGAGGGAACGTGGTTCGAGGCGGTTCAAAAGCAGGCAAACCAGCAGCTGATCCGCGTCTTTTTCGTCTCGTTTTACGACCTCGACGTTCTCGAAATTTCTCCTTCTCTATCCCACGGACAGTGGCCGGACCCCTTTTTTTTTAATAAAAAAGGTTACGTCGCCTTTTACCCCTGCGCAATCAATTAGCACATCGACACCTTGAGGCTCGATCGATCGATAGCTAAGCTGTTTGATTAACGATGGATTGAATGATATCCAACGTGCTCGTCAGTGTTACAAAAAATAGTTAGAATTAAAATAGAGTGAAGAGAATTGTATCATTCTATCATTTATTTTTTTTTTTTCTGTGAATTTATGTACGAGACGTGGCCACTATTAGTGCAATTAAACGCACGTTTTCGTTATACGTTCGTCAAAACGTGTATCTTATCGATCGATGTTTAATTTAATTTAATTTAGTGGCCATTTGGAAACAAGAATTTAGAAACACTGCAATGAAAAGAAAGACGTACCTTTCTTTCTAAACCTGAGAAAGTCCGGTGTCACGTTCTTTTACTATTGGAATATTAAATATTCCTTTAATTATGTACAACTGTCGAATTAAATTTAATTACCAGTGAAGCATCGGCCAATTTCACGAATATCTTGTCATATTTTCTATTTTATTAGGTGATAATAAAAATCATTAATAATTCGGACTCAGAATCTCTCTTTGGAAAAAAAATATCATTCCTCTTCATTACAGTTTTCTAAGTTCTCTTTCGATGACCGTGAAATAAACTCTGTATTAACGTGGACTCGGAATCTCTTCAATTAAAAAAAAAACACGACTTCTTTTCTAAACTCTCTTTTTAGATAAAAAAAATCTGTCGAATGAAAAGTTTCGTATCCTCTGTATTATATGATTAATAACGCGAACTCGGAATCTCTTCAGTCAGAAAAGGCACGATCTCTCTTCATCGCAGCTTTCTCTGAGAAATGTCCTCCGTGTCCTCTGTATCATAAGCGTTCGTTTTACAAATATACGCTTGACTTAGACTTGGGAATAGACCTGGTTTATCGACGAAGCGTGCCACGAAGGTGATCACAAAGAACGCCGTTTGCGTTCAGACAGTGGCGATTAAATTCTCGGACCAGTTCTTGCCCGAATTCCGAAAATAATGCCAGCCTTTGGAAATCAAGGGTTATCAGGATCCCCCTTCCCCTCCCCCCCCACTTGGCGTCAGCCTTGTTTCAAACAGTTCCTCCCTAATTGTGCCAGAACCGGAATATGGACGATCAGAATACCGTTCTCGCGGCTCCTGATTACCTTTACGCCGAAATTAATCAGCCTAGAGCGTTTATCGGATGCAAAGAGGCATAATCGACACGACTCTCGGCCGAGGATGCGTGCTTTTACGCGTGAACTCCTTGGCAAGCGTAAACTGCGAGCAATTAGATCCTCATTTATTAATTTGCAACGTTGTCGGATTTCAAAAAGAAGTATTTAGAATCTCTTGGAGGTTTCTGTATTTTTATAATTTGGTATATTTATTATACTTCTTTCTTTTTTTTTTTTAACGAAATATATATAAAAATAAACATAAAAATAAATATAAATATAAAAAGTATAAATGTAAAAATAAATATAAATATAAACATAAAAATAAATATAAATACAGAAATAGATATAAATATAAATATAAATATAAATATAAATATAAATATAAAAAGTATAAATATAAAAATATAAATATAAAATGTATAAATATAAAAATATAAATATAAATGTAAAAGAGAAATATTTTGGAAATTTTTCTCACAAAGTTTGGACAAAGGTTTCCGCTTTCCACGACAAAAAGAGAACAGTCTTCGATTTTCCAAAAAGATTTCAAGATAACATAAATCTGAAATATCTCTAACTTCATGTCAACTTGGCAAACATCCTCGTAATTATAGAATGTAACGAGTACTTTTTCCAAAGGTATTAAACAAAAATTAAAAATCCTTTCGCTCTCGCGAAAGAAGACAAACGTTGACAAATTTTCCATTTTCCACATGCTCGTCAGTTCGTAATAAATAAATCGTAAGGAAATCATTCGAGCAACAATAATGTAATACCTGCGCAATGATAACTGCATGGAAAATTCACCCCATCGAAACGTGATTTCAACGAAATAATCGCCGATACGTTCGTTTCGACGCGCGTTGTCGACTGATGGCGTTAAGTCGATACTAATCGCGCTGATAGCAGATCTCGCCGGCTCCGATCCGACAGATAACTTTCGGTGTAATTAATAACGACACTGTATATCAGATCGGTATCGCGAGTAAGACGTCGCGATGAAGGAAACGTGACGAACCACAGGTGTTCCGCATCGTGCAACAGAGACGTTAATAATATTCATACGTTCGCTAATTTCGTTCGCATGGAAACCTTTCGTTTCAAGATCAATTTCACTTTGCAAATTGTTACGAATCGGCGGTGCTTAATAGAACGGCGGCGACTCTTTAAATCGAGCGGAACGAATTAATAAAATTTCTTTTCATTTTGTAATCATTTGTCACTTGTCCGGGATTCAATTGTAACAAGTAATTGTAATCGTACTGAAATAAAAAATTAAAGCTTCTAACTTTATAATTATATATAAATATATCTTTATTTCTAAATATATAGTTTATAAAAAACATTATATTTTCAATATAAAGAAATTTATGATAATTATATTTAAAGATTTTTAATTTTTTATATTTAATTTTTACATATTTTAAATTAAAAACTAAAATAATGAAAATTTACTTTTTTTTACATTTTGTTATATTAAATTTATTTTTTATTTTAATTATTATATTAAATTTATCATTATTTAAAATTTTTACAATTTGTAAAAGTGTCGAAAGAATTTTAACAATAAAACACACGTAGAAATTTCTCGGATATTCCGAAAATTCTCTCACTCTCCAAAATATCCTTTTTTGGGAGCATTCGAGAGCTTTCGAGACAATTTTCGTACAATTTTCGCTAGTGTTTTTCACACTACAATATTTGTTTCTGCAACGTACTTTTATTAATTAAATAAGAAAAATTGAAATAAATGAAAATTAATTTGTTAATTTTTAAAAACATCAATAGGAACCGTAAATTTTAACAAAATTAGCCAGCCAGAGATCACGGTCGAATTTTTGCATCCGTAGTCAAGACTGTTAATGTTGTTCGAATTTTTGCGCAAAGTGTCTGAATTATAGAGGATTAGCGCGAATCGATTATCAACGAAACTAGGTAGCAAATGTTACCCACGAAATTGTACCAAGGGGACGGTATTATGTTAATGAAATTATGATACCGTGTGCGCGAAATAAAGTGAGAGAAGAAGGATATGTATGACGTTGTTACGTTGGCAAGCTGCATTAATTGACCGTCTATTTCGTCGGTCGTAAACGCGATCGTTGCGATGGATCGACGAGCGAGAAGAGACTTGGGACCGTCTCGTTAGCATAATGAAAGTTCTCGTGGATAATCGATGGCCACGAGATCGCCACCTCTGGTAATGCTCTCCCCTCGGTCTTGGGATTCCCATTGCAGCAACACCGGGATTTAAACAATCTTTTTCGTCTGGGTGTTAACGAGCCCCCTACTTAGCTGCCCAATAATTGTTACGACGCCGCGATAAAATCTGCAAGCGTGGCGTAATTGAATCACATTCGCCTTCTTACGTCGCCTCGAACGAGCCTAGCACGCGTGTGTTTTGACTCTAAATTGGAGTTTAAAGCGGGACGTTTATGTTCGGGAGTATGACGGAGGATTTGGCAGGGTGTACAATGTTGGAACAAGGTAGTTAATTCTGAAGATACGGTTACTAGAGGCGAGGTCGAATTTTTTTCAGATCGTTGGAAATTAATAGAAATTAAGGGAGCAGGACAACAGTGTGACTGGCCTAAAAATTATTTTTACGAATACTTTGGAGGGCTAGCAAAACAAAAGTACATATTTGTTTGACAGACTTTTGAACGAGTAATAAAAATTCTAGTCATTCATGTCGTTCAGTATGATTGAGTTTCGCGGTATTCCACTCTTCTGACTATAAACGAGAACGTACTTGTGATTCCTGTCATTTATCAAATATCATAAACGATTGCAAAAAGGAGAAAAATTGAAATCCAAAATGGAATATACGAAAGCTTTCACAATCCAAAATAAAGAAAGAAAATCTACTGCTCTGTCGAGAAAGTTTCAAGAACATTAAAAAAAAAATCTCGAAATTTCCAGAAAGTTTCAAGAACTTGAAAGGAATCTCGAGATTTCGAGAGAATCTCTGGAACATCGAATGAAAGAGTCGTGATCAGAGGAACACATGTCGTGACCGACAGTGCGTGGATCCCTCTGGCCAAAGTGATCCACGGTGAAATTACGAATTCAGGAATCGCTCGGGCACAGCGGTTTTAAACGTTTAATCTGGCAAATTGCGGCAGGCCAGCGGCATCTAGCCGGAATCAATCGGGAAGCTCTGCCTTGTAATCGAGTCGCGCATTAAATGCGTTCTGTAACCCAGTTTACAACGGCGGTGCTTCGTCGATCTTGGTCGTAGATACCGGTGGCCGCCACCCGATCGATCGACCGGCCACGAACGCGTTCGAACGTCGGTGTCGCGTGGCCGCCACACGACACGTCGTGCGGAGCCAGATAACACCGGAAGATCCCGAAATGACCATCGGCGGCGGCGATCCACAGACGATCGTTCGCCTGGCGAACGCTGAGAAACGAACGTGAGCGTCTGAAATCGACCAGCGATCGGACAACTCGGGGTGAAGAGGAGGCGAGTCCATCGTTTCGATAGCCAGGTTCGCTGAATTCCAGATCACGTTGATACGAAGTTATTTCAATTAAGATTGAATTTACGTGAACTGGTTTCTTGTAGCGGATCAAACGATCAGATTACAAAAAGATTATTTTCTGTTTGAATATTGGTGCTTAAGTAACAGATGAGAAAAAGGAATGGTTCTCAAGCTCTCAGATTAAAGTGAATTGCTCTCAAACAGTAGATAAAGTGGTTAAACTAGAAGATGATCTGTCAAAAAAGACAGTCACTTCGTGGTTTAAATTGTCATTTAAAGTGTGTCTCAGATTCAAGTGAACTGCTTTCAAGTGGTAGATCAAATGATTAGATTAGAAGGATAATTTTTGTTAGTATATAGGATGTACATAGAAAGAAAAAGGAACATGTTCATGTTTTACATATTGTTTCAAATGTGTATCAAGTTCAGATTCAATTGAATTGCTTTCAAATAGTAAATAAAATGATTGAAAGAAGATGATTCTTGCTAGAACATCAATACTGATACATATAGAAAGAAAAAAAGGACAGACAGTTCATGATTTAAAATGTAATTTAAAATGTGTCTCAAGTTCAGATTCAGGTTCAGAGTCAACTGGATTGCTTTCAAATAGTGTGAAATGTTTAAGTTAAAAGAAGACAATTTTTTCTAGAATATTAATACTGATGTAATGTGGAAAGAAAAGGAAAGTTTATGCTATACATGTGGTTTAAAGTCTGGCTTAAAATGTGTCTCAAGTTCAGATTCAGGTACAGATTCAACTGAATTGCTTTCAAATAGTATGAAATGTTCAAGTTAAAAGAAGACAATTTTTTCTAGAATATTAATACTGACGTAATATAGAAAGAAAAGGAAAGTTTATGCTATACATGTGGTTTAAAGTCTGGTTTAAAATGTGTCTCAAGTTCAGATTTGGATTCAGATTGAAGTGAATTGCTTTCAAGTAATAAATGAAATGATTGAAATAGAAGATGATTTTTTGCTAGAATACCAATACTAACATGTATATGTATAGTATTTGTAGAAACAAGTACATAGTTCATCAGATTCAGATTGTTGAAGCAACTTCTTTAATCTAGAAAAATCAAGTTAACATATCTAAATTAAGATAAAAAGAAGCTCCTGTTACAGTGAAAATATTTGAGTCCGAGTTATACTCGTTTAAACGTGATTTAAACAGAACATGATCACGCGGTTAATAATTTGAACGAAACTGAAATAGGAAAGGACGAGTCAATCAGTCTGAACGAAGTTTAAGTAGAAAAAAACGTCTGTACAAACTTAAGAAGAAAACGTCTGTTTGAATGAAACGAATTTGAACGAAACTCGAGTGTAAAAAGGATAATTCGATTAATCGGGACGAAGCTTGAAAAATGTAATTCCACAGACTTGAATGAAATTCCAAACTGAAATAGAACAGAATGATTGAACAAACTTGAGCCAAACTTACTTAGACGGATGATTCGAGTGGAGAGAAACGAACGAGACTCAAGGAGAAGGAGAAGAAGAAGAAGAAGACAAAACTCGCGAGAGAGGAGGCAGAAGAGAAAGGGGCAGAAACAAGGCGAAGGAAATAAAAAAGGAAGAGTGAAGAAGAAAAGGAAGAAAGAAGGAGAGATAGAGAGGAGGCGAACAGAAGACGTTCAATTTCTGTCGCATCTGCCTAAATGTACGTTAGCCTATGATCATCGTTGGGACCCGCACGGCATATTATATCTCTGGGGAGACTAAATATCGTTTGATTGCGATTTTCGGGACAGGCATTATCGTGTACGTGTCACGATACAAGAAAGATGATCGCGCGCTCGCCCCGCCGGTGGTTAAGGCCGCGCGCCATCGCCTCTTCCTCCTCCTTTCACCCCTCGTCCCGACCATTATCGATCTTCCGAGTGCAGAAATTGTTTCGCCGCTTTTAGGCCCGACCCCGGGAATAATTGATACAACGTGGCGCGTGCGCTGCATTCGCCAAGGAAATCGCGCGCAACACCCGTCCGCCAGTGAATATCTAACGTGGCGCATACACACCCCCGCTCGGGAATCTCGGGACAAGTACTATGTTTCTATAGTAAAAAATAGTACGATATAAATTGTAAATTGTATACGGAATAAACGTAATATTTATGATATATAAATTGCACGGTATAAAAGTATGAATTACAATATAAATTGTTGTGTACGTACGATATATTAATAAATACATTTATGTATTATTTATGTATTATTAAATACGCACGTGTATTTTGTTAATAATACATAAACAATACATAAATGTATTATGTAGATGTTAATAAATGTGTATAGTATAATTATATGCAATAAATATAAAGCATACTTTGCAGCAAAGATTCTGTTAACATATTAATATATTATGTTACATATCGTAGTATTGTATTACAATATATACAATATAATTAAATATAATATATATAAAAAAATTAAATAAAATATTTATAAAAATATAATTTATATAATACTTTATATAAAGACTCTGCTGTGTACTATTAAATTATTATACGTCGTATTGTAAAATATATACACACGATAAGTACTGAATATTAAAAATAAAAGTCTGTCTTGAGAGTTTTGGACGGGAATGTATGATACATATGTATGTACATAAGCTGAGAATTTCAAGTATCCAACGCGTGCGAATTTGTCGATCGACAAGTTGATTTATCATCGATCGTCGAGGATTTATGGACCATTTGGAATGGAGATCGGATTGCGTCTGCTTGCTAGGAAGTCGCAGAGCGAGGTCTTTGTAATTTTATAAATTTTGACTAATACCATAAAATAGTGGTAAAATTAAAAATTTTTTTAACAGGCTGCAATTTTTTGTAGAAGAGGTACAATGTGACAGTAGTTTTATAAATTTATTGCAATGTTAGGTGAGGTGGCCTAAAATAATCTTCATCCTACTAAATAATATTCATTTATGTTGTATATATTTATATATTTAATTATATTTATTGCTGTTAAACAGACTAACGAACTGACCGATTAAAGGATCACGAAATTGTAAATCATTTTTAAAAAATCTTGAAATTCCAATTGAAATTAAATTTGACAAAACAAGCAAAGCAAATTAATCAAACTAGAGCTCAGAATTAAAACTGAGACCACTTGCGCTGGACAACTGATTGCGGACCATAACGAGTGACCGAACCGTACACAATAATTCGTCGCTGTTTCTTTTTTTTTTTTTTTTTTGAACTCGTTGGTATATCACTGGATAGAAATGATTAAGAAGTAATAAAACCTTGCCTAGGTTACACTTAAATATACTTGAAACTGAGGAAATATTGCAATTTTGGGGCAAAAAAAAGAAAAAAAATGGCACGTCGTTCCAACGCAAGAGATTAAAAACAATTTTGCCCCCGAAAGAAGATGCTCAAACGACCGCGATCTGGCATTAAATTCTCTAACCACTCTACAGAATTGCAAATTGCTCATTAAACAGACATAAATCACGTGGTTATGACACGCGAGCACGTACGTACGTACGTACGCGCGGCGCGTGAATGATAAAAATATTTATTATGCTGAGCATGCATTGACAATCTGATTACGATGCAAAGGGCTGTCTCTCTAAAGTACCGGCATTTCGTGGCCGACATTTTAAAACCGCCTTATATTACACAGCAGCTGGAGTATCGCGATTTTTAATCATGCATCGCCATACACATCGTATATTATCGCCCGCGGGACAAGTATTATTTCGCTAATATTCCGAGCATCGGGCCACTTAATGTTGAAATATGACGTCGTGTACGGGGGACAACTTTATACCGGGTGTTCCGCGGGCCCGTCCCGAGTCGTTCTTTTTGCAAACTAATTTTTAACGTCGCGTCAAGAACCGAGACCGATTATTAGCCACGCGCGGTACAGTGGATGAAAACGGGAGGATTTTGTTTTTTTTTTTTTCCTTTTTTTCTCTCGCCTCCCCTCCACGTCCTGGTAATAACCAACGGTTAACTCTTCATTCTTCATGAAGACATAAATATTCGTTCGTTTCGTTCTCGGTGATGGCCGTGTCCGCTGGTTGTTGTCCTCTCCCTTTTCTTCCGCCGTCGCACACGACGGCAGAAATGAAACGACCGCTCTCAGTTTCGCGATTGAAAAATTATTACGCGAAGTTTGTCTCGCTGATTGATCGTCAGCGATATTTTCTTCCCCTTTTTTTTTTTTCTTTTTTTGAAGGGATTTTTCTTTCTCCGATACACCAACGTGAAAGTGAAATCACACGCAGGTGCTAATTTGAATATTTATCGCTTCGGTTAGAATTAATCGAGTGCGATTTGTTTTTTTTTTTTTTTTTCTTTGCCTGCGGATGAATTATTGGCAATTATTGAATTGTTTCTTTCGCGTGACTTTTGGGATAATGGGAATTTTGTATTATATTCAAACATCGCAACAATGTTCACGCTTTGAACGTCTGCTGTAACAAAATATTGGTATTTTATTTATATCGAAGGCATTATGAAGTGTCGGTATTTTTATTGACGATGAATTTCAAATTGCTAAACTCCTTTCTTTCGATAAATAAAATTATTAAAATATCAGCAGTCTTCCGATATTAGCCTTGACTTTATTAATATGCTTAATTAACACTAGAACTACCGAAGATTCATAATTTTTTTTTAAATACATTACAGATGCAAAATAGTGTAATTTTAGAGGTTTAAACGACTTTTTATAAAATACGTGAATAAAAGTTCGTGCGTTCTATTCTTTTCACTTTAATATCTCTGATGAAAATTCTATGCTTTAGTCCTCGGTAGTTCCAGTGTTAACTCAAAACTTTCGAACCTCTTCTTCAATACCAATTCACATCGTACAAACGTCAATTAAATCAAGTACACGCGAGTTGAAAAAAAAAAAAGGAAGAATAAGGTCCAAGGAGGAGTACTTGCAAAAATTACACCGAATTACTCGATACGATCGAGAAACGAGATCGTTACTCGAGGAACAACCGCCGCGACTAAATAATAATGAAATAAATAAAATCCGGCGCGTCTTCGTTTTACTTATTATTATATTCAGCTGGCCTATGATGTTATTACCGGTCTTTTGGATTATAATGTAATGCCACGCACGGACGATGCAAAAATTTTAATGCGACAGATTAGAAAAAATGGGTGGAGGGTTTACATTTAGAGCGACGCTGTGTATAAGTACCAGCCATCATGGAGATTGGGCTGCAATTTCAAGACTCCAAAATGTGTGTGCAGCGAATGGAAGAAAAAGAACGGATGGCCGCACGCCTGTGATTACGAATGATGCTGCGTTGCTACATATGTACGAAAATCGGCGACTCTCGCGCGCGTCTTCATCGTACACGCGAGCGTCGATGGGCGTTGAAACCGTTCACGCGCTCGATTTTGAACGATCGTCTCGAGAAAAGTAGCGAAAGAAACTTCCCCGCTAAACGTTTCTTCTGGAAGATCGTTTGTCATCGAGCTATTTCCTGGGGAGGAGATTTGTTACTAATTGCTACAATCATCGTTCGTTACGAACTGTCATTAATTGAGATTTCAGACTTTGCTCTTTTTTTCTCCTCCACCAGAGTTTTTGAAACAACTTCTCGTTCTTCTTTTGGCATACTTGATCATTTACAGGAGAATTTTTTAGACTTTCTGTGAAAGAAAATTCGTCCGTTTCAATTATTTTAAGAATCTGAAATCTACCATAATTGTAGCTGCTGCTCATCTCTCTTTCCTTGCAATATTAATTCCTGAACTGTAAATATTTTAACTTTGGATCTTGTGAGAAACCAGCAGGTTTAATACAAATTAAATATTGTTGAATATTACTAAAATTTTTATTAAAATTATTACTAGAATTATTACTAAAATTTTTATTAAAATTATTACTAAAATTATTATTAAAACATTACTTAAAAACGATGTAATTGAATATTACTTAAATTAAAAGATATTGATTGAATTACGATATTAAGCTTAATTAAGATATTGATCGAATTAAATAATAATAACTTACCCCCTGCCACCCGCTGCATTCCGCAAACCAATTTACCAATTTCGTATCACTGGAATATCCCACTTCGCCGAAGTCGCCAAGAGCCACGGATGCGCTCCTAATTACGACACCACGAGATCCCTAATCGTCTCTCCGCATCATCGGGGTCCGGGGCGTCGCAAAGAACAACGCGTGCGTAATTTCCTCGCGGAGGCAATCTCCGTGGGCCATCGCTGCGTCGTACAAGGAGAGAGGACCTATTCCAGACTACCGAGACACAGAAGGTGGCTAATAGGCATTCGTGATTTCGCGTGCTTAGATTTTTAAGGGCAGGTGAACGGGTCCCAGGCAACTGTCCCCTCGGAGGCAAAGATCCAATCCCCCTCCCCTCGTTCCATTTTCTCCTCTCTCCCTTTCGTCCAAGCGGGGAAATAAAGAAGAAGAAGAAGAAGAAGAACGACGACGAAAAAAGGGGGGAAAGAAATAAACGTCGAGCACGCCACTCTGTGGTGTGGTGTCGAGTGGCCTACGGTGTTGCGTTCGAGAGAGACCGGATTCTGTGCGGCGAGAGCGAAAGTAGGCGGCGCCACGAAATTTCGCATTGACTTTCTATGAGCTTCGTATACCCGGTGGCATTCATAAATCGTTCGATGGTCGAGTGGGACGGAGTGAGGGTTGGATCGAGCCGATCAGGGGGAACATGTGGAACACGTGCCCTGTTTCGTGCGTGCGCCGCGCGACCGCGATCTTGATACGGAGACGTGTGTCTCGGATCAAGGGTGCGTGTCTTCGATCCGGTGTTCGGGGATCCTGTGTACACTGTCGTTCATAAGTCGTGCGACACCCGGTACTTGCAATTAGCGGGCGTGAAAATGAAAAAAAATCGCCGACCTTTTCTTACAGTTTGTCGTCGGCAGATTGATAACAAGAATAATTCTTGTAACTTTTAACTGAGAAATTCAAATTTAGATTTGCGATCGATTCAATGCTTTTTAAGGGGCGCAAAAATTAATTTTTATTCCAGTTACAGGAAAATTGCAATATTTAATGATTAATTGTTATTGGCTGTGGTAAAACACACTGTTGATTCCTAATTCTCTACTGCGAGTGAATTATTAGACATACTGGTGAATTACTGGCACTAACCAGATATTATTATACTGGAACTCAATCACTATCAGAAATGTAGATAGATAGATAGGTCTTTATTGTTCTCCCTTAGGATTACAATTACCGCTCCTCCTCCACCTCCATACAGTCTTCTTAGAAATAAATACAATAATCGTTCACAGCCTAGCATCACATAACCTCCACTCACATATCATTCCCTAATATCAAATATAATAATAATATAATACAAAATATAATATAATATAATAATAATATACTATAATAATAATATAATAATATAATAACAACCACCACTTAATTACACCATAAGCATTACCATAGCTAATATCCTACTATATATTCCACTAGGCCCGCTCTTATATCTAATTATACCTTTTTCCTTCCCCCCGCCCTATCTTTGGCCTCATTCTTTGCATTATTATCACTTTGTGCTTTTCCTTGCCCTAGTCACCCCTCGCCATTTTCTTCCTACCGTACTTTGTTTTCCTCCTCCGATCTACCCTCACATCCTCCTATCAGAAATATATTCGCAAGTAGTTTCAAATTGTACAAGTTTTCGATATATTTTTCATAATATATATATTTAAATATGAATATCATATACATATGTATTATATATTTATTAAATATAAATTGTTCTGGCCCAGAACAGGTCAGTCGCACAAGTAGGCGACTGTTACAACAGTTATAACTCACTCCAACATCTGGCAAGGGATTTTATTGACAGTCAAGGCCATAAACATGCCGACCTTCCCAATTTCCCTGTCGTCCTTGCTAATTGCACCCCCTGCATGCAAAATGGGACTGGGGACATGGAAAGGATCGGCATGATCAACCAACGAGGAAAAACCCTAGAGGCCGCCCTTGCCCGAGGTATAGAGGAAGTATGGCCCTGTCGCCTATATAAACACAGCTCATGCGATTCGCTAAAAAGAAAGCAGTCGCGTCGAGTCATTCGAGAGTCAGTCATTCAATTCATTCGATTCATTCATTCGCTCAATTCGCTTCAGCCATTCATTCATACACGAGCTTACAACTCCTACATCATACACACAGTCAACAGTCAATCTGATCTCGTTGTTAAATATACTTGTTTTACCAAAAATACGCATCCATTATTCCAACCTCTCTCCGACGGAAGTAAAAGACCAGACGAGGGAACTGCCGGCACGCACGGACATCACATACACCGCGTTGTGCCCGTACATAAATATTTAATTTATATCAATTAAATATAAATATCATATACATATATATTATATATTACATATTTATTATAATACTAATATAATTACAACGTGAAATTAAAATTTACTACGTTGCGTGTATCGCGTAAAAAATTGAATCGTACTATGTTTCAAAAATCTTGTCGTAGATTTATTACAAATTATTAGACTATGATTCTGCGTGGTATATCGAGAGCTTAATTCCAGTTAATAACAACAGCCCGTGAAAACGTGAAATTAAAATTTATTAAGTGAGTAAAAAATTAAATTATACCGTGTTATATTATGTTTCGAAAATTTTATATTATAGAAATTGCTTTGTCAAAGGTTCTGTGTATTTCAAATTCGGTAAGCGTGCCACAACTTATGGACGGGAGTGTATATTGGACCCACTCGCGGCGCCAGGGTGCACTTTCACAGAAGAAGGGGTGAATATAGCGCTACTTTAATGGGGAGATCGAAGGTTTGTAATCTGCATTTCTCGTCAGGGCCACGTTTTAAACAATATTTCGCGCCGCATCTGTCACTTGAGTCAGTGACTGCGGGCGAGAATTACGTTTCAATTTGAGATTCGATTGAGATAAGATTGGAGAAAAAACATTTTTATAAATTTTCTTGTCGAAGCACACCGATGTTAATTACTGTTTGAACTAGATCATCTGCACTTGACCTAATTTTTATGACGTTTCGTGCGTGGCGGTCAGAAAACGTTTTCTTCGTTAAACGTTGAAAAAAATCCAAAGAGATTCTTTACACTTCGACGACACAGTTTCAGCAAGTGTTAAATCTACTAATTTATAAAACGAGTATTACATATAACGATGTAAATGAAATTTAATATTTAAATTTATTAATATTAGTATTATTTACCATTAATTTCAAAATTTATCAATATTTAAAATAAATATTACTATTATTAAACACTAATATTAAAATTTACTAATATGAAATTTAAATTTCATATTTAAATTAATTTGAACTTAATTTACATATAATACAAAGGAAGTTATATGTCATTGTATAAATAATATACAGAATTTTATTTACTATACAGTAATAGTAGACAATGGGAAAAAGAATGGAATATATTTAAAAGGAATTCTTCACTTTTGAAAAACATTAGGACGTTAAGAGAGATCAGAGACCCTTTACGCAGGTTTTTTCAGAAATGCTAGAAAATCAGAGGCACCATCGAACAGTGGCGTTCAGTTTCCATATAGAAGGGACGCTTCTTGCCTCGTTGTTAATTGAACGATATCGAGAATCGTCGCGGAATCCCGAGCAAAGGACAGAAATTGTCCGTGTCGATCGGTTCAAAGGATCGGCAGGACGACTTCTTGCGCCAGTTACAATGCGGATTTGTCTGTAAAATATCATCGGACGGACGTCGTCGTTCGTTCAGCTATGCAGGCTCCGTGGTCTCGTCCGATTCTTTTTCAACGCGTTACTTTTTCTCCGTTACGTGTCGCGGCCACGGTGTTTCAAGGCAGCACAGTGATGGATAAGCACGAAGATCGAAATAAACAGGAGCTTTCGAAGATTAGATTGTTCTAATAGATTGTTTCCATAATGATATAGTTAACATTGTCTGTTTTCTTTTTTTGTAAAAAAATTTGTAAAAAAGAGGAAATGATTTCGTAAAATTCCCCTGGAATTAGACTTGTTGCAAGAGATATCAACTTTCTATAATGAAATAAAATAAAATTCATTAATGTTCATCTTGTCTAATGAATATATTTTATAATACTAAGATACATGAATATAATATACTAATATTGAATAATGAATATAATAAAGTATACTTGATATTAATTTATTAATATTTATATTTAATATTAATTTATTAATATTATATTATACTTAATATTAATATATCAAAAGTATACTTAATATTAATTTATTAATATTTTTACTTCATGTTAATATATTAATATTATATTATATTTGACATTAATATATTAATATTATATTATACTTAATATTAATATATTAAAAGTATATTTGATATTGTAATAATAAGATGAATATTTATGAATATGAATACATTAAAATACATTATAATACATTAATATATTAAAAATGTACTTGATATTAATTTATTAATATTTATACTTAATGTTCACATATTAATATTATATTATACTTAATATATTAAAAGTATACTTGATATTGCAACAATATTGCATATCAAAATCTTCTCTCGTCTTGATTCAAAATTAATTTCGAAACAGAAATTAACGCATCAAAGAAGGAATTTGGAAAAAACGGTGTAAGATGTCGAAAACGGTGGACGAAAATGTGGCCAGTGTTGAAGAAGGCTGCGTTATTTTATACCTGTTTCTCATACCGGAAATACGTGGATATCTTACGTCAGTTTCTGTCCAACCTTCGTCCTTTCTCGGCAAACATTTAGTTTTTCCGTAATCGAGTTCCCGCGCCAACTGACGAAGTAAATTCTGGGTCCCGGCGAATGATTACGTGTGACGTGCGTGGACTATGATTAAGTTTAAAAATCGTCCATCAACGATGTGCCTGCTTTTCGGCTTCTCCTAAACGCCGGGTCGGCCCTGTTTATTAAAACCAACGGGCACGATTGTTCTGCGTGGAACGTGAAGCTGTTGCGACATCCCGAAATTTCAGTGAAACGAAGACGATTCTTCTTCGTTCGTCCCTTCTCGATCTGCTATTTCATCCCTCGACAATTCTCTCGAATAACTCGAAATTTTTCTGCAATACCTCATTTTTACCATGCAATAGATCTTTTTTTTCTCCTTAATAAATAAATATTATTTAAATATTTTATATTTTCTCGTTGTATACTATTATTATGTATAATAGTATATAAAATTCTATATATTATTTATATAATAATATATAAAATAAAATAAATATTGTTAAATATTTTTTTTTCTCATTGTATACTATTACTATGTATAATATAGAATTCTACATATCATCTATATAATATTATATAATTTCCTTTGTATTACATGTAAGTTAAGTTTAAATTAATCTAAATATAAAATTTAAATTTTATATTAATAAATATTAATAAATTTTAATAGATTTTAATATTAATATTAAATAATATTTAATAATATTAATAATATCTATTTTACTCGACTAATTTTCTTCATTCACACTCGTATATTCGTGTACTCGAATATTTTTTGACAATTTCTAAATGTGATCGTTGGGCTAATTTGAAGAAGCAGTGGCCATCTTTCAAAAAAAGAAAAAGATACCAGGCGAATAAAATAAAATTACGCGGCGTCATTACGTTATCAAGTTACTATGCTGTCAATTTGACGCAAAACAGGCAATTAATCTTTTTCAGTGGTGCCCTTCCTCTCGTCTTAATTGCAATCTTATGAATTGCTTTGGCATTTCATTTGTCAGTTTTCGTAACTTCTCTTTAATTACACGCGCGCGCTTTGTGCCCGTACGTTGCACGAATGATCACTCAGCCATGATTAATTTCTCAATCTTGGAACTTTCGCGCGCGTCGAGAAGAAATTGGGGAAGCTTCGATTTGACAAAAATAATTCATTATATTCATCGCGTACTATTATATTGGTATATACATGCATTTATTCTCATTAAAATCCACATTGCACGGAGAAACATAGAAGCAGATAGAAAAATAGCATCTTCTGATTCCAATAAATAAGAAATACAGCGCTGAATATTAAAAATTGCAATATAAAAATATTAAAAAATATTTTTAAAAAAATGCAAATAGTGAATATTAAAAGTTAGCAGAAACGTGAAACAAAGTAATTTATTTTTTATATTAATTTTAAAATAATTAAAACAATTATAATTAAAATTAAAATAGAAGAAGAACTTTTTTCTGACGAAATATAATAAAGGCAAAAAATTTTTATCTTTAGATATATAAAAAAATAGTAAAATAGAAAAATAGGAAAATAAAAAAATAGTAAAATAGAAAAATAGTAAAATAGTAAAATAGAAAAATATAAAAATAGTAAAATAAAAAAATAGAAAAATAGTAAAATAGAAAAATAGAAAAATAGTAAAAGTACAATAGTAAGATATCAAAATTCCTTTACCATTCGATGTAATTTCTTTTCTCTTTCGTTTTCTCTCCCTCGTCGTTCTCTTTGACACTCTGGTTCTTCCCCTGTCTTCCCTCCTGTTTCGATCGCGAATCTCTATCGCTTACAGGCGGACGCGAATCAGAATGAGGCGGCCGCGTCCAGGTAGCGCAATCGCTTTTGTTTAGAGCGTGCAATTTTGAAGGTTGCGCTCGGGGTTTCTTGCCGTGGCTGGTACCTGGGGGCCGGAACAATTTACCGAGGATCCACCTAAATGGTTCGCGCACGAAGTGTCATTACGCTTCCAAAAAATGTTCCCTGCCATAGTCGCGAAGGGTGGTCCTAATGATACGGTCACACACACGTGCCTTCTTCTGCCGAGCATCGTTCATTCCCTTGATTATTAACACTTAGATATTGCGCATCGAACAGATCAACGATGGCCATGAAATTTCTATTTTATTTCGAATCCATCTTGTCGCGTTGTTGAGGAGAATATTTAGTGAATCGTTTTTTCTTTAATTACCTTTTTAATACAAACTCCACTCCATTATTAAAAATAGGAATTAAATCGGTTTTTAATTAAAATTGTCTGGCTAGGTTTCAGCAATAAAATGTGCTGATTATTACCTGTTTAATTCGTTTAAACTGTAGATTAATTTATTTGAAGGATCTCGAAGGGGAAGGCAACATATTCAAAACTACGTTTTAATTAACGACTTTCCCTTAGTTTCACTATAAGCCAACCCTTTCACTGAAGTCCATATCGAGGAACGCTCTCGTTATGCGAACGCAGCACTTCCGCTTTAGCGAGTTCGCAATTTTGCAATCGGTGATATTTGTAATTGTAATTATTCAATATGCAACGATCTGACTTTTACAACACTTCAATTTTCACAATTAATAATAAAATGATTGCAGTTTCATTCGGTTATTTTTCTAAGCAAATTTTATTATATATTATTATATATTAATATTATTATAATAATATAATAATAAGAATTATTATATACTATATATGTATAATTATATTACTGTCAAAATATAATTGTTATACGGTGTAATGAAAGAATTATTAAGTAAATTCGAGCACTGCGGTAGTCTTATGAATTTATGCTTCTTTGGTGCATAAAATTGTCACGAAACGATGGCTTACTACAGTTACAATATATTGCTGGTTGCTGTTCCACAGGCGTCCTGCAAGATCAATGCAGGACTCCTGTGAAAATATTTTTAATCTTAAATATCTCAGTTTAAATACAGAATCATTCAGAAATCAAATTAATCAGTTTTTATGAAAAAAAAAATTCTACTGTTAATAGACTGATACTCGGTATTGAAATTAATAAATCTTCCACAAAAAGGGAATGATCAATACTGCCTCTGAATGTTCCAAATAAAAAGATAATTCATGATAAATTGAAAGATAAATTGAAGAAATATTTACGATAAATTAATTTAAGATAAATGAAAATTTTCCATTATCTCCCCTTAATTTCTTCCAAACACCACCAAATTACACATTTTGACAGTAATTTAACACTAGAACCACCAAAATGGTCAAAATGACCATTTGAATATTTTTTGTCAAATATTTTACAGATATAAAACAGTAGATTTTTAAAGACTTGAATGATCCTTCGATAAAATACATAAACAATAGTTTGTGTATCCTGTCGTACCACAAAGATTTTCTGTTTCATTTATTTTAACGTCCCCTGATGGAAATGTTATGCTTCGGTAATTCGTGTGTTCATACGAAATTGTCGTTGTCAAAAGTATTTCTCATTGTCGATGCCCGTAAAAAATCATCAGACGGTCGTTGAAACGGTCGTAAAAAATCAATCTCTGCCGTTCTCGACCCAAATTGTAGGAATCGCGTCAAACCGGGCTCGTTCGATGATCACCTGCTTAAGTCGCCCTTGTCTTGGCTCAGCGTACTTGAAAGTCCGCCTCCTTGTACGCGACTCTTGCCACAATAAACACGCGAAAGTGTCGAGGGACAGCAGTCGTGTTTGGCAATTCGAAAATCACAAGGTTCGCCGGCAGAAGGGGTGAGCTTTCGCCTTCGGGCTGATGTACATACGAGCGACACCTGTGCTGCGCAACGAGCCCAACGTTGTAATGAGCACAGCTGTGCGCCCGCTCGTCGCGCTTCTTCTCTTCTCTTTTCGGTTTCTCACGCGACTAATCACGCATCGGTGTGTGTGTGTGTGTGTGTGTGAGTCTCAACAGCGTTGCGATTTTCGTCGAAATCTCGTGAGCGAAATGGCTCGATCGAATCTGGGTCGTACTGGATCTTTCTTCTTTTTTTTTCTTCCATTTGTTTGAGTCGATTCGATCGATACGATACTTCAATCGAGTTTCGAGAACATTGGACCTTGGTTCTTCTTTAGAAGTTGCCTCCATTTTATTTTCTCCTGTCCTTTCGAAATGAGAGTGGATTAAAAGACTTGAGAATTTCGACAAAAGGAATAACGGAGACTCCTCTTTCTTTCGTTTCTCGTTTAATTTTTTTCTTCTGAAGTAATAATAGAATCTCAACCACGAGTATTTTCTTTTCTCAATTTTCCTGTTTATTTCGATTTTTTTCTCTCTCTTTTAATTTCTCCAGTTTTGTTCTTTTCTCATTCTTCTCAAATGACTCATTCTTCTCAAATGACTCGTGGATTTCTACAAAGTGAATGCGCTACATTTTTCTTCTTCTTCGGCAGTTCCTCTCATTTCATTTCATTCCTCTGCACTCTTTCCTGTATAATGTACAATATATTATAATACAATAATGTAGAGACGTAATATAAATAATTTAGTTTATTTAGTGAAAATTGTGATAACAGAACAACAAATAATTAAACAAGACAAGTTACTTTAAACACGAATCAACAATTCAAATAAATTCTTTTAACAATTGACACTTTTTAACAGTTCTCTTTCAACGCTCTCTCACGACTCTGGTCTTTTTTTTTTTAAACTATATTACACTACACTACACTACACTACACTACACTATACTACACTATGCTATACTATACTATACTATACTATACTATACTGAAAAAAACTATACTAAAAATGACTATGATGATAATTATTCTCAATCATAGTACTATGATCAACAACCAAGTCATCTGTTATATTTAAACGTAACTAAAATTACAACTTACAGATTGATTATGATAACCGATATCACGCTACCACACACGAATCTAGATTAAAAATCCACTAGATTTTTTCCACTCTCCTTCGATTCTCATATTCTTCGGCGGTTCCTCTCACTTCGTTTCATTTCCGATGTGCAACATGATGTAATAAAGTATACCACGCGCGAATCTGGTATATTAAAAATACACCACATTTTTTTTCTCCTTCCTCCTCATCTTCTCCGGCGGTTACTCTCATTTCACCTCTCGTTTCCCTCTTATTCTTCCCTGTACAGTATCCTTCGTCTGTTTTTTTTTTCTCAAAGGAATTTCACCAGTGGACCATTATCACCGTCCGTTCCAGCATTTCTGCAATTTTGTTGCAGCGAGCGTGCTCCGCCGGCACGCATGCCATCGAACATCGCGAGCAAATCCTCGGAACCAGAGGGATTTCTCGAAACACACGGGAGAGAAAAAAGGGGTTTAAAGGACTGTTGCAACTTCGGGATATATAACATGTGAACAATCCCAGGCTTTCTCTCTCTCTCTCTCTCTCTCTCTCTCTCTCTCTGTTCTTTGTTATTATACTTTGTTCCTACTTCTTCCTCTTCTTGCTGGTTTCTCGTACCTTTTTTTTCAGAGAGTAACGACGGTGAACGACGAATCAGGTGCATTTCGAGGGGGAATTCGCGTCCGAAATTTTGCGTGCCGGTTGCATCGGGTTTTGCTCCGGTTTAATGACTCGTAATTGAGCCGGGCGCAACATTTTTGACAGGTTTCGTTTGATTTTCCTGGAGCGGCGAACGTCCGTCAAAGCTCTCCAGTGCTGATCGGTGGAAACGATCGTCTTCCCTTGCACAATATAATTTACTGTGGATGATAGGCGAGCCGGGGGTTAGTTGGATTATCGACAGATCGTTGCATAGTAATTTATCGATAGATTGGTCAGAAGTTGCTGAGAAATTAGAGAATATAGAACGGAATTACGTTGAATTGTTGACTCGCGTGACACATAAATTTACTAAATATCGATGGATTAAGCTACAGATCATTGAGAAATTAAAAACAGAGAACAACACGTTATAGGAAATAAAACATTAAATTGCAGATTTAGAAATATTTGTTAATTAATTAATAGAATAAAAAATTTTAAGTTAGATTAAACTATTAATCTTCAAAATTAAAAATATATTATATATATATAAAATTTTATTAAAAATTAATGTCGAAAGAATCTTAAATCTTTATAAACTATCAATATTTCAATTAGTTTTAAATTAAATTTATATAAATAAATGATTAATATCAACGAATCATAAAAATATTGATATTCATGTATAATATTATATATAATATATATTATATGAATATATATAAAACTGAGAAAATGTCGCAATTTGGAACAAATATTACATATATATATTATATATAATATTATATATAATAATAATTGTTAATATATAATATTTGTTCCAAATTGCGACATTTTCTCAATATATTCTCTTATGTATATTCAAATGTAACCCAGGCAAGGTTGATTACTTCTTAATAGCTTCTGTCCAGTGATATCATGCGGACGAGTTCGAATGAAAGAAGAAAGCGACGAATCATTGTAATACGGTCACTCGTTATGGTCCGCGAACCAGCTGCCAACTGGGATTGGCGGTATTAAAACCTAATTATTAAAAAAATTGATTTCGCGCATCATTGAACGCGCGACTCTTACGAAAGGAGCGACGAAGCAATTCGATATCGCGACAATGATGCGCGAACGCACACAAGCGAGATGCCGACCATTCGGAATCATGGTACACGCGTCGAATTTCCGGAACACCTGTGGTTTTATAATTGCATCCTCTCGCCACCAGCCCTATACTTAAAGGCTGAAATTATCACGCGTGTAGAAAGTGTCCGAAAATCACGGAAATCCTCATTATTCAACGTTATCCAACAAAAACAAACACGTATGTATGTACGTCGTCGAGAGGGATCGAAATTTGGTGGTTGCTTCGAGGAACCGCTATTGCTATTAACGCGAAATTGCCCGATGATACCCATCTGCTGATAATTGGTATCGAAACGTTCGACTGAGCAGATTTGTTTCTTGCAGTGATATATCGCCGCGTCTTGATGTAACACTTCGACAAGAGGTTTATTTCGAACGTTTCTCGCCTTCCAGTTATTTCGTTGGATTAAATTGAGTTTTATCGACGATAAATTGTGGGTTCCTACGGCAGAAAAGAATTGAGAGAACTTTGTCATTAGGGTTGAGAAAGATGTTGGTAGAAGATGTCATACTTAAAATTTATTTCACGTATTGCAATATGGTACTTTGTTGTATTTAAAGGAAAATTGTAGTGATCGAGGTTTCTCTTCTTCCTGGGTGGTCTAAATTTCGTTTCTTTCTTCTTTTATTCAATTATATTGTGTATTAAATTTTTGATAAATTTTATTTATTTATTTATTTTATTTATTTTTGATACAATTTATTTATTTTCTTTATTTTGTATAAATTTATTTTCTGATAAAATTTACTTATTTTGTTTTGTATAAATTTATTTTCTGATAAAATTTATTTATTTTATTTGTTTTGTATAAATTTATTTTCCGATAAAATTTATTTATTTTGTAATCAGAATTTCTACCTGTTAGCGGAAAAAGAAAATTACCCATTTCAATTTGGACATTGCAATTTTTAATCTCAAATTTTGTCACGGTCATTGCAAATTTTCTTATGATATTTATTACAAGTGCACAACCTTTTTTTTCAAATTATAAAAATATTTCTACGATATTTGCCTTTGGTGATATATCTGCTAAATTCATGGTCGCCTGTAGATGAGCAACCCATTACACGTACTGTCGCTACGTATCTTCGTCCCATAGTAATTTCACACAGCGTGGTAACAGAAATTTTTCAATTAATCCATAAAATTTTATTTGAATATTTATTTAACCTGAAACCTTTTAATAATATCATTTAATATGTAAAGGACGTGAAAGTATTCGTTTTACTCGTTGCATTACAATTATCTTCAAATGTGTAAACACGGTAAATCTGTTTTCTATGAACCACATCAACCATCGAGGTTATCGCTCATTCATACGTTAGGGTAGCCACCCTCTTTATACGCCGCCCCAGATTTTGTCGTCCTCGTCAATGAGCACACTCGACGTTAGGGTCGTGTTCATTTCAGTGTCACGATTATTCATCCGGCGTCATTGAATGCTGGTAAACACGCGATAGTATCTTTACGTTCGTAAATCTCGTGTGAATTATTTAAATCGTGCAGTTGAATAAAAGTGTCGATTACCTGAAGGGTCTGGGTTAATAGAGTATATAATAAAATAATAATTTCAGAAATGGAACATTTCCTCCATCAACCAAATCGAGGATAAGAAAAATAAAAATACACAATTTCAATAAACGTGAAACGCAAGTGTAAGATATATATACGTATAATTCTGAATGACTCGGAAATCCAAAATCTTAAATTTTATTTATTTGTACTTTGAAACTTGCTTCGCACGTTCCAAAACCAAACCATTTCAAATCTGAACCAAGAAGGAGAGAAAGAAGCGAAAATTAAAAAAGAAATAAAGGGGACGAGTCTAAAGTATAAATTCAACGACCTAACGTAAATAATGTACAAATGAATAAATAAACGAATAAATAATACTCCAATTGAATGAACAAATAAATAAATAAATAATACACTCCAAATAACCTCCAATAAATAAATAAATAAATAATGCTCCAAATAAAATGTACAAATAAAGAAATAACGTAAATAACATAGTCCAACAAATGAATAAATAAATAATTAAATAATATTCCAAATGAATGAGCAAATAAATAAATAACGTAAATAATATACTCCAACAAATGAATAAATAAATAATTAATACTCCAAATGAATGTGCAAACAAATAAATAAATAATACACTCCGAATTACCTCCAATAAATAAATAAATAAATAAATAAATAAATAAATAATACACTCCAAATAGCCTCCAATAAATAAATAAATAAATAATACTCCAAATGAATGTGCAAACAAATAAATAAATAATGCACTCCAAATAACTTCCAATAAATAAATAATACTCCCAATGAATGAACAAACAAATGAATAAATAAATAAATAAATAATACTCCAAATGAATGTGCAAACAAATAAATAAATAATGCACTCCAAATAACTTCCAATAAATAAATAATACTCCCAATGAATGAACAAACAAATGAATAAATAAATAAATAAATAAATAATACTCCAAATGAATGTGCAAACAAATAAATAAATAATGCACTCCAACTAACCTCCAATAAATAAATAAATAAATAAATAATATTCCCAATGAATGAACAAACAAATGCATAAATAAATAAATAATACTCCCAATAAATGAACAAACAAATGAATAAATAAATAAATAAATAAATAATACTCCAAATGAATGTGCAAACAAATAAATAAATAATGCACTCCAACTAACCTCCAATAAATAAATAAATAATACTCCCAATCAATGGACAAACAAATGAATAAATAAATAAATAAATAATACTCCAAATGAATGTGCAAACAAATAAATAAATAATGCACTCCAAATAACCTCCAATAAATAAATAAATAAATAAATAATATTCCCAATGAATGAACAAACAAATGAATAAATAAATAAATAATACTCCCAATAAATGAACAAACAAATGAATAAATAAATAAATAAATAAATAATACTCCAAATGAATGTGCAAACAAATAAATAAATAATGCACTCCAACTAACCTCCAATAAATAAATAAATAATACTCCCAATGAATGGACAAACAAATGAATAAATAAATAAATAAATAATACTCCAAATGAATGTGCAAACAAATAAATAAATAATGCACTCCAAATAACCTCCAATAAATAAATAAATAAATAAATAATATTCCCAATGAATGAACAAACAAATGAATAAATTAATTAATAATACTCCCAATGAATGAACAAACAAATGAATAAATAAATAAGTAAATAATTCTCCGTGTCTCCTCTCTCGTCAATCGAACCACTCTCCTCGTCAAAGTGAAATCTCCAACGAAAAAAGGAAAAAGGAGAAACAGAGAGAGAGAGAGAGAGAAAGAAAGAGAGAGAGAGGGAGAGAAGATCCAATATAAAACCATTTTTAGAGAACCGTGATGATCGCGATCCGCGCTATCTATCTTTCTCCGCGGCTGTCACCCGCGTTCATTAGGGGTGGTAAGTCGTCGAGGTGTATCCGTACGTCACGTGGCACGTGGATCCCCGGATCAACGGGGGCTTAGCGGCGGATTACCGGTGCATTCTGCTACTACCAGATAACACTGTGTAAGTTGTCAACCGTTCACACCAGTTTTCGAGGGGAGGGTTTGCAGCATTGCCCGCCATCCTCTCTCTCTCTCTATCTCTCTCTGTCTCTCTGCCCGCGTGTCGCGCGAATAATCGAACTGCTCCCGCGCCTCCTTCGCTCGTCATCCCATTTCGAATTAACCGGACCGTCCAAAGAGATGAGAGATACCGTTCGCTTCGTAATTGGATGATTTTCATGGGGAACGGTTCTCCGGCTGAAAGTAAACGATAAAACCGCGGATAAACACGCCAGTGACTCTCACGACTCGCTGATTTTCACCGATCGTTCTTTTTTTTCTTCTCCCCCATCCCTTCTCCGTGCGTTTAGGTTTCTTTCTCTCTCCGTTTGCACTCGCAGTTTGCACGAAGCAGCCAACAATAACCACACACATGCACGAAGAGATTACGTAAGGGTGAATGGTTTTGTTGCATTTTTTCTGTTTTTTCTTTTTTTTTTTTTTTTCAAAGATATTGCTCAAGGTATTGGAAGATTGTACATAGGTTTGGAATATTTTAATGTGAAATTTTGTTTCAGTGATGTTGCGAGTTCTCACTTTCGTGAGGAGAGAGTGGTATTTAGATACGTGGTTCGTTGGATACGTTGTTGATTGTATTGACGATTCTGATTCGAATTTCATTTTTAACTTTAGTACTTTGTATCATTAGTAGTGTACACTGAATCGTTAGTTGATTTTCATGCCATTTTAAGTTAAGCTTTTATTTATTTATTTTGCAGTATCGTATGATTTATGCTATACGTGTCTAAATAGTAATAAATACTGAATTCGTACCAGATTCTTATATTTTAAACAGACACGGTGAACTCGAACGCTTTGATTTCGATTTTGATAACCATGTCTGTTCATTGTTTTGAAATTATTATGCATCAGAGAAATCTGACATTGCGATTTTTTATTATACTTATCCTGCAAATTTGTAATAAAATAATCGGAACAGTAATCAACAGACACCGTCAATTCTAATGCTTATGGCAGTACTATACTCGAATGTAAATTAATCAATTTCACGGATCTTTTCTATAAAGTTAAAATGAGTGAAAATTCTTCTTACGATAAATCTTCAACTTTTTAGTAGAAGAGGATCATACATATATATATTTCTACATTTACTTACATGGTAGTCTTCCCACTTTCCATGTTTTTCTTTTTTCCTTTACCAATACAATTTTCACATTGTTGCGACGAGATTAAACGGCCAGGGAGCCAAAGTCGATGGAACGAACGGACAGATTTCTCGCGCACGAATCGTTCTTCCCTCTTTTCTTTTTCTTTTTTCTTTTTTCTTCGCCTCTCTCTCTCTCTCTCTCTCTCTCTCTCTCTCTCTCTGGATGTTCCGCCGAGTATGAAAACCCGGCCACAAGAGGCAACAAGATTGTTGAATAAAATAAAAGATCGCGCGTACGTGCGTGCTGGGCCAGGTTGAAACGTTTTAAGTATCCAATTAAAGGGCCGGCTTTCCTTTCGTGCTTTAATTGGACGGTTTTCGCGGCGCGATGGTGTTTCCGGTACAAAATTGCAGTTTCGGCAAAGCGCGTTCATGCCGTGTTGGAATGATCGACATTCGTCATCCACGCAATAAAAGTAGCTTAATCGAAGCGGGATGGTTGTTGGAAGTCGGAGCCGAAACCCTTTGAAACCCTTCATTTTTCAGAACGAAACCATCTCGTAGATATTTCGCGTCAAACATGTGCCATACTTTCGCGTGTCACGTTAAACATCTCTCATTTCCTTTTTTTCTTTTTTTTTCTTTTGTTTCAAATTTAACCGAAGAATTTTGTTCCAAAATTGAGAAATCATTTTTAGGTTATTCTTTGGATCGTTTATTACTTTATTTGTTATTTATTTATTCGTTGCTAGAATGTAATTCTCCTTCAACACCAGAACTACCAAAATGGTCAAAATGACCATTTGAATATTTTTGTTAAATATTTTACAGATATAAGACAGTACATTTTTGGAGACTTGAACGATCCTTCATAAAACACATAGATAAAAGTTTGTGCATCCTGTTGCGCTATAAAGATTTATTTTAACGTCTCTTTCTTTTAATGGAAATTTTATCGCTTTGATCGTCGGTAATTGCTCAGCGCGAATTTACTTTTCACCATCTGAAACGTTGCTTTGTTATTTACAAAACCCTCTCGTGTTATTTAAAATTATTCGTTCGTCGCGAAGAAAAAATCTAGACGGAGACACTGATTATTAATCAGCGCTCGCTTACGTTCGAGTCTCCCTTCGCTTTACACTTCCACCAAACTTGACTTTCATTCGAAATCGATGCACTTTAAAAGAGATGAACATTATCTAGCCTATAAGTCCTACAACGAATTCCCGCCGAATGATTCACCGGGAAAAGAAAAATTCCCGATCACCAGAGAATTTCCCATATACGTTCGTACCACAACGATCGGATCGAGGGACGATCGTCTCCTTCTTCTCCTCGTCGTTCCTTTTTCTCGTGGTGGTCGCGCGAGCAACGAGCTCCTCGGGCCCTTTCTTTCCCTTCCGCTGAAAACATTCGGAGCAACCCGTGAGCGAACTCGAACAATTTTAATTCCTCAATCGTGGCCCGCTTCGGCTCCGAGAAAGTAACGACGACGACGACGAGAATCGAAGGAGGACGTTCGAATGATGGAGAGAAAGAAAGGGGGAGGTAGCCAGCGCGCGCTCCGCAAATAATTGGGCAAAACTGCTTCTGGCGAATAATTACTCGAATGATTGAAGGCACAGGGTACACCCCGGGCGTCCCACCCTCCTCCACGGCTCTCTTTCTCTCTCTCTCTCTCTCTCTCTTCTCCGCCGCGAGGAGAACGAGATCTCTCTAACGAAAGGCCAACGAAATCCAAGAAATAAGCGGAAGCAAAAAGGCCGATGCACTTTGCGGCTTGCGGCTAGCGACGGGCTCGAATCCGATCGCGAGGCTCCGATCCGAATGAGGGAAAGTTTTACGAGCGATTGACGAATGTGACGAGGTAAGAATTAATCGAGGAGCTGAAAATTAGATCGGTGAAACTTAACGTACCGTTTGTGTTTCAAGTGGTTGCAGTTGGGAACTTTTTTTTTTCTTTTTTTCTTTTTTTTTCATTGGATATCTGAGAGACGTACAAAAGAACGTTCGAAACTTTGTACTTAGTACAGTTTAGTACAAGCACGTAGTTCACGTAGATGACGATACGACAGTTTCTTTTTTCTTTTTTTTTTTTTTTTTTTTCTTGATGAAAAACTGTAGCACTCTCTCAAAGAGAGTTTCAACTTTTCACATGTGTCGTGAGTACAAGATAAAATTGTACAAAGTAGAGAAAAGAAGGTAAATGGAAAGTAGTATTGCTCTATTACGATCCATCAAAATGTACATTCATATTTGGAATTGGGATCATTTGATTCTTCGAAATCGTTCAATTTCTTCGAATTCTCGTCAAACTTGAAATATTTCACGTGTTTCGTTTCGTTCTCGATGTTTCTCTTCGAAATTACATCAAATTAAATAATTGAAAGATTTTGGACGAATGTGAAACTCAGTGAACTTGAGGTATTGTGATAATTCAGCATCTAGAAAGATTCTTTTATCTGTTGATTCATTTTGTTCCCGTTGTTTCTCATTTAAAGGCAAGGTGAAAGTTCAGAAGTTTGGGAAATATTAAACCTGATGAGCCTCAAGTGTTGCGATAATTCTGCATTTTCAGAAAGTTCTTCCATGTATTAATTTTAAATTTACTTGATCTCGTCGAATGGCTAAAAGATTTGACAGGATATTATGAGAAAAAAGAATGGCATCAAATTTGACGAATCTCAAGTATCACGATAATTCTGCTTCTGAAAAATCCACGCCCGTATTTATTTTATTCTCGTTGAAGGACAAAGTTGGAGACTTATAATATAGTAGAAGATTTATAATATAACATAGTATAATAGAAGATTTATAATATAGTATACTATAGTAAAGTCTAGTATAAGAAGTTGAAGTCATAATACAGTATAGTATAAGAAATATAATAAAGTATAGTATATATTATAGATACAGTATAGTATAAGAAATATAACAAAGTATAGTATAAAAAATATAATAAAGTATAGTATAAGAAGGATATTATGAGAAAATTAATATTATGAGGAAAAAAAGAAAACGAAAATTCAAACTCGACGAATTTCAAGCATTATACGACAATAATATACTGCTAAATCTAAGAAGATTTCAATCTCTCCTGAAAGATGAAGTTGGAGATTTGGAAGGATATTATGAGAAGAAAGAACGGCATCAAACTCGATGAATCTCAAGTATTACGATAATTCTGCTTCTGAAAAATCCACATCCGTATTTATTTTATTCTCGTTGAAAGACAAAGTTGAAGATTTTATAATATAGTATACTATAATAAAGTCTAGTCTAAGAAGTTGAAGTCATAATATAGTATAGTATAAGAAGTTGAAGTCATAATACAGTATAGTATAAGAAATATAATAAAGTATAGTATAAGAAGGGTATTATGAGAAAATTAATATTATGAGGGAAAAAGGACGAAAATTCAAACTCGACGAATTTCAAGCATTATACGACAATAATATACTGCTAAATCTAAGAAGATTTCAATCTCTCCTGAGAGTGAAGTTGGAGATTTAGAAGGATATTATGAGAAGAAAGAACGGCATCAAACTCGATGAATCTCAAGTATTACGATAATTCTGCTTCTGAAAAATCCACATCCGTATTTATTTTATTCTCGTTGAAAGACGAAGTTGAAGATTTTATAATATAGTATACTATAATAAAGTCTAGTCTAAGAAGTTGAAGTCATAATATAGTATAGTATAAGAAGTTGAAGTCATAATACAGTATAGTATAAGAAATATAATAAAGTATAGTATAAGAAAGATATAGTATATATTATAGATACGGTATAGTATAAGAAATATAATAAAGTATAGTATAAGAAGGGTATTATGAGAAAATTAATATTATGAGGGAAAAAGGACGAAAATTCAAACTCGACGAATTTCAAGCATTATACGACAATAATATACTGCTAAATCTAAGAAGATTTCAATCTCTCCTGAAAGATGAAGTTGGAGATTTGAAAGGATATTATGAGAGGAAAGAAAGAAATCATCAAACTCGATGAATTTCAAGCATGCTAAATTTAAAAAACATTCCAATCTCTCGAGACAGAATAAAATCTCTTGAAAGACGAAGTCGAATGGTTTCGAAGTTGGAGATTTGGAATTACGAGAAAAAAAGAAAAAAACAAGAGATCAAACTCGACGAGAAAGAAGAAAGAAAAGAAAATCAGACTCGACGAATTTCAAGCGTGCTGAATCTAAAAAGATTCCAATCTCTCGTGGCGAAGTGAAATCCGCTCGTTCGACGATTTTCACAAGTGGAATTGGTTCGAAGCTGTCGCTAGGCCGGATCCTCGGCGTGCTTCTTTTCCGTGGCTGTCGCGCGGAATGGCCGGATTTTTTGCCGCCGGTGTGGAAGGACGAATCCCCATGATGCGACGGCGGCAGCGGCCCTTCGAATCCAGCCGGCCAACGGATTTAATTGATATTGCCCCGGCCACCGTCGACTTTTAATTCGTAATAAATTTCGATCATGCGCCGCGAGATTTATGAAGTCACCATCCATCGGCCGGCTGTCCATCTTTCTAGCCCCGCGGCAGGAAAAATTCGCCGGCCGACGGAGAGAAACTTTTGGCGACTTTATGGCAACTGTCAGCCCGGCCAACGATTTACGATCGTCGGCCGGCTGGTGACGTACGACGGGACGCGATCTAAATTTGGTGCTGAAACGTCGAACGCGCAACGCGGCCGCTCGAAAAAAAAGAAAACGTAATGACGTTTATTCGGCTCGAGGCCGAATTAACTCGAGCTGGGAATAATAATTATCCGCGATGGGATAAGTCATGGGGGGATATTGAAGTCTGTAAATGGGAGGATTGGATAGGGACGGATGATTTGCAAGTGAACGAGTCGCTGGCTCGGATTGAAATGGTTGTTAATGTATGGTAAATTATGTCATTTGGTAAATTTCTTTTTACGAGATTGCTCGTCGTCAAACACACGGGGTAAAAATCGGTGAGCTCTTCTCGACGATTGATATTCGTTAGTTTTACATTAGTGCCTCGTACATCTCGATTCTTTCTTTTTTTTAATTTTTAACTAAGATGCGTGTAAAGAATGTTTCGGCGTTAATTTTCCCCCTTCGAATCCAGTCACTTTCTCGGTATCGTACTTTCTTTACGTTCTTTTTGTTTTCTCTCGCGTGCTAAAATCTTCTGAAAAAATCATCACAATTTCCCCCTCATTCATTGTTCAATTTTTATATTGCACATCCTCGATAATTTATCAAAAATCAAATTCTCCTTTGCATTCATTTAACATTTTTACTCTTGACCTATATGCTTACGTGTGTACTTGTATACAGGGTGTCCTGCACCAGGTGATTCTACGTGAAAAAGAAAGAATAAAATTTTGTCACTGAAGCCCTCGTTTTCGAGAAAATCGAGTCTGAAAATTTATCGAGTACATTTCGATTTAGGTAATTCTCAAGTGTAATTGACAAGAGGTTACTTCATTTGCGAAAATATGTGAGAAGCAGCAACTGGAATAAAATTTTTCTCCAAGATGCTCCATAATATTTCCAAAATTTATTTCCTTCGAAACGAAAAAATTTGCAAATTCACCAAATTTTAAATTAGCCAAATTCAAGTATAATTGATAAATTTTCAATTACCTCGAGAACAGAGAAGGCTTCAACGAAAAGAACTCTTTGGAATCCTAATCGGGTTGACGAGGAGTCAGGAGATACCCCGTATATACTCGCCACAAAAATCGCGATACTCTCTCGTGTTCACGGTCCTAAATTCGATCGGAAGCTCCGTGCCTCGCCGCTATCTCGTTCGCCGCTCGTAAAAGTCGGCTTTCCGTTGAGCATACAGGGAGAGCCCCCGAGAGGGACATTTTCGTGCAAAATGAATCGTGCTCCTAAGGCGTTTCGTAAGAATTTCGCGTCCGCGGTCGGATTCCAACGACTGGTTTTACGTCGGAACTGCAAATGGATCGGGAGCTGAAATATGTCGGCCCAATTTGCCGGTGTCTGCCGCCTCTGGGCCCCTCGGAGAAGTCGGTGTCTTCTTACTCTCTCGTTAGTCGCCTCGAGCTCTCGCATCCCCCCCTCCGCCTCCTTCTCCTCCTCCTCCCTTTTTCACCTTCCTTTCCACGCTTTCGTTCTTCTTTTCTCGCCGATTCTTGATCGGTCTTTGGTCGCTCGCGTTAACGGAGATATATGCCGCGTCGCGGGTGAATTCGGTCTGATTGGGCCTTGCAGCGAATGTAGAGTGATCGTCGGTGTGGAGAACCCGAGCTATCGTTGGAAAATCTTTGATTGACCGTCTTGCAATTACGATCGTGTTCCTTTTAGAACAATTCTTCGATGATATGTCGAGCCTGTTTTTTTCTAGGCAAATTTAAACTAGAGTTAGTAATTTTACCCCTGTTGGTAATGTCACTTTTTTCTCAAATTTAATAAACATTGCCATCTAGTGACAATAACTCACCCCTATTAGTAATGTCGATTTTTTTTCAAATTTAATAAACATTGCCATCTAGTGACAATAATTCGCCCCTATTAGTAGTGTCGATTTTCTTTCAAATTTAAAAAACATTGCCATCTAATGACAATAATTCACCCTCATTTTTTTCGAATTTAATAAACATTGTCATCTAGTGACAATAATTCATCCCTATTAGGAATGTCATTTTTTTTTCAAATTTAATAAACATTGCCATCTAGTGACAATAATTCACCCCTATTGGTAATGTCATTTTTTTTCAATAAATTTAATAAACATTGCCATCTAGTGACAATAATTTAACTTATCATGACATAACCTGTATTCTAGTTACATATAATAATTCAACTTATTATAACGTAACCATATAAAATATTGTGACATAACCTATATTCTAGTTAAATATATAATAAGTTAATTTTATCAATACAGGTTATGTTATAATAAATATTTAACTAGAATATGTCATAATAAATATTTAACTAGGATATAAGTTGTGTTGTAATGAGTTAATTTAATATAACACAATCTATATTCTAGTTAAATACTTGTTATAACATAACCTACATTCTAGTTGAATAATATAATTGTATTATAGATTAAAACTGTATTAACTCTTAAATAAAATAAAATTTTGCACAGCACGAGAAAACGACATTACTTATAGGTACCCTTAATAATTTAAACAGTTGATAATTTATACAACTAGAGGTCATATAATGAGATTCTGCCCCCCCCCCTCGTGCTAGTAATAAAAGACCAGATTCGTTTAATCAGTTTAATATTGACTAAAATTTGGTTGAAACGAACATCTTACGAACGAGTTCCGAGATTGCGAATTTTTATGCAAGTTGGTATTCTTTGGGAAAATATAATTAAAAAGACAGCAACTTAGAAAATCCTTTCGTGTAGCAAATAGTTATAGAAAACACTCTATAACTCTATTGATATTTTGTAGGCTCTTCCATCTATATATCATGTGTAATTTATCAGGTGTACTCTAGAATTTCCTGCATACGCAAGTAAAAATCCGCGATTCGTCGATGAAGATGAAGATTTGGATCGAGATAAAATTCTTCCTCTTGATTGCCAGGGAGAAACGTTTGCGGTCACCGCGTGAAAACGGACGACACGTAATAACGCGATCAGCGATCTCGTAACAGAGATAGATTTCGACACGATGATAGTTTAGAATCCCAGGAGAATCGGGGTATAAACGAGTCACGATAGAACCCCATAGCGCCATGCTGGCTGACCTATGGACTGTGACATTGGCGCATCTGGCATCTCTTCGAAACGCCATTACGCTCGTGTCAACGTGACAATGTATTAACACTAACGTTAGAACTACCAAAGTGGTGAAAATGACCAATTTATAATTTTCTATGGACATTATATGTTTATAAATAATTTCGGTATATTTTTAGACATTCGATTGATTTTCATTAAAATTTATATTAATAGAAGCTTGTGTTCTTTATTGTAGTTATTTTTTGTAGTATTTTTCTTGTACCTTTAATTTTAATTTCTTTGCTACGAATACATGTTGTATTTTAGTATAATTGTTAATGCTTTTGAATTGCTTCCTACGTCACGGTTCGGTTTTACAAATGGCGTCGTAGAAAGAAAGTATTGTTCGAGTGAACGAATAAATTTTAGAGACTCGAAATAATAATATTGGGACGTATCATTATTGTTACAATTCTATCCTAACTATCTATAAATTTATAAATTTATAAACTTACTGAAATTTGTATTGTTACAATATTATAATGTGAATGCATACTACGACGATCGATAATCGATGATACAACAATTCTTTCACATGAATTCTTCTATTTTATGCAGTCTCAATCCAAAAATTCTCCGCACGATAGACACAAATATCCCTCTATCGATCGAACGATCTGATCGTCTCGCAAAAACACGCACGCATTGACTAATCCTGCAAAAAAAGAAAAATAAACCCGGCCGCAATTTTAAGAACTCCATCCCCCTTCGCCGACGCCGATACTTCTCGTCGCATTAACAAAAGGAGCTCGTTACGAATGCTTCCACTCCAAATTCCACCAGCCAATTGCCTCAGCGATATCATCAGCCACGCTGGCGTTTCGCTAATTTAATTAAATTCCACTATTGGCTTCTTCTGTACGCAAACTCGCGCAGATAAATCCACCCCGTTGCCTCACTTGCACGTCGAGATTCGGAAAACTTGCGATTAGAAGTCTTGAAGCATTTTTTTTTTTTTTATTTTTTACACACTTATTTGTAGATATTTATTTTTAGTATACTTCATGTATGGGTACTTGTATATTTTTTGCAGATATTTATTTTTAATTATATTTATTTCATTGTTTGCAGATATTTATTTTTAATTATATTTATTTTATTGTTTGTAGATATTTATTTTTAATATACTTCATTTATAGATACTTGTATATTTTTTATTTTTAATATACTTGTATTTGTAGGCACTTGTATATTTTTTATCTTTATTATACTTGTATATTTTTCATTTTTAACATACTTGTATTTATAGGTACTTGTACATTTTTTATTTTTAATATACTTGTATTTATAGGCACTTGTATATTTTTTATTTTTAATATACTTGTATGTATAGATACTTGTATATTTTTCATTTTTAATATACTTGTATTTATAGGCACTTGTATATTTTTTATTTTTAATATACTTGTATATATAGATACTTGTATATTTTTCATTTTTAATATATTTATAGGTACTTGTATATATTTTATTTTTAACATACTTGTATTTATAGGTACTTGTTCGTTTTTCTTTTTCAATATATTTCTACTTATAGGCACTTGTACATTTTTTATTTTTAATATACTTCTATTTACAGGCACTTGTGCTTATACTTACATGTATTCCAATATACTTGTACTTATTGTACTTTTACTTGTACTTATATGTACTTATTATAATTTCTGTTTATATGTACTTAGTGCTACACTTGTATTTACATCTACTTATTGTACTTGTACTTACATGCACATATATTGTTGCTTGAACTACTTCAATGCATACTTGCATATACTTGTATTTACAATCGTGGACAGCATCATTCTTTCCAACCACCTCGGCGAACTAGCATTCGTAATTTAATAACACTCTACAAAACGAAAGGGTTCGAAGCTTACCAAATCGGTTACCCGTACACGGAATCTCTCGTCCACGTTTCTCATTTATTCCCTTCTGTTTCTTTCGCCAAGAGTCACCTCTTGCATCGAATACCTCGTGCGGTCAATTAAAACAGAGAAGATAAATGAGAAACAAAGGGGGAAGGAGAACGAGAGGGAGGCTCACCTGCCACATTGTGAAGGAACATTGTCGGAGAGACGCGCGATGATCAGCGAGATATATCGTGCAGAAAGCGCGTCGGTAAACGCAATGACAATCGGAATCTGGACGATGGCCTTATGGGGGCCGCTGGCTGCTAGGAAAAACCACGCAGAGAAATCGATGTTATCCGCGTGTCGCGGGGCCGATCGTTCGACAAAAACCGACAATCCAACAGCATACCTGTCGAACCAACGTGGGTACATCGGTGGATCTCCCGTCCGGTGCACGGATGATCGGTTGCCGTGCAGCGTGAATCAAGTGACTAAAATGCAATTAACGGCAATTAAGTCGGTCTTTAAGGGGCGGGAGGGGAGATCGAACCGGACAGTTTCACTTGTCTCTGTCTTCTGCGGTATCGTCGCATTCCTTTTTTCCCCTCGTCCACACGACCAGTGCTCTTGGATTCTTTCTCCTTCCCATTTCCTCCTGGTTTCTCGTTTCTCCTTTTGTTACTTGTTACTCTTTCGTCAACGTTAGTTTTTTTTTTTTTTTTTTTTTGATAAAGGATATCGAATAGAATTACGATAAAGTTTCTTTGTTGTTCGTGTTGACTTTTCTCTTTCGTTTCGTCCAAAAAATTACGTATACTTTGGGGGGCTAGTAAAATACTACATATTTGATTGACACGAGCTTCCGTGGTTTATTTTGACACATTATCGTTGAGTTTTTACCTTTTAATTTGTGATTTGGAATCAGTTTAAGACGACACTGGTTGATAACTTTCACTGGATGTATATTTCACGTAGTACAGTACATTAAACGAACAATAGCTCGATATAACTTGTAACTATAAACGAACGGCACGCGCAATGATCTAATTTTGTTACTTTGTCAGTTTTACATCAACGATTTTATTTTTATTGATCTTCTGATCTGATCTATACTTGTTCTAACCATTTTTACGGTTCTAACGACTCTTCTGGCTATAATTTATGAACGTCTTACTTTGCTTTCTCTCTCTTTCTTTCTCCCTCGCTCATCGTCCGAAATTATCGACATTTCTAACAATTGTGAACTATAAAAAGCAACATTAAAAGAGAAAAAAAAGAGGGCTCCTTATTTAGCTTTTCAACGGCATCCGTTTACATAACTTTTACATAACTTTTTCCTAGGCAAGGTGCACGCACGCTTGAATCGGCAGGTGATCCCCCTCCTCCCTTGTTTAATTTCTAATTGTAATTCCCGAAGACAAGAGTGCCTAGCGAAAAAGACGGCAAGCGGGGTGAAAATAAAGAAATCTCGTTGGCCGTTGGTTCATTAAACAGTCAGCCTCCGAAATGGAAGGAGGAGAGGGAGGTCAGTTTTAATCATCGGTTAATTGCACGTTTGCGGTGTCTTCTTATCGATGATTGAGCTTAGAGGATATAGCGAAATTATAGGCGAGCTGTTTCGTTTCATACATATTAAAACGTTGCTACGGGCTCTTTGCGAAAAGTAGCTCTTTTTAATATTCTTCTCTTTCTTTTTTCTTTTTTTTTTTTTTTTGGCAGATTTTCGACAATTTTTTGATTAGTTTTGGGTATGAAAGCTGTAGAGGGAAGATCATTGCGGTATATACAATTTTTGGATTGCGATGTTACATGTTTGAGATTATTCTTTAATATTATACACGATAGAATTTGACTGTATGAATACTTGTCGTAGAGTGACAAAAATTTGTCAAAAAAAAAAATATTCCTGCCCTTCGTATAATAAAAATTTAACATTTTAATATTAAATAATGTCGATCGACCAAAGTTCAAATATTAATTAAAATTTCGATCAAATACGTAAATGAAGTTCTACTATAATTAGAAATTATTCGGAAAATTTTCAGTGTCTATCTATAGCTAATACATTTAAAACACTTTCAATATAAATATTCTTCGAGCGAATCTCACAACCACGAAAATAGAAAGTATTTGGAAAACACGTGATCGATTGACGAACAGTTTCTCGTTTCTTCGTATAAAGAACGTAAAATGTATTTGTTTCTCGCGAGAGAAAGGGCAACGTGTCTGAGAGATTCTCGATGCGCCAGGGCGCGGTGCGTGTAAAGAAAAAAAAAAAGAGAAAAAATAAGAGCGTCACACACGATTATTCCTGTCACGGTGAATGTTTCGCAATCAGCGCTAATTAAAGGCGATTAAAATCAGACGTAATTGAATAACGTTGGCTTGAATTTATTGCGGAACACGCGATAATTCGATCACAGTTGTCGGGATTCTTCCCGCGGTGAGACGTGTATCTCTTTTCCCTGCAGGTCGTTGCAGCCTGATTGCAACAGGTGCAAAAGTCACGAAATTAAAAGGATCCAACTCTTGTCCGTGTTACTCCACTTTCCTCGTCGTTCTTGTTTTTCTTTTCTTGTTTTTAATTCGCTTCTTTTTTTTTTACTTTTTCTTTACGCTCACGCAAGATTTCACGTTTCAACGTGTCCGTGACGGCGATAACGTTTGAAAAACTCGCGATACCAGGCAATAAATTGGATCCCGAATTAAACGATGCTCCTGTCGAGATTCGTTATTTGAAACGTCTTCGATCTGTACATTCGTTAATTTTCAGTCTTTTTGTGAGAGTAATTGGTACTGAAAATAACCGTGAGAAAGAAACAATTCTTATTCTGTTATTATTGCTTGAATATAAAAAAGTGTAGTGCTTGTTATTATCATTTCAATAAGAAATGGAATTTTTCTAATACTTATCAGAAATTCATTGAATATTCGCAAAGCATCTTCGCGAAACAAATTTTTCTAAGCTACAAACACTTGTTTCACATTCTCGAATCATCTGTCCAAACATTTTCACTTTGAGATACTAAAAATTTCTCCAAAATGCCAAATGTTTACTCACCAGAGAAATGTTCGAGGTAATCTTAAATTGCAAACACCATTTCATAAATAAAATTTATAATACCAGTTCGTAAATAAAATTTCTCTCGCGTGCCTGAAAATTTATTAAACATCTCCAAAAAAAATAAGTCCAGAGAAATATTCGAAATAATCTTAAATTACAAATATCACTTCATAAATAAAATTTCTCTCGCGTGCCTCGAAATTTATTAAACATTTTCAAAACGTCCAGAAGAATATTCAAAATAATCTTAAATTACAAATATCACTTCGTGAATAAAATTTCTCTCGCGCTTCCCAAAGTTTATCAAACATCTCCAAACTTCACTCTCCAAAGAAATATTCAAAACGATCTTAAATTGCAAACACTACTTGATAAATAAAATTTCTCACACATTCTTCAAAATTTATCAAGCATCACCAAACTCTTCTCTCTAAGAAATATTCGAAACAATCATTGAATCAGAAATACTGGTTTTCTCCTCAAACATCTCCAAACTCCACTCTTCAAAAAATATATCCAAAGAAATATTAAAAACCATCTTAAATTACAAACTACTTGATACAGAACATTTCTCACACATCCTTCAAAATTTATCAAGCATCACCAAGCTCCTTTCTCTAAGAAACATTTGAAACAATCATTGAATCAGAAATACTGGTTCTCTCCTCAAACTTTATCAAACATCTCCAAACTCCATTCTTCAAAAAATATATCCAAAGAAATATTGAAAACGATCTTAAACTACAAACAGTACTTGACAAATAAAATTTCTCAGACGTCTCTCAAGCTTTATCAAACATCATCAAACTCTTCTCTCTAAAGAAATATTCAAAACAATCAGAAATACTGCTTCTCTCCTCAGATTTTATCAAATATCTCCAAACTCCACTCCCTCTTTCTAAGAAACAAATTCAAAGGAATATTCAAAACAATCTTAAATCAGAAATACTGTTTCTCTCCTCAAACTTTATCAAACATCTCCAAACTCCATTCTTCAAAAAATATATCCAAAGAAATATTGAAAACGATCTTAAACTACAAACAGTACTTGACAAATAAAATTTCTCAGACGTCTCTCAAGCTTTATCAAACTCTTCTCTCTAAAGAAATATTCTGTCTTCAAACTTGATCAAACATCTCCAAACTCCACTCGCCGAGAAACTAAATCCAAAACGTCCGTCCTCAGAGCCAACCGCCAATTCCAAACTCACTTCCGATTCATTGTCAGACCAGCGATAAAAAGTGTAAGAGCGTTTCTCCCCTTATGCATAAGGGATCCGTTCTGTTTTACGCGGTTGCACTCTCTCTCTCTCCCTCTCTCTCTCTCTCTCTCTTTCTGTGGCGTGGCGCGCGTGACACGCGCCGGTTTCACCGGGACGAGACGAAAAGAAGACATCAATCCTCCTCTCGCGGCTCGAATCCCGCGCACCATCGAGTGCCGTGAACCGCTCCTCGGGTGCCGCTCGTTTTCGTCGTGTTTCGTCGGGCATTCGTAACGAGCGCCGGAGAGCGCGCGACAGTAAAACGGTGCCACTCCGCGCCCGGGGCCCCCGGTCTCCCTCTTTCTCATTTATTTCTTCGGCCGCGCCAGTTCGCCTTCCCTTCTTCTTGTCCGCGCCTTAACACCTCTGCGCCTTCGCCAAGCTCGCGCGTAACAGCGCGCCGCGCCGCCCGACATTTTATGCATCGGGGAGGCTTCTCTCGCTAAGAAGCTTTTTGCTCATCGCTCGGTCGTCGTTATGGCCGCCCGCCATATGAGTTATGCTAATTGAATGTGTGATAACCGGCGGCTTTAATTGGAACGTAACCGCGGCCATCGCTACCTTTCTAGCATCCGATCGTCCGTCCTACCGTCTCAGAGGAGAAATAATCGTGCATCCGTGACCGATACGGCACTGTTCGTACGTAGCCATGCTCTTGATCTGTGATCTGAGATTGAGCAGACCTACGTTTGCTGCATTCTTCGACTTTTATTTTATTTTCTTCTGTTCTTTCGTTATTCTTTTCTTTTATTATTTTATTTTATTTTTTCTGTATAATTGTGTCGGTCACATGCACGACACGTTGGAATATTTTAAGCGTAACAGTCACCTCCACCGAGATCACAAGTGGTTGATTTCTGTTGATCTGCAAAATTTCTGCGCTATATTTCGCACTTTTGAATCAGTGTTTGAAGATTATAACATGTATCGTCGTTGATTTCCTTGCGTGAACTACAATATATCATAAAGAAGGAAATCTTCACTCAAGAGTGACAAAATGTCCAGCTGTAGTGCAGTAGCGTTTTAATTCGCGACATCCTGCATTCCTCGGTAAAATAGATTTTCCTGCTCGATACTTACTTTCTGCGATATAAACCACAGCTGTGCATCCTATAATACACAGTCTATGGCCTATAATACATAGTTTATAGCCATTGCCAATATTCGTAACCGTAAGAATCGTTTATAACAATTCCTTTCTTTAATATCTAGAAATATCTGGATTTTCTGCAAATTGCCATACACTAAAAATTCGGTCAGAATTTGTACCAACAACAAAGAAAATACAGACGCTACAATTGTTTCTATTCTTTCAATCAAATAAACCTTGAATTAAATCCTGTTTAATTTTAATTCTACTGGATATTGAAGAAAGAATAGATTTTGTGCTACAGACTGAATTTTGTACAGACAACAGAGAGAAAACACAGAGACCAATTAAACAAAAGCAACTATAATTATAAATATATTTATAAAATATTTATATAAAATATCTATTTCATACTATTATATAATATTATTTTATATATATATATATTAATATACAATATTATATATATATATATATATTTATAAAATATTTATTTCATATAACTGTATGATATCGTATTATGTAGATTATATACCAAAAATAGAATACTATATCAATTGTATATAAATAATACAAGTTACAATTCAATCTATTACATAATATTATTTTATAAATATATATATATATATATATATATATATATATATATATGTTAATATACAATATTATATATATATATAATTGTTTCTATTCTTTGATCGAATAAATCCTGATAAATCAGATTCTAGAATAGATTCTACGAAAATTGAAAGAAAAAGTCGATTTATCTCGCATAACAAACACGCGTGTCTCATAATTACCATTTGTGTAAAAAACGAAACGGCAAGGTGGTCGATCGTGTTCGCCAAAACATCATGCACGAAAATATATAGCCACGATTTTTAGTATCTAACCAACGATCCTCTTAACGTCGACATCTAACCTCGAACTTAACTCCGATGCGAAGAAAACAGCCGAGAGTCGCGAAGGAAACGTTTACGAGACCGGTAATCATAATAATTAGCATCCGCGCGGATGAAAAACCCGGGATCACGTACCAAGGAAGCGGTTGTTTAAATCGTTCCCTCTGATATCCAAGGCGGTTGATGGCTGATTCTTCGGGTGGCTCATTAATATTGATGATTTATTTTGTTGCTAACGCACCACACCGACGTGGCAAGCATAGCACGCGTGCAAGGGAAAACTAAACTGGCGACACGCATACCTGATAATTAACATTCGAAAAATATTCAGAAAACCGACGCGGGAAAACGTCACCGACTAATTTACATTAATAGTGATTTTATCACTTTTTTTTTCACGAAAGTTAATGTTTCGTGTCTCTTTTGGCATTTCGTTAATTATTCTTGCTAATTATTCTGCTCGTGTTACACGCACGATGAACAATTCTTCTTGGAATCTGTAAAATTATTATTAATACCTTAGACCCATAAACATGTTATTAACATCTTAGATGTCGCTAATATTTTATCTATTCAGAGTTTGACTGCTTTTCTTTTCTTCTTTTATTTAAAATGGTTATTAAATAATATTCATCTATAAACGTGTTATTAATATCTTAGATATCATTGGTATTTTTATCTAGCCAGACTTTGACTATTCTTATCGATTGTAGAATCTTACAGAATTTATAAAATGCCATCTTATTAAGACTTAACAACTTATTCTGTTTATTCAGATTTTGATTGTTTGTTGTACAAATTTATGGAATCTATAAAACGTCTTGTTAATAATAAGATGTTATCAATATTTTATCTATCCAGATTTTGCCTTTTTTTTACCATATTCTTCTTGACTTGATAATTTTTCAAACGTTTTGTTAGCACTTCAGATATCACTAGTATTTTACCATCCTGCAGTCTTTTCTATAAATGTCTGTTTACTGTACCATAGTCCAAAAGTGTTATTATTGTATCAGGTGCCTCTAAATTTTCATCACCTTCTGCTGTGTTTCTATCAGTTTTAAAATTCCTTGGAATGGAATTTTAAAATTGACCAAATTCCTTAGATAATCTTCAGATGCCATTGACATTTCAGATGCCGTCTCTCCCTCTCAAAAAATACCCCGACCGACCCCCGACGATATTCTCTCGCAAAAGGAAAAGAAATTAGATAATCGCAATCACAAACCGAGGCCAGGAAAACTTGGAACAAGCCCGAAAGCAAATTCAACCTGATGGACGCGCTTAACGTCCATCATCCACTGGTCGTAACCGGTGCCAGCCAAGATCGAGGATGTTTACAATGTTGTATCACGACCGGTAAATGTCTATAATTACCGCTCCTACCATCACGATGAAAATTAAACGCGTTCGATAACCAAACCCTCGGTTCAACGCCACTCACGTGACAACGGGCTCTACGTCTTCTTTGCCCGATCGCGTCGACGAATTACCGTAGTACGAACATCACCGGGTAATATTGCGTTTACCATTACCATCCGCTATCGTTAATTCGTCGTTGCGCACGATATGCAACTATACGGTGGCTCACGGAGATATTTGTATATCGGTATTTATCGTGGATAGAATTTATACACACACACACGTACATACATCGTGTGTGTCGTGCATCACTTTTTTGAGATTTTATTACCATTGTTCACACAAGACGATTGTCACATTTGATAGTAAATTAGAGGTTGAAAATATCGTGTGCTTTTAGATTGATTGACAAGGTAGATTTTTGTATTTATTGAAATAGTATATTAGGCCATTGTCTGAATTTTACTTTATGTAAAAATTGATTTAACTGTGTCTATATTGTGCTTTTAGATTGATTGACAAGATGAATTTTTATATTTATTGAAATAATATATAAGGCCACTGTCTGAATTTTATTTTACGAAAAAATTGATTTAACTGTGTCTATAATTGTGCTTTTAGGTTGATGAATTTTTGTATTTATTAAAATGGTACATTAGGCCATTGTCTGAATTTTACTTTATGTAAGAATTGATTTAACTGTGTTTATATTATGTTTTTAGGTTGACAAGATGGATTTCTGTATTTATCGAAATAGTATATTAGGCCATTGTCTGAATTTTATTTTATGTAAAAATTGGTTTAACTGTGTTTATAATTGTGCTTTTAGGTTGATGAATTTTTCTATTTATTAAAATGGTACATTAGACCACTGTCTGAATTTTACTTTATATAAGAATTGATTTAACTGTGTTTATAATTGTGCTTTTAGGTTGATGAATTTTTGTAGTTATTAAAATGGTACATTAGGCCATTGTCTGAATTTTACTTTATGTAAGAATTGATTTAACTGTGTTTATATTATGTTTTTAGGTTGATTGACAAGATGGATTTCTGTATTTATCGAAATAGTATATTAGGCCATTGTCTGAATTTTATTTTATGTAAAAATTGGTTTAACTGTGTTTATAATTGTGCTTTTAGATTGATGAATTTTTGTATTTATTAAAATGGTACATTAGGCCACTGTCTGAATTTTACTTTATGTAAGAATTGATTTAACTGTGTTTATAATTGTGCTTTTAGGTTGATGAATTTTTGTAGTTATTAAAATGGTACATTAGGCCATTGTCTGAATTTTACTTCATGTAAGAATTGATTTAACTGTGTTTATATTGTGTTTTTAGGTTGATTGACAAGATGAATTTCTGTATTTATTGAAATAGTATATTAGGCCATTGTCTGAATTTTATTTTATGTAAAAATTGGTTTAACTGTGTTTATAATTGTGCTTTTAGGTTGATGAATTTTTCTATTTATTAAAATGGTACATTAGACCACTGTCTGAATTTTATTTTATGTAAAAATTGGTTTAACTGTGTCTATATTATGCTTTTAGATTGATTGACAAGATGAATTTTTATATTTATTGAAATAGTATATTGGCCATTATCTAAATTTTGTTTTATGAAAAAATTGGTTTAACTCTGTTTATATCGTGTTTCTAGGTTGATTGACGAGATCTGACAAGTTTTTCATCTTGCGCAATTTTCTGAAATCTACCTGTTTCTCTCTCCACTTATTCTTCTTTAGTTTCGCTTTCGCCTCTCTTCTCTGTTTCTTTTTCTTTCCCCAGCCAGTCACTTACGATTCAGGGAATCGAATTTACCATCATACGTACGCCAATGCTTTCGCGCTAATTACCGCGAGAAACGCCGCTTTATGATCGTGCTTTATAGGCGGCGATTTTTAAACGACGAGATATAAATAGCCATTTGTTTTACATTCTTCTGCTTCCTTGCCTGTCGATTATTCGTCGGGTTTACACCTTTTAACGATACGAAGCAACGATCAATTAATTCCTTTTTTCCACGTAAGACGAGAATCGAGTTTTATCACCCTAACTCGATTCGGTTGATCGAGCCGAGATTTTTACATTCCCTCTCTTGGAACGTAAATATTATATTCCGCTGTTTTTATCACAGTCCGTAGGTGTCGTAAGTTTCAAATTGAAAGCTCAAATTATTCCATAATAAATTTTCCAATTTCCATAGGCTTTGGATTCGTTCATATTCATGTTCACGGTACTTATACAGTACTTTGAATAGAAAAAGCTATAGAGTGTGATTAGAAAAAAATAGAATTCGTATTCATGTCATTATGAGCTGTCACAGTACTTGTATAGGGTTCATAAGTTCTAGTATTAGATAGTACTCGCCGAGACATGAAAAAAGAGTCCTAATAAAAATTAATAGTTTCAAAGTTGTAAACGATTCTTTTGTCGAAGAAACGAATTTTCTTTGCCTCGAGAGCTATCATATTGTATACAGGTGGTTTTTAGTTACCTTGTAATTAAATTATAATATAATTGTAATAACCTTCTAATTAAATGATTCATTTCCTTATCATTTCTTTTTTTCTGATTACATCAGGTTTTCTATTTCCATTTTTATGCTTGCTTGACACTCTCGTGTGAAGGAATTACGTACTCTTCCAAACATTCCCAACTTTTTCACAACCGAAACGAAAAAATCGTTTGTAATATCGAAATCATTAATTTTTCGACCCATGTCTATCGGGACTTTTCTCCGAGTACTATTACGAACCCTTTCTTCCATTCAGCCAGCTTATTCTAATAAAAAGAAATTGCTATTAATTTAATTCTAAAAATAGAGGATTTTTAAACGAATTCACATCTCTGTGATCTAACGAAACGGAAACATACTAAAAATTACAACTTCGTACATTCTTGCGTGCTGCGTACGTCTCGCGTGTACAATCTCTGAAAACCTCTACCTTTAAACGCAGTTTCAACCAAAAAAAAAAAAAAAAAAAAGAATCCGCAGTACTCGCTTGGGTACAAAATCCCGAAAACGTCCGCGGCACATCTCGAGGCGGGATTCTATGGTGAAACTAATTAACCGATGAACGAAGATCGGGGGGCCAAGATAATCGTAACCACCTCCCAACGATTCTCGTTTTTTCCTCGCACGGTGCCCTCTTTGTTACTTTATTTCTTTACCACGCTCTCAATTCACCTTACTGCCCGCCTTTGTCATCTCTCTCTCTCTCTCTCTCTCTCCCTCTCCTCGCGTTGCCTCGTACGCCACTTTGTGCCTCGTGCACTCGCGGAGAAGTTCGATTTCTTAATTAGCGGTGGACATTCTGGCTGACAGATCATCGCGAGCCCTGTTTCTCCCCTTTCCATCCCCCTCACCCCGGATGGCAGCCAGCTGCACCAGTTCGCCACCTCTCGGGATATATTCCTTGGCGTGTACCTTTTTGTCGGCCGTGTTAAGCGTATCTGCCCTCGGGATAACGAATTACCCGTGATCCCCACGCCGAGTGAATCCGTCTTTCGGGGCACACGCGAGGAGGGCTCGGCCTGGCTGGAACCGGCGGAGGGGTATTTAGTATTATCGGCGATTGCGTGACGCGGCGCATCGTGGAAATATGTTAAGTGCGTTTTGCTTGTGTGTGTGTGTGTGTGATGCCTGGCGAAGCGAGAGAGCGAGGAGGCTTCTGGTCTTCGCTGTTTCGACAGGGGAACCATCGAACGTTTCAGGGGAGTTTTGCGAAAATTTCACCACCGAACGTCCTTTTATTTCGTTTCGTGGAAATTTTCTTTCGTTTCGTCACTTTCTTTTCAATTGCACGCCAGACAGGGATGTCCATTTTTTTTTTTTCTAATTCGTTGCGAATTTAAATTGTAGATCGGACCGGTTAGTCGGAATGTTAACCACTCGCGCTGGCAACTGATTTGCGGACCATAACGAGTGACCGAAATCGTATGCAATAATTCGTCGCTTTCTCTCTGAACTCGCCACTGGATAGAAATTATTATTTGTTTTGCCTGGGTTATACTTGAATATATTTAATACTGAAAAAAATATTGCAATTTTTTGCCTCGGTTTTAACTTTCAGTTTTAACCTTCAAGAGATCAACGCTGAAATTATCAACGATTAAAATCTCTCTGTCAGAGATATCAATGTAAAAAAGAAAAGTGGGAAATACTTCATAATACAGTGGAGTAGGCAAGTTTTTATTAGGTCAGTTGAATCTCTAAAAATACACTGTTTCACAGTGTATTGCTTACGAATTATTACTCGCGAATAATTTACTTACGAAATTTCCAACGAAGAATTATAAATTGGCCATTTTGTCACTTAATTCTAATGTTAAAGTATCTCATCTGTATAATCTTTCGTAGGACTTGACGACGATGAACTTGCCGAATGATCAAAAGTTTAATGCTCTTTATACGCGCTCGTTCTTATATCAAACATCTATCAGATATAAACTTTAACAAACTATGTACATATTCCCTCTAGTTTTGGTCTATCACTCAAACTGCAAGCGATTTTCAACAGTTAGTAACATTTAGCTATGTTGTACAGCACAACACGTATGAATATGTCACAACAATGTGAAGAAACAACATATTACAGGTCGTAATAAAATATTGAATTACAAAAGTTCACTAATCACTATTTTAACAATAATTGATTGATCAATGGTTTACGATTGCTACGATCACAAAGTACAGTTACAGAAATTACAAAACTAATTGACGTCCAATTCTGGATTCGTTTGAACCTTAAAACTTACAATCATCGACTCTCGCTTACTAAATAAGCACGTAGTCACAGCTTCGAATAATGGTCATCCTCGAGTAAGATGAAATTATTCCACAGAAATGAACAAAAACCGCTGACAAAAAGGACGAAACCAGTGCACGCGTGATCCGAAACGGCCACGACAGACAAAAAGAAACAAGAAGAAAAGAAAAACGAGAGAAACAAAAAAAAGAGAGAGAAAGAGAGAGAGAGAGAGAGAGAGAGATCGTGTGCATGTACGGTTATGTACGTAGTACGTGCATAAGCTTCGGGGTCTCGGCTCTATTGACTTACGCGGCTTATGCATGGGTAATGCAATAATCGAAGCGAAGTGAGTCGTCTCGTTCGCCGTCCTGTACTCGGTCGCCGAGGGTTCGCCTATAAAACGCGAACGCGAGCCAGCCCCGTAATTACTGTTGAAGTGACTGGTTACTGGTTAGCGCTTCGCCATCCCAAGGTTTACCTTCGTTCATCGGCTCGATTGGTTGCCACCTAACGGGCGGCCGACAGGCAAGCAAGCCTGTACACCGAGCGAGGTGTAAGTACGCCGATGCGAGCATAAATTGGCAAGCTATTACGCGGCGTGGCAAAAATGTAATGAGATATTGCGCCGCCACGGCGCGGTTCCTTTTAACGAGCCGTGCGAGAGCACACCCGGTAGAGGTAGGTGCTACCTACATGGCGTATATATACGTTTCTTGTTCTAGCGACGTTCACCACGTTGTCGTCGTCGTAGTTGCCTTCTTCCTCGAAGCCGAAAACCAATCGTCGGGAATTCTGTACGCTCGCGAGCCGGCTACGATGATCATCCACGGAGTAGGGGAACAAATGACGTTACCTCCACACGAGATTTAGACGTTCGTTTCATCTTTATTTTTACTCGCGGATGATTGCCTTTGGCCGATTGCGAGGTTGCTAGGTCGTAACGAGCGGGTTTTTACGGAAGAACGTTGAAACGAAGATGACACGCTGGTTATTCGCTGATTGGTACATTTTTGTGATCGAGAGGGTGAACTCTTGTGAAACAAATCGTGAACTCTTTGTTTTTATTTGTAGACGATTATGCCGGTTTTGAAGTCGTAACGAGCAGCTTTTACAGATGAAATTTCAACGTTAGAGCGAAAACAGCATTGATCTTTTCATTTTTGTGATCGAGAGGATGAACTCTTGTGAAACAGATAGTGAACTCTTTATTTTTATATGTAGACGATTATGGCGGTTTTAAGGTCGTAACGAGCGGTTTTTACAGAAGAAATTCGAACGTTAGAGCGAAGACGACTCTGATCGTTACATTTTTGTGATTGAGAAGGTGAACTCTTGTGATAAGGATCGTGAACTCTTTATTTCTAGACGATTATGGCAGTTTTAAAGTCGAAATGAGCTGTTTTTACGGAAGAAGTTGAAACGTTAGAGCGAAAACGGCACTGATCTTTTCATTTTTGTGACCGCGAAGGTGAACTCTTGTGAAACAGATCGTGAACTCTTTATTTTTATATATAGACGATTATGGCGGTTTTAAAATCGTAACGAGCGGTTTTTACAGAAGAAATTCGAACATTAGAACAAAGACGACTCTGATCCTTACATTTTTGTGATCGAGAGGGTGAACTCTTGTGAAACAGATAGTGAACTCTTTATTTTTATATGTAGACGATTATGGCGGTTTTAAGGTCGTAACGAGCGGTTTTTACAGAAGAAATTCGAACGTTAGAGCGAAGACGACTCTGATCGTTACATTTTTGTGATCGAGAGGGTGAACTCTTGTGAAACAGATAGTGAACTCTTTATTTTTATATGTAGACGATTATGGCGGTTTTAAGATCGTAACGAGCGGTTTTTACAGAAGAAATTCGAACGTTAGAGCGAAGACGACTCTGATCGTTACATTTTTGTGATTGAGAAGGTGAACTCTTGTGATAAGGATCGTGAACTCTTTATTTCTATTTCTAGACGATTATGGCAGTTTTAAAGTCGTAATGAGCTGTTTTTACGGAAGAAGTTGAAACGTTAGAGCGAAAACGGCACTGATCTTTTCATTTTTGTGACCGCGAAGGTGAACTCTTGTGAAACAGATCGTGAACTCTTTATTTTTATATATAGACGATTATGGCGGTTTTAAAATCGTAACGAGCGGTTTTTACAGAAGAAATTCGAACATTAGAACAAAGACGATTCTGATCATTACATTTTTGTGATCGAGAGGGTGAACTCTTGTGAAACAGATAGTGAACTCTTTATTTCTATTTGTAGACGATTATGGCGGTTTTAAAGTCGTAACGAGCGGTTTTTACAGAAGAAATTCGAACGTTAGACCGAAGACGGCACTGATCTTTTCATTTTTGTGATCGAGAGGGTGAACTCTTGTGAAACAGATAGTGAACTCTTTATTTCTATTTGTAGACGATTATGGCGGTTTTAAAGTCGTAACGAGCGGTTTTTACAGAAGAAATTCGAACGTTAGAGCGAAGACGGCACTGATCTTTTCATTTTTGTGATCGAGAGGGTAAACTCTTGTGATAAGGATCGTGAACTCTTTATTTTTGCTCGTGGACTTTGTCGATTACGGCGGTTGTAGTGAGTGGTTTTTACAGAAGAAATTCAAACGTTAGAACGAAGACGGAGCTGATTATTCGCGACGATACCGATCGTTTTATTTTTGTAATCGAGAGTTTTGTGACGTTTGAAAGAAATTTATCTTTTTCAAAGCAGAATAACTGTTTCTGTTCAACTAGAACTTTTTCTCACTTCCGGAAAGAAATACAAGTTTTCTATTTATGCACACATACGTGGAATATATGTTTCAGTATACATAAAACTGTTTTCCTAGAGCAGGAAACTTAAAAGTGAGGAAACATCTGTTACATCAGTACCAATTGCAAATTTTGACAGTTTCATTCAAGCCCTGCTAAAATCTCCTCTGACATCTCATCACTTCCATCTCTCCAGTTCAACCTTCTCGTGCTATCGTTTAAAATTACACAAGAGGAGAAAATCTTCCCCCCCCCCTCCCGTATCTTATCACGTTTTTAAGTGATTCCCAGCAATTAAGAAATTAACCGATAAGTCGAAGATCGATCGCGGTAATACGTGGGAACAGGCTGACGAACACGAGACGACGAAAGTGTTCGGCAGCTCGTCCCGTAACGTCGGCCTCTGGTAATTGATTGCTTCGTAATTAGCCGGTTCGTTTCGTTCCATCGGCCGAGCAACAGGTGCAACCGACCTACGAAAATATATTAAGAAAGCCGGGCAAACGCCTTCTACACCAATTGAGAGTCATGATTACAAGGTGCGTGTGCGCACGCGGTTGTTCTCTCCTCTCCTCTGGCCAGGTCTCTCCTCTTCTCGGGGAGAGATCACCTCCGGAGACCACGTGTGTGTCTCTCTCCTGGCGATCCCTGATATGCTGGTTTTATTTGCCCTGGGCCGCGTTATTAGGAGGCTGGCTGATCACCACCACCGGTGGAAATTTAGTACGTGTCAATTAAGTTCGGTGCTGGCCCGGGTTTTTTTTTCAACCAGGCTGGGCCACGCTCGCGATCGTCCACCGTCGTGATTATTTATCGTGACGGCGGCTGCCTGTTGCAACCTAAGCGGCGTCTAAACGCTATGTCAGGTATACTCTGATAGCTGTATAAGTACTTTGTAGCAGGACAATTTATTCAGGGTCTCCGGATGCAATGTATCGCGTTGTATGTAAATTTAAATCGGTTGATCGCTGCGCGAGATGAATTGCTAATATTCTCTGCTAGTGATTTTCTTTTCTTTTTTTTCTTTCTTTTTGTTGATTTAAAGCTTCAATTGTGACTGGACGCAGGAAGATCATCCGAGTAATTCATTAGATTGTGGTTCACGAAACTACCTAAATATTCGTAGTGAATGACTTTGTCTTGGTAACCAATTAAAGAACGTGATGTTGTGACACAAATACAAATATACGTTTAATAAAAAAATTAGTGTGAATAATTGTCTTAAATACGCATGACAGTTTTGAACATTGGAGGTTACAGATCTTATGTTGGATTGTAGTTGTTTAACCTGGTGGAGAACGTTTTATCGCAAATTGCAACATTTTCTCAGTTTTAAGTATATTTAAATGTAACCCAGGCAAAACAAACGATGTGCTAATTACTTCTTAATCATTTCTATCCAGTGATATCGTCCGACGAGTTATTGTATACGGTACGGTCACTCGTTATGGTCCGCGTAATAATTTTGTAGTCTCCGTGTGTTAAATATCTTACCTACTTGTATTAAATATCACGTAATTTCTACACATATTTGTCGATCTGCTTCAAACTTGAATAATATAATCACGATACTAATACAATCAACAATATAGTATAATACACTTCTTCTAATTTTTATATATAATACATTTTTCAATCTGCTTCAAACTTGACTAATACAACCACGATAGAATCTGATACATTGTAATGTTAATAAAATTTCCGACACTTTCGTGAGCAACTCTATATACTTGTAATTTTTACATACTTGTAGATCTGTTTAAACTTGATTAGTAGCCTTTTTTTTAAACTTGACTACAATCACAATACTAATTATACTATAATCACGGTGCTAATATAATCAACAACATAGTATAGTAACTCTTTTCTATATATATTTTTAGATTTGCTTCAAATTTGACTGATGTAATCACGATAAAATTCCAAAATGTTTTATGTTACAACAAGCGTTTCTATAAATGTTCGAATACATTCGTGAACAACTATAGATAATAATAGAGCACTTAGATAATAATAATTTCTTAGATTTGTTACAAGCTTAACCAGTACAATCGAATCTTAAAATCCCCAAATATTTCATACAACAGGTACATTCGCAAAAAATTTTTGACTCTTGTATAAAAACTGTCCGAACACTTTCGTGAGCAATTGTATGCAGATGTGTAACTTCCTATAGGTTAATTCGACTAACAAAAGGTTAAACGTTGCGAGAGGGCAGTGATTTCGCAGACTTTCCCCATCGCGACTGGTGTACGACTGATCTTCCCAATTATCGATCTTTTACACGTGGATCGATCGCCTTTCTTTCTTTCTCTCGATCAATCGACAATAACTGTACGACCCGTCGCGTAACACGATGATCGATTCCCAGACGCTGTTCGAAAATTTTGCAAAAATGGGCCAAGCTTCGGGCGATAATGCAAAAGTGATGTGAGATTCGACGAATCGGTGGACGATCGATGGACGGAGGCGAGTAATGAAATTACGACCTCCAGAAGCATCACCGGTTGCCAATTAAGTGGCGATAATCTGCGGACTCGCTGTGTTCGCACATTACGCGGAATTATTGCCCGACACGATCTCGATACACCGGATTGGGCCGTATGGTAATTGAAAGCTCACGCTGATTATGAATCTCGGCGAGCAGATACTGTCTAACTGTAAATGCGAGAGATAAAATCTTATCGGGGGAATGAATCGAGCGCAAACGAGCCGCGTGTACACGTACGTACGTACGCGAACTGATTCCTAAATGCGTGCCGTTGTATAAATTGTCCGATTGCCGTTCTTAATTCTAAATCAACGCGAGGGGACTGAACGGAATGCTCAGAAAATGTGTATCGCGAATGCAAAATGAATAATTTCATACAATTTAGAGGAGATGTTTAAAAGAGTTCTCGTCGTATGAAACATTGACGTGGACAATGTGGCCGAATTCAAGATTTTTGATTTACTGCGTGAATATAAGTGACATGATATAACATATTTCTGTCTAATGTAACGTATAGTGTAGTCACCTTTTTTTTTTTATTCTATAAAGTTATCATAACATATATATTATACATAATATTATATATATAATATTGTATAGTATAAAAGTATTATACATATAATATTGTATAGTATAAAAATATTATGCATATAATATTGTATAGTATAAAAATATTATGCATATGATATCGTATAGTATAAAAATATTATGCATATGATATTGTATAGTATAAAAATATTATACATATAATATTGTATAGTATAAAAATATGATACATATAATATTGTATAGTGTAAAAATATGATACATATAATATTATATAATATAAAAATACTATAAATATAATATTATATAATATAAAAGTATCATACATATAATACTATATAATAATATAAAAATAGTATAAATTGTAATATTATATAATATAAAAATATCATACATATAATACTATATAATATAAAAATATCATACATATAATACTATATAATATAAAAATATCATACATATAATACTATATAATATAAAAATATACATATAATACCATATAATATAAAAATACTATAAAAAATATTATAATAATATATAATATGTATAATAAACAAAAAATAAAATATATATAATAATATATATATTATATATTATTATTATACAATATATATTATTATAACATTATAACTTTACTCTGTATCCTAAATCAAAGTTCATCGTCCGCGAAATTTTCCATTGAAGGACATCATACTACGACAGTTATAAAATCAGAATATAAACAATTATCGCTCCGTAGTCACTCGGTGCTCTCCACTACCAAATTTTCATTCCCCATTACGAAATTTTCCAGCAAGAAATTCCAACCTGAAGCCTGTCAATTAATTTTCATTGATTTGCCTTCGGAGATGTCCCTCGCTTGTGAAGCTCGCCGGTACAACCTAGTCAGGTGAAGCGGGAGGGGGAAAAAATCTGAATCTTTTGCGTCTTGTCGCGGAACCGTGTAAATGATCCTTTACGACGGTATCGTGCTAGAATGTTTATCGTCGGGAACAGGACGCTGTAAAACGGTGATAACACTTGAGGATCCGAGCCGTGGCCGTAATTCGTCTTTTCAGCCGCAAATGAGAGCCACGGTGTTATTGCATTAACGTATTAATTACGAAGATGCAACGTCGGGCAGCACCGGCGCAATAAAGCGATAAAATACGAATCGGCGCTCATTTGTTGCCCACGGAACCGTGGTTTCGCATTCTCCTGCTATGGTTATTAGAGACAGATGTTAAACGCCTTTGTCTCGTATTTTTCCTTTTACTCTTTGACATACAGGGTGTCAAGATTTAAAAAAAAAAAAAGAAGAAGTGTTGCTCTTTGCATTTGTGAATAATTCTCCGATTTAGGAACGGGAATGTCACTTCGAATACTTAGCGTCGGTGTTATCGACTTATCGATCAAAGTGAAAAGGAAATTTGTGTCAGGAAAATTAAATTTTTAATAACAGTCGAGATTCTTGATAATAAGAAGGAGAGGTTTGTAGAAACGCGTCGCGTTGTAAATGGAGAAAATGCGCAACTACCTTCCTCTTCTTCTTATTCTTATTCTGTATATCTACTATTATTATTAAAAATTTAATATATTGAAATTATTATAAATTATTGTTCTGTATATCTACTATTATTATTGAAAATTTAATATATTAAAATTATTATAAATTATTGTTCTGTATATCTGCTATTATTATTGAAAATTTAATATATTAAAATTATTATAAATTATTGTTCTATATATCTACTATTATTATTGAAAATTTAATGTATTAAAATTATTATAAATTATTGTTCTGTATATCTGCTATTATTATTAAAAATTTAATGTATTAAAATTATTATAAATTATCATTCTATATATCTACTATTATTATTGAAAATTTAATGTATTCAAATTATTATAAATTATTATTCTATATATCTGCTATTATTATTAAAAATTTAATGTATTAAAATTATTATAAATTATTATTCTATATATCTACTATTATTATTGAAAATTTAATGTATTAAAATTATTATAAATTATTGTTCTATATATCTACTATTATTATTGAAAATTTAATGTATTAAAATTATTATAAATTATTGTTCTATATATCTACTATTATTATTGAAAATTTAATATATTAAAATTATTATAAATTATTATTCTATATATCTGCTATTATTATTGAAAATTTAATATATTAAAATTATCATAAATTATTTTTCTATATATCTGCTATTATTATTAAAAGTTTAATATATTAAAATTATTATAAATTATCATTCTATATATCGACTATTATTATTAAAAATTTAATAAATTAAAATTCGAATTATAATTATTATAATAAATTAAAATTAAAATTAAAATTATTATAATAAATTCAAACTAAAATTAAAATTATTATAACAAATTAAAATTAAAGTCATAAATTATCATTCTATACATCTACTATTATTATCATAAATTTAATTAAAATTATTTTATTTCTTCTGTCTTTCTCCACGTCGCAAATACGAAATTCCCTCTCTCTCTCTCTCTTTCTCTCTCTCTCTCTCTCTCTCTCTCGAGTGTCTTCCAAAGTTCACGGGACGTCCCCGGATCCACGTGGACGCCGACTCACTCTTTAATGAATTTCTGCGTGGAAGAAGAAGAAGAAGGGGCGAGAGATAATGCGGTCAGATAGATAATTGGGGGTAGATCGAGTCGGCTGCGTCCGGCCAGGGCTCGATTCGCCGCGGCAACGCCCACGGTTGGCAGAAATTTCATTTGCCCTGCCGTTTTTACCCTTATCGCAGAATCTTGGCGATTCGTCGCGACAGAACGTATCCGGACGTAGAATATGCCTGCCTCTCGCCTGATCTACGACCAGACAACCACCAACCGTCCCCCGCTTGTCGCTTATCGAAACTTTGTCTCTCTCCTCTGCCACTTGTTCTCGTCCACAGGAAACTACATACGGACACGAAACGCAACGCGAATTTGGCTGGTTAAGGGGATATTCCGGCTTGTAAAAATCGACTTTTTTGAGATTTTTTTTCTAAGTTTTGGTATGCAGTTTTCGCACACAGATTCATGCATACTTTAAGAGTATTTGCAATTTTTTTTTAACGAAATTAATGAAAGTTGTGGAAATTATATAGCCTCGGGTAAAGTATGTTTTTAGAAACGATTTCGAATGGCTGACGTGATTCCGGTCCATCTGGTTATTTCAAACCAAAATGCATCTCAATTAGTACAAACATGGCTATAGCGTGAACCACGGGAACAGCGAAATTTCGAAGATTAAAAAAATGACAGCATTTCGAAGTTAAAATATCGATTTTCCTTGTACTTTTCGTCCTTTCGGTGGTAAAAAAAAAAAAGAAAGAAAAGAACATGAGATTTTGAGATCCATGATTCACGCGATAAAGGTACATCCGGTGAAGATCTCCACCAAATTTCAAGTCAATCGGTCAACTAAAACGTGAGATAGTTTAAAAGCCAGTTTAAAAAATAATGGATTTGAGAGAAACACACTTGAAGTTCTTGTTTCCCGGTATTTTATAATATTCATACATACGATCAATCGAGCAGTACAAAAAATAAAATAATATAAAATAATAATATTATAAAATAAAATGTTTCTTCAGAGAAACACATTTGAAGCTTTTGTCACCCATTTTGTACAAAATGTACAAAAATATTCATACTTACGTTGCGAGTAGAACACCGTTTCCTTCAAACATCTGTAACTTTGCTAATTTTACAAATTCAAACAAATCCTTTTACATAGACATTTCCGAAAGCGTGTACTTTGAGAAAACGTAGAAAAGAAAATTTAAATTTTTTTTTTTAAGCCGGATTACCAGAATATCCCCTTAGTATTCGCGAGGAAGACGACCAGGTACTCGCGTACGTACATACGTACGAAGTTCCGACGTATGTGCATACATACTGTTCCTGTTGGCGACGTTGTAATTAGTTTTTAGGGCGCATTAATCATTATTACTCGGCTGTGTAATCTGAACTTGAGTCTCTGGACTCGAGCGCCGCTTGTGGCACTCATTAATTCAGCCTGCCAAGCGATACCGTGGCGTATGGTGGATTCCGCTTCTTTGTTTCGTACATCGGAGTATGCAATTTTCGTGATAGTTTTTATGGTTATTTGTAATTAATTTCTCCCTTCTTCCTTTTCTTTTTTTTCTTCCTTTTTTTTGTCGCGAAGGTATTACTCGTTACGCGAGTGACGTAGTGAACGATGGTTTTTGCAGGAAGTGTGTATTTTTTTTGTGAGGGAGAGAAATTGTTTTCGTAGATAGTGTGATTTTATGGTTTAGTTACGCTAATTGATGTGATAGTGAACGATGATTTCTGTAGGCAGTGTGTATTTTTGGAAGGGGAATTTTTTTCGCTAGTATGATATGTAAGATAGTATGATCTAGTAATGTATTCGAGTGATTGATATGCTCGTGTAGGTATTTCTGCATTTAGTATTGTCGTAAGAGGATAATACAACTTAGGCTAAAAAAGTATAACTAAACTCTGTAAAAATGACTCTACAGTGCAGATCTATTATCGTAGTAAGAAATTAAGATTTCATATACATATAACAGAAAGAGATATCAGTTGCAATGATACAGTTCTAGTTTCTTCCAGTATTGAGTTTTCATTCGTAACAAAATATTTTCTAATGATATACATTTTCAAATGATTCAGTTATTTTGTTATGTCAACGTATGTTCATTGTCATTGCGCTGTTTACACAAATTTTCTTCTGCAACAGAATCTTCTTGTCCACGATACAATTTTGTTAATAACATACTATACATGATGATAAAATATTCTCTAGTATGATAGAGGTTGATTTTGGTATTACACTAAACATTGTTTATATAAATTTTCTTTGCAAGCTTCCTCTCATCCGTAATACATATAATAACATCATCTGCATCGAGCTATTCGACAAATACTCGATATAAGATCATTTAGAGAAATAGAGGATAATTTCTAAAAACACACAGACTAAAGTAAAAATTTTTTAAGCCACGTTCATCTTTATCCACGGTATAATAAATATTATCGTTTATCCACGATACAAGATTATTTGGAGAGATGAAGGATAATTTCTAGAAACACACGGACTAATATAGAAATTTTTTAAGCCACGTTCATCTTTATCCATGGTGTAATAAATATTATCGTTCATCCATGATACAAGATCATTTAGAGAGATAAAGGATAACACGTGGATTAAAATAGAAATTTTTTAAGCCACGTTCATCTTTATCCACGATACAATAAATATTATCGTTTATCCACGATGCAAGATCATTTAGAGAGATGAAGGATAATTTCTAAAAATACATGGACTAAAGTTTTTTAAAAGAAATTTTTTAAAACACGTTCATCTTTATCCACGATATAAGATCATTTAGAGAGGTGGAGGATAATTTTTAAAAGCACACGGACTGAAATAGAAATTTTTTAAGCTACGTTTATCTTCCGCTAGTTAAATTTCAATAATAACATATCCGAAGGAGCAGCTGGCAGCAGGAAAGATACACTCACCTCTGTCGCGCGGTCTGTCAACCCTGTGTATCCCTGAAAAATTATCGCGGCCCGGTCAAAAGTCATTAAGAACACTGCCGGTGATTGCCGAAAAGATGCTAAATTACCTATCATTAGATACGGCCGGCAAAAACCGACCGTTGTGTAACGTGTGGCTTCTTTTCTTTTTCGTCTCGTTCTCGAAGAAAGACAGATTCGCGCGCGGATAACGCACAGTCTGTACGACGAATAAAACGAACGTTGCAAAAGGCACGCTGCGAGAGATTGGTTTCTTTCGACCAACGAAGCACGATCGAAACGTCTTCTTTACAACTGTAACTTATACGGTGATTCGTAACGCGTGGATCGTTGCTCCTCTGTGATTAAACTCGTTATTAAATTACAATTTCGGGACCATCGCGAGAATAATCGAGGTAAATTCATGTTTATTTATGTCTTTTAGTGTTGTGTATAGTAGATCTTCGAAGTTCTCCGAATTTTTTAAATGCATTTTCGTGTATGTTGTTTTCTTTTATCTTCGAGTAAAATGTTGTCAGGAGTATGCGAGGAGTATTTACATTTATCATCAAAAAAATGTAATCTCTGTTTTCTAAATGTTCAAGTGTACACTTCATTATTCTCGATGATCAGTATTTAATTTAGAATTCTGTTACAGTATCAAAAGTATCACTTTGGAATACAAAGAAAACTCAATTTTAATTTGGGCATAGCATAACACATAATTGGTATATTCGTTCACATTCAATAAACAATCTCTTAGTCTTCAAGTGAGTACACAATTCACTTTTTTAGATGATCAATTTAACTGAAAATTCTCTTACAGTATCAAAAGTATCACCTAGGAATACAAAAAAGGCTCAATTTTAATTGGGGCATAGCATAATTGATATATAAAAAAAATTAAGTTCATTCACATTCAATAAACAATCTCTAAGTCTTCAAGTGAGTACACAATTCATTCTTTTAGATGATCAATTTAACTGAAAATTCTCTTACAGTATCAAAAGTATCACCTAGGAATACAAAAAAGGCTCAATTTTAATTGGGGCATAGCATAACACATAATTGATATATAAAAAAAATTAAGTTCATTCACATTCAATAAACAATCTCTAAGTCTTCAAGTGAGTACACAATTCATTCTTTTAGATGATCAATTTAACTGAAAATTCTCTTACAGTATCAAAAGTATCACCTAGGAATACAAAAAAGGCTCAATTTTAATTGGGGCATAGCATAACACATAATTGATATATAAAAAAAATTAAGTTCATTCACATTCAATAAACAATCTCTAAGCCTTCAAGTGAGTACACAATTCACTCTTCTCGCTGATCGATATTTAACTGAAAATTCTCTCATACCAGAAGATTATTATCTCTACGAGTTATAGAAAAAATTTAATCTTAAACTTAGAACGTAACTGGAAAATACAATTAACATACTTGAAAGACTTAAAATCTCGCTTGAATGCAGCTAGTACATTTAAAAGACTTAAGTCTCACTCGTTTTTCCAACTTTGAATTACATCCTCCTTCGCTCGTTCCTGTCTAGAATCACCCATCTCGAAACGAACTTCACTATCAAGCCTCGCCATCTCATCTTCTCGTTGCTACTTCCTCGTTTCGCACGCTCCGGGCGTAGAAAAACGTTCGGTGGAAATTCGCGAGACGATTTGCAATAATTTGGCGAGAATGCCCGAACGACGAGGGCGATTTGCCGGCTTTTTGCCAAACGGAACCGCGAGTCACGGCCAGCTCGTGCCTTACTTTTGACGCTCTGGGCAACAACGAGGTAACAACGATGTAATTTCGCGCGATGAACGCGTTTCGTTCGACCTTTCGGCAATTTCAATGGTGTCCTTAACGAGGTGGTAACCTCGTGCCGAGCTCGACCGCGAGTAGAAGCGTCGCGGCGATTGTTTTTACCGGCGTTTTCTGGCGTGGGGCCGATAATTGGCGACGGGGCCGGGTCTCTCCCTCGTTTTTTTCACGATTCCCGGGCCCGAAAGCCCGAGATCTGTCGCTGTTCTCTGGCCCTCGGTGATGTTTCAAGGCTCGGTCGCCGGGTACGAGAGGTGAGAGACTCGAAGACGTGCAAAAAGAGGAGGCCACGAGAGCAAGATCGATCGGCTGAGTAAGCAGGCTTCGATCGGCTTTTAATTGACGGGGCGAAACACGTGGCGAGTATGCGAGAAATTTATGTACAGTTAGTAATTAGTTTACGAGAGTTACATTTCGTTTCGTTTCGTTTCGCGTCATCTTCGGGTTAATTAGAATGTAGTAATCCTAATCGGTTAAAAAATTGGGCAGAATTGTTAATTTTTCAAGACACAGAAATTTTGTCGACTTTAGTCGTCAAAATATATTAGAGTCTATTTATTTTTTATTATAAGTTACATAGAGAAATAGAGTGACAAAGTATGTAATAAAGTATGTGCACAAAATAAAATAAAATAAAATATGTATATATGTATAATAAAATGATAAACTACAGTAAATAGAATCAAAACCCACGGCAATTATTAAAACAGTACGATAAGATGCAATAAATAAAATAGTAAAATACGATAGTGATTTGTTAACAACGAACGGATCAAAAATATTTATAAACAATAAAGAAAAAAAATATCACACACGCGTAATTGGCACATCGTTACAAAAGAGGTTGGCTCGCGTAAAAATTGAGCCATTAGGTTGATCGTCGCCCGTTATATCGAATCTGTTCCCCGTTATCGAAAGAGAATACAGCTGGCTACGGGGTTACGAACTTTGGCCCCGACAATTTACGACGAACAAGTGGGGAAAAAAGGCTCGGTTAAAAAATAATTTCAAATGTTTGTATAACGAAGTTGCGAGGCATCGAGAGTGCGAGGAACGCCCATTATTAGCACCTGCCCAGGATAATAAAGCAAGAATCGTTGGCGATCGAAATTCACGGTTTGCGCCATCGCAGTTTGCTTACTAACCCTGTTCCGAGCCAGGCTTTCCTCGAACGTGAACTCTCTCGAAAACTGAACGACCCCAATTTTTCTCCTTGTTAGAAAATTTGTTTCAATAGAAACGGGAGTTTCGTAGCAAATCCCCGAGGAAATTTTCAGTATAATTCCTTAAAGAGGCGTAGTAGAACGAATTGAATTCAAATAAGACAGTAAAGAAGCAAGTATAACTCTTATAGTAATTGACGTAATGTAATTCAGTAGCTCAATAAGACAGTAAATAAGATAAAAATAAGACAGTGATAAGCAAAGAAGCAAATATACTCAATAATTGATGTAATGTAATTCAGTAACACAATAAAAATGATAAAAATAGAAATATAAGATAAAAATAAGACAGTGATAAGTAAAGAAGCAAGTATACTCATAACAATTGACGTAATGTAATTCAGTAACGCAATAAGACAGTAAATATGATAAAAATAGAAATGTAAAATATAAATGAGACAGTGATAAGCAAAGAAGCAAGTATACTCATAATAATTGATATAATGTAATTCCGTAATTCAATAAGACAGTAAATAAAATATAAATAAGACGGTGATAAGTAAAGAAGCAAGTATACTCATAACAATTGATGTAATATAATTCAGTAACGCAATAAGACGGTAAATGTGATAAAAATAGAAATGTAAAATATAAAATAAAAATATAAAAGTAAGATAAAAATAAGACAGTAAAGAAGCAAATATAACTCTTATAATATTGATGTAATGTAATTCAGTAACGCGATAAGACAGTAAATATGATAAAAATAGAAATATAAGATAATAATATAAATATAAAATAGAAATATAAGATAAAAATATAGATAAAGATAAAAGTTAGACAGTAAAGAAGCAAGTATAACTCTTATAATAACTGATGTAATACCATTCAGCAAGGCTATTTTCGTTTATTTTTTTATAATTCTACCAGAAAATTCTTACTCTCCATAGAATTTGATATTACCTGAAAGGAGATTGAATTAATTCTGTTAAATGTGAAAGACGAACGTTTGAAATGTATCATCGGCAAACAGTTGCAGCTAGAGTATCATTAAAAGCAATTATCATATCAGTGGGATAAAGGATTGGACGAAAGTGAATATTTGCGGTAATTGCAAGGCAAAGAAAGCGTATTAATCTGTACTGAGCGCGTAGCATTGCGTATCAGGTGTTACCTCTTGCGCAATTTAATATTTCAAAGGAAATAAGCTGTTTCGGTAATAACACGAGCGTCGTGTGTAAATCAGAAGAAGAAATCTTGCTTCTATTAAACCACCGGTGTATTTGATCATTTCCATACAGCCGTGATACATTGCTCGCCGTACATACGAATGTTATAAAGGTGAAGAAAATTCCTTCCATTTTCTTCATAAATAACAATTACAAGCCCGCGTCACTGTTGAAGAGAAATTACGGTGAATATAAATGCGAGTGAGAAAATGAATGCGCATTACGTGTGGAATGTATCGATAAATCTCACCGTTAACCAGCGAACGTGTTAATGTATTTTTAATTGCAAGGAAAGAAATCGCAATGACCTCCGTGAAATTAGGAACGAGGGGATATCACGCTTCCAATATTTAAATCCCTCGAACGAACCTGATAGGGAAATTATTGCAATGTTCGAGGCGGATAGTAGCCAGCGAGAATTATCACACGATTGTATTTTCGATACTGTTTGTCAAAATAACAACGGTATTTAAATTTTTTTACGTTCTTTCGACATTGTTATTTCTTGATTTATCATAAATCATATTTTCGCGCGTCGAGAATGTTTTGTCGCAAAATTGCAGTATTTTCTCAATTTAATGTGTTTAAGTATATTGTATAGTGGCATAACAAGCAAAATAAATAATAAATTTATTACTTCGGGCGATAGTCATGCCGACGAGTTCAAAAGGAAAGCAACGAATTATTGTATACGCGTTATTGGTCACTCGTTATGGTCCGCGGTCAGTTGCCAGCGCGCAACTGGTTAAATTATAAATAAATTAAATTATAAATAAATTTCCAATGGATAGATAGACAATTTTATTTTTCGGCTTCACAGCCATGTGAAAGTGGACTTGGTTTACATTTCTCTCTTTTCATTTCGCTCTTCATTCTTCATATCTGTTATATACTCTACCTACCCTATACTTTTGTGCTACACTTAACAATTTAACACTAACCTACACTACACATTTATGCTATACTTAACAATTTAACCTCGGTTGTATTACCTAATTCCTCTTTCGCTTATCCTAGATTGCCCTTTTATTTTCTACCTTATTGCTCTAATTGATTACCCTACGAATGTACCGCGTATTGCCTTTACCCGCCTTTGGTTGTCTTAATAAATTTCCTCGCAGTTCTTCGTTCGCGAGCTGTCCAACGTAGAAACGGAATTCACACTTTATTATTATCATCTTTTTGATACTTTCCGCGATCAAATGATACCCGAGTACTTGTTGTCTGAAATCAAAACTGTAAGTAGTAAATGAATTCTGCGTTCAGTCGGAGGAAAGAAAATTTATTAAGTTTATTACGTTTATTACATATATATATATTATAATTTACGTTATTTGTAATAATTTCAATAACAATTTCCCTTTCCCTTTCGTAATCGTTCCAATTGGGACTGAATGGCGAAGAAATCGCGGGTGTCGGTGCAGCAACGGAATTCCATCGCGCGAACCTCGTGTTTCAATCTCGATGCTCGCCACGAATTAAGCTACACGATAATGAGCGTTAATTCGCGGGGAAGCTTATAGTCGGTTGGCATGCCACGCTGACATTTGTCTTTGCCCGCCCGTGTAAACCAGAAAAGCTTTCGCCTGGGCGAACGCGATTCAACATTCGTTCGATTCACAGGCTCTCGAGCATCGTGACTTTCTCAATATCCAGGTCACTGGTAATGAAATTAGTTAGGATAGGTATTTCAAAACGTGTTGAAATTGTATTTTCATCGACTTCGATTCAGCGAAAATTTGCAAACAGCGAGACTTCTTATCTTTAAATTTTAATTAATAATTTTAATTGTTCCGAGTACCTTCTTACCTTCAGAAAGTACTTTCTTATCTTTAAACAGCACTTTCAACAAGAGTCCAGTCTCGTTGAAAAATTCGATCGAAAACAAACATCGACCGTGAACTGAAATGAGGTGCGTTGTTTTTATAAAGAAAGAAGAAAAATGATACAGATAAAGTGTTCGTGGAAATAATCATCATCGTCGATGTGACAGATGTTTTATTATTTGTCGCAGTCTTTGAATACAATGGTCTTTCTAATCAGATGTAATTAAGATCTGAACGACGGGAAGATTGTCATCGGTCATTTTTTAAAGCCTCTGAGAATCAGAGAGTCGACATGCAAAATCTTCCTGATTATCAGGTGATTATCAATTATTCTGCTTTTGCTTTTTAAAGGATAAACGTTTCTTTATTGACAAAAAAATTCTTTCGTCCTTTAGTCATCTTGAACATTCCACAGTCCAAACACCGAAGCCAGAAGATTTTTATGGAAACAAAATTCGCAGACGCTTCGTGTTAATTTCCAAATGAAGACTACCAAAGGAAAAATGCGTCTAGAAATTTAAGAAAACTCAAGTTACGTACAGACCCGCAATTACCTATCTTGAATTCAACAATCAGTTCAGAAGAATTTTTTGAAAACAGCACTCCTTGTTCCAAACTCTTACAAAGTCAAAACTACTCAAGAAATTCAAAATGTCTGCAATCGGTTCAAAAGAATCTTCTGAAAACAATACTCCTCGTTTCAACTCTCAAGAGTCACAGCTACTCAAGAAAGTCCGAAATCAGTTCAGAGAAATTATCAACACTCGCAACATCCAACTCCTCGTTCCAACTATCAAGAGTCAAAACTACCCAAGAAGGATTCAGAAAATTCAAAATGTCTGGAATCGGTTCATAAGAATTTTCTGAAAACAACACTCGCAACATCCAACTCTTACAAAGTCAAAGCTACTCGAGATAGATTCAGGAAATTCGAAATGTCTGGAATCGGTTCATAAGAATTTTCTGAAAACAACACTCGCAACATCCAACTCTTACAAGCTCAAAGTTACTCGAGATAGATTCAGGAAATTCAAAATGTCCGGAATCGGTTCAGAAGAATTTTCTGAAAACAATACTCGCAATATCCGACTCCTCGTTCCAACTCTCAAGAGTCAAAACTACCCAAGAAGGATTCAGAAAATTCAAAATATCTGGAACTGGTTCAGAAGAATTATTTGAAAACAACACTCGCAACATCCAACTCTTACAAGCTCAAAGTTACTCGAGATAGATTCAGGAAATTCAAAATGTCTGGAATCGGTTCAGAAGAATTATCTGAAAACAACACTTGCAACGTCCAACTCTTACAAAGTCAAAGCTACTCGAGAAAGATTCAGAAAATTCAAAATGTCTGGAATCGGTTCAGAAGAATTTTCTGAAAACAACATTCACAACATCCGACTCCTCGTTCCAACTCTCAAGAGTCAAAACTACCCAAGAAAGATTCAGAAAATTCAAAATGTCCGGAATCGGTTCAAAATAACTATCTGAGAACAACACTCGCGAGCATCCAACTATCAAAAGTCAAAACTACCCAAGAAAGATTCAAGAAATTCAAAATGTCGGGAATTATGTACCTTCATCTTGAATGCTTCAACTCTCATCCCCCTTCTTCGAATACCGAGTAAGGGTGGGAAAACAGTCTGGTCTATTCTATATCTCCTGTACGTGTAACACACATACGCGTCAGCTCATAGAAGAAACGACGGGGGCCAACCAAGGGAAATGGTCGTTGCTGGTCGCGTCTGAAACCGTCGATCAACCGTCGGATTACGCATGTCCTGGCAGCTGCGCATCCTTCCGGGGCGTTCCAAAGTGCCGCCAATCGGTGAAACCCTCTAATATCAACCACCCGTTCCACCAGCCAATGAGAATCCAGCGTTCTATCAGCGAGGGTGTCATCGGCCAGTTGGGCTACGCGATATTATCATTCTCGGTGGACAAAGGTGGAAGAGGGTGAATGACAGGGGCACGAAAAGGATGAGAACAACCCCATCTCTCTCTCTCTCTCTCTCTCTCTGTCTCTGGTCATCGATCCTAAAACGCCTCTCACACACAACTCTCTGGGAATCAACGCCGCCTTCGGGCCATCGACGTGGGTATACTAAGCTCGGCTGGGCTGACGGGGTAAGCAAGCGGAAAAGCATGAGGCTCGAAGTAACGATTTAATCCTCCTTTCCGTATCCATCCAGGGCTCGGGGCTAATCCTTTCCCGGCGCAGTTTCAGTCGGATTTGCGGCTGTCGATAGGGCGTTCAAGTTGGGAAAATTGTATCGCGGGACACGACTCGGAGGAGCCGACGACAACGAAGCCTTCCTTTGATGAATATTTAATGACAGTGATAGCAGAGGCAAGTTTCCAGCCTTAAACCCTCGTTGGACGGACCATGGCCGCTTGAAATGATTTCTAAGAAGAGGGATCTCGTTTGCAGATGGGTCACGCTTGCGACAAAAATCGTCGCTCATTGCACATTTTCGCAGTATAATTAGCTTCTTTGTACTCCGCCATACTTTGTTGCTTCCTCCGGATCCGATCGCAGGAAGTATAGATAATTTAACATTGCGTAAAACTGTCGAGAGGTCGGGTATTTTTTTTTTTTTTTTTTTATCTTAAAGCCAGAGGAACACGAAAACGAGAATATGACGCTGATAATTAAAGCCCCGGTATCGAACTTTTAAATTTTGCGAGAAAAGAGAAAAGGGTCCGGCAGAGACCTGATAAAGGAACTTAGTACTAAAACGTAGAAAATATCCGCTGACATTCCCCAGACTGGGGGGAGGAACAGGTGTCGCTGAAATATTTAATTCCTTTCGGGAGCCGAAATTCCCATCGAAAACTTCCCAATTATCTATTAAACCGATTCGACGGTGAGCCGTTTCCAAAAATCTGCCTACGATAAGGGGCGTATCCGATACGAACGGGCGCAATAAAAGCAAGCTGCACGATGATAAAGCTACGAAACAGATTAACTTGTAACCGTTGCCGGGATCTTTAACCCCCCTCTCGCCCTCTGCGTCTGATAATCGGCGCCGCCCTGATTGTTTCATCAAAAAAATCGCGCGAAACACCTTGCGCTACGCTAGCCGTCGTCGTTTCTCTTCATTTTTTAACGCTCCGCGCGCCAGGTCAGCTTCGTTTGCAAAATTAACGTTCGATCGGCGAACGAAGGTGCTCCTGTCCTGGTGGGGCGAAAACGAGACGAGAGGGAAAAGAAAGGAAAAGAAAAAAGGGAAGAGGACGAGGCGATTCCTAAGCTAACTCCCTAAAAAATAATAGGAAACCCGGGGGCCTCCTAATATCGTACGAGCAAGCAGCTGCATGCCACTCCAAGACGAAAATTGCCGTCGATGAAATTGCATCGAAGGAAATGGGAGTCTTGCGAGGCAACGCTCTCTTCCTCTTCTGTCCGTCCTCTTTTCTCGCTAGACAGCGCGATGTGTTTTTCTTTCCATTCTTGCCTTGCTCCCCTTTCCTCGGCAAGCTAATAGTTCCAACCGGTTTTATTTGCACGTCGAATCCTCTTCTCGTTCCGCTCTCCGTTTTTCTCACCCTTTTTTCCCTCTTCTTCTTCTTCTTCTTCTTCTTCTTCTTCTCGGTTGCATCCGCGGAATAGCATACTTCTTCACGCCTCCACCCGGATAGAACGAATCGCTTGCAAATTCGAACAGACGCCTGTATTTAGTTTAGGCGCGTGTTTTTAAAATAGGTAATTTGTATATTTTGTATTTATGGTCGTTGATCGTCTTGTCACAGTGTGCCAATGGGATTTTTTTATTCCGCTACAATTCACGTGTAATTTCGCCTTTCATGTCGCTAAAATTCCGTAGAAACCATTAGTTTTCATTGTCGCTGGAATTTATTAAAATCTTTCCCCCCCCTCCCAGTTCTAAAAGTCCAAATTCCAAAATTCTATTGTAGAGAAAATTATTTGCGTTACCGTTACCATTGTCTCAAGTGAAATACTTGATGAAACGAAGAATCTTCAAAAATGTATCAATAATTATTTAAGCGACACGCCTGATTGAAAAAATTCGATTATTCGTACATTAAAACTGTTTCGAGTGCTATTCATTTACCATTAATGATGATCGTTGCTCGTCGAGAATGGCTTCTCGAAATTCGAGCAGTTTCCCACGAATGTACGTACGTGAGCACGCTGTCGTCGAAACTGGGGTAAAAATTGCGTGGCGTCTTCTTATCAGATCGTGCGCAACGTCAGCCAGAGGGGTGGTCTTGTAATAGCAACAACCCCTAACGAGGAGAGGATCAGATGGTTCGAATAGATTAATCTATTGGCCGCGCGCGACCCGTCGGCCAACGCCGGCAAAATTACGACAGAATACCATTGGCCTATCCTTTTGTAACATTTTGTGTCTCATCGCGGAAATAAGGAACAGGTGAAACGACTCTGAGCGATCATCCTCGCAGGCCTTTGGAATTTGCGCTGCTCTCTTCGCTATCTTTGCCTGCTGGCATTACTTTCGACAAATAGCCATCTCTTATATATTCTTATATATATTCTTACATATTTCTTATATATTCTTTTATATTCTTATATATATTCTTGTATATTTTTTATATAAGGATTATATAATTATATATATATATAATTTCTTATATAAGAATATATTCTTATATATTATATATATTTTTATTACATATTGTATATATTCTTATTATCCTATATTATCTTATATATATTCTTATATATTTCTTATATAAGAATATATAAGAATTATATAATCATATATATATATAATTTCTTATATAAGAACATATATTCTTATATATTTGTATATATATATTCTTTTATCTATGATAGATATAGATATTTTCTTTTTAATAGTGAAGACTTTTTTGTCATTTGTGTCTTTAGACAAGTAGATTTGATCTTTTGTTAATAATTGGTAATTGAAAAGTGTTTGGGGAAAGTATTGAGTTTTCAAATAAGTACAAAAGGTTCGTTTTAAGTATTTATAAGGATACTATAGTTGAATTAATAATAGTTGGAATTGAGGATTTTCTAAGGAACTGAGCCTCTTGGAATCCACTTCAATCTTGCTATTAGTTAGAATTTCATTGCTCAATGCTCAATCCTCAATTATTAATCTCACTGCCACAATTCTGTTTATTCTAAAAAGGTGACGTAAATAATAGTAGTAAAATCCAAAATAATCGAAACAACAAATTAAATTTTCGATCGACACATAGTTTCTGCATGGTTCAGTCGTAAAAAGAAAAAAATGAATTCCTTTATTCGTTGCAATAATACAATTTATATATATAGTCCAATTTTAATAAAATCGTAACGATTCCTTCGTGACGTAAAAATTTATCTTTCAAACATCCTCGCGTCCTCCGCGGTAATTCAAATCGATCAGCGTCACCACCTGAGGAAAATCATGTTTCCACGAGGCGTTAATCATTCTTGACGTATGGTCTCGTTTAATGGATCGACGACTCGATGACAAACAAGAGAGCAAGCAGAACACCCTAGGCGCCCGTAACGACCCCCTATAGAGTGATTGTCGGACTCTCGACTCTCGACGACCGCAAAGAAGTCACTTCTCACCCTCTCGTTCTTCTACCCCAATTTCTGTCTGTTTGCCAGCGCAGGTTGCGCTCGTTCACGGATCATCGCCGGTTAACCGGTGTTTTTCGAACCGCATTGCGGTTTCTACAAATGCTACACGCTGCTTGACGATCCGCTCGAAACAACATGCTGAAATTTAGGGTTCGAGTACTTAGCATCTGGCGCAGCAACGCCAACATGATGAAGGGACGAAGCAGCGAGGAATTTTGTGAACTCCAACTTGTAAAAATTGTCAACTCTTAGTACGATCGATGCGCTATACCATATTTTTTTTCTTTCTTGGATATTTAGGGAAAATGTGGAATTTTTTGGTATTAGAACAGTTTGTTGATTTTGGAAACATTTGATTTGATTTGATTCAAACTGTTGACCAAAAGTCAAAAACTTTAATACCGAATGAAGAGTATATAATAAATTTTGATGTGCTGAACGATTTTTGATATATTTATTCAGTACAATATATAGTAATATATATATATATATAGTATATATAGTAATATAGTAATATATATATATATATAGTATATATAGTAATATAGTAATATATAGAGTAACATATATAGTATATATATATTGAATATATATAATAATATTCTAATATTCTATATATAGTAATAATCATTACAATTACTTTTGTCAGAATTATGTCCAATTTTGTAGAAACTTGTCGTAATTATCACTATACATTTTTATTAATCTCCTGGCTTTTATATTATTATACAAAATTCTATAAAAGTCCAGAAAGTACAATTATTAACACTAAACGTCCATTTCCAATTGTCCGTAATATTAAAATATAATTACAAAGCATTTAGTTTATTAGGTTACAGCTTGAGATAATAGCGTTGTCTCGAATGAAAGTTCGAGTTCGTTTAATCTGACATTGCTGAGAAAACAATGCCAACTGTCCACGCTATGAAATACTAAAAATTTGTCTTTCCAACTTTTCCAACTCTGTTAGCTATTCCTGGACACAGCCCCTCCCTCGTGTAATGAACGTAAACTTCAATCACACCACGATGCAGAAAATCCAACGGGACGGAGCGCGCAAAAATCCGCGCCTGCGGGTTGATTTGAAAGTCGAGCGATTTGTTTATTAAACCGGTAGCAGGCTTCCGAGCAAGACGTCAAAGTCCTGAATTCCTCGGACGTCGAGTGCCCCGAGGGCAACTGCTCGCGAGTTGCAACGAAGAAATTTACAACCGCCGGTAATTAAACGTCGTTCGCATAAAGAAAGCGACACGTTGCCTCTTTCTATCCGCGCTATGAGTCAATAACTCAATTTCCGAAACCACGGGGACGATAGATCGTTTTCGGTCGCTACCGTTCTTCCACGAGACCTTCCGGAACAGTGCCTCGAAGGGACGATTTAGAAAGATAAAAATCGAGGCTTGTTCCTACGCTGTCTCGTGGGCCAGTTCTATCTACCCGGTTATCGCGGTCCCCAGACGCGATACGAATCGATCTCCACCCGATGAGCTTTCACGAAGGCGTGCCCTGCCTCTCTAAATTATCCCGAACGGGAACAGGTGCAACAAGGTGGTTAAAGGTAACCGGTGACATTTTTACCTGCGTGATAACGCTGGATTACTAATATAAATTGTTAAGAGAATGCGGTTGCTGCCGATGTGGAATCTCTTTCTCGACAATTTCTTCTCCTCGAGGATGTTCAAGAAGATTGTTTCAGCGATAAGGAATTAGATACGGTTGATATCGGGCGTTGTTCGTAACTGGAACTCCAATTCCAATGGCTTGTAAGTTGTAATGAACTGTTGCCTAAAAAAAGGCAAGTTATTTATTACAATTGACTTTATTATTATATTATATATATGTAATATTGATATAATAATAATTATATAATTTTAATTAAATAATAATAATATATTGTATTATATATAATATATAATATATTATTATTTAATTGTTATTATATTAATATTATATACATACATAGTTATAATATTATACATAATATAGTAATAATATATAATGTATTATTGTATATTATATTGATATAATGTTAATTAAATAATAACAATAATATATAATATATTATTGTTATTATATTGTATATATAATATTGACATAATAATAATTATATAATATTAATTAAATAATAATAATACATAATATAATATATTATTATTATTATATTATATGTATAATATTGATATAATAATAATTATAGAATATTAATTAAATAATAATAATATATAATACTACATATATTATTATTATTATATTATATACATAGTATTGATATAATATAATTATAGAATATTAATAAAATAATAATAATATACAATACTATATATATTATTATTATTCTATTATACATATAATATTGATATAATATTAATTAAATAATAATATATGACTATATATATTATTATTATATTATACATATAACATTGATATAATATTAATTAAATAATAATATATTGTATTAATATATTACTATTATTATAATTTTCACTTCCTAAAAAACGTACGAAAGACCTTCTTCAATTAATCAATTTACCTTCTAAAATTAACCACGTGTAATTCCTAAATAATCTACGGTGCATCCAACCAATTCCAATATTTTCCAGAGAACTTCCACAACCAAGAATCTACTAATTGTAAATGAGAAACCCGCAAAACCGACATTTTACTCCAACTAATGCCACGTTCTTCATTGACCAAAGAGAAAGAGAGAGAGAGAGAGAGAAAAGGGGCAGAACAAAGGACAGACGAATGGTCCGGCAAAAAACGAACTGTCTAATGTTCACGCGTGCGGCCACGGCAAATTATCATTCTGTCGGTCTCCTCCCCGGGTGACTGATGGATTCCATTCTTTTCGGACGGATCGCCACGACCTTCGTGATTCGTTCACGAACCGGCGATTCGCGGACACGCGCAGACCGTTTAACCCATCGGTTTAATTCGACGTTTCGTCCAGCTCGGTGGAATGCTCCAGGTTCCCAGGTCCCTATATAATTGTCGTGCAGAGGGGTACTGTTCGTCGCCGGCGTTGCGCAAGAAGCCGAAAGAAGCGAGACTGTCGGAAGACCCAAGGACTCGGAAGCGATCGGGCGATGTTTGCTCGATCTTCCTGGAACGCGGCGGTGGATGCTCCTCGACAAGTGTCTCGAGATCACTCGCGTGCCACGTCTGGAACGATTATTACGTCTTCCTCAAACAGGAAGCCAGCGTTGTTACACAACGATTTCCAATTTCTGCTTTCAGACAAACCGTAGACGAGATGATCTCCTCGGGTGACTGTTTTCTGGAACGACGGCGTTGCGCAACGACGATCGATTTTGGCAAATTAGTTACTGTTACATCCCACTGGCATCACGGAAGAAGGAATAAGAAGGGTAAGAACATACGTCGTATATAATGTCTAATAAATTACCGCCACCGATGCAACATAAAGCAAAATATCTGAAATGCTACACGAAGCGAATCAAGGTATAAAATTGCTTTGTTGCTTTTGTCTGTTGGAATTATTTCCAGAAATGTTCAAAGGTGGAAGGTCGTAGTCGTAGTCGCGTGAGCGTGAAGAAAAATTTCCAGGCGTTGGGAAAAAACTTTCGACACGCCGCGATACATCGTTCGCCCGAGAAGTAACTGTCACGCACTGAAACGTGCCGGTGGATGTACGTAAAGTACCGTTGAGAACTAAGGAACAACGACTTCGAGGGTGGATTAACTGCTCGCCGACGAGTGTACGAAAGTAATTATCCTCGTACGAAGTAAGAAAGGATTTAATCGATCACTAAATTGCGCCCGATTTCTTCAACCCCACCAGGAAGTATCTCGCTCCGGTTCAGTTACCAAACTTTGATATTCCTCGTAGCTGTTTTGAAATTGAAGTTTATATTCAGTTACAACTTTATACAAGTATAACTCGCGTTATTTGTATAATTTTCTTCAAACGATAAGTTCATATTTTTATTCACTTTATGTAGCTTTGTACAACTTATCATTCGTCTAGTTTGCTTCATATTTTCATACACTGTTGTTACAGAATCTCCACTTTGACAATTGTGATGTGAAGATAAAGGGAGAATGATTCGAAAGAGAGTGGCAGAGCGAGGATGAGACCAGTGTCTATTCGCCCCTCGTGTGAATTCAACCCTGACCCGACACGCCGCCTGCTCGACCACCATGCAGCTACTCAAACGTTAGTTCAGCTCAATCACACCGCAACACCGGGGACGGTGCAGTAGGAGTGGAGGATCGTGGCAGTCTCTACCTACTAGTGGAGGAGGAAAGGCAAACTGCGGAGGAGAGCTAGTCAGACCGCTCACCCCCGTATCAACCGTCTTCGTTTCCATCTTCCCTCTTGCTATCGACTGAATGGCTCTCCCGTGGAAAACGATAACGCTCGCGAAACGCTCGCGGGAGAGTGGCTGTTGTCGACGAGGAAGGGAAAGGAACCACACAGCGTAGAAGCAAGCGAGCAAGCAAGAAAGAAAGAAAGAAAGAAGACGGCCCGGAAGAGAGACGCGAAGGGGACTTTCCGTTCGCCGGGGCCACAGGCCACAGTGGCAGCCCCGAACCAACGCGGTTCAGCACGCGACGACACGCTACCGTCACCTTCTCCCACCCCCCTCCTCTCTCTCTCTCTCTCTCTCTCTCTTTCTGTCGTCGTCGAAATTCTACGTCCAGCTCCCTTGCTCCGCCAGGATTCTCACTCATACGCAGGCGTTTCTGCATGAACAGGCACCACGACCGAAGCTCGTGGCACAGCTCGTGGCACTGCGTACGGGGGACCAAATCGAAAGCAAAGCCCGTAACCCCCGGTTCCCTGGGCCGAGCCCACTTCAGACACGTCGTGTCCTCCGCGTGGTCCACATCATTTTCGTCCACGGCGTTCCGTCTTCCATTCCTCTCCTCCGAGAGCCCTCTTGCCTCCTCCTGGTCCCTGGTTTCTTGGTCCTGTTTCCATCTCGCTTCGACCCAAAAAGTGAGCCCTCCTGTTCCCCTCTTTCCCACATCCCCTCCCGTGCTTCCCACCGTGCGCTTCCTTCTTCGTCCCGCCTTCGTCTCGCTTCTTTCCTACGCTCTCTCCGCTCTGTGCACCTCCTGCTCCCTCCTTCCCGGCCGTCCTTCTCGCCGCACGCTCGCCGGCCAACCGCAGTCGTCCAGCGCGCGTTTGCCCTCGTCGCGCGGACCTGCCACTCCGACGGCTACCAGGAGTAGCTGCACGCGCGCACGAGGTGCCCGAGCGCCTGGAGGAGGTCCAGGAAGACACCCGGAGAAGCGGTAACACACACCACCACTGGCGACCGGCGGACCGTGCCGACTGAGCTTTCAACTCGTCGAAACCGAATCGATCGCGCCGTGAGAGGCCAGCCTCTCTCCCTGTCGAAACGGTCGAAACTCGAATTTCCCGGTAAATAACCATAACATCGGACGGAGTGCGTCGTTTCGTGATACTCGTTGACAATCGCTGCGTTGAGTACGAGAGGGAATCGAGGAATGACAGTTGGAAGATTGGACGTGAATGGGAAGAAGTGAACTGGTTCGAGGGACTGGCAATTGCCGAGAAGATCTTTCGTGCAGTGGCACTCGTTGACACTTTGACTCTAGATGCGCTGTCAAGCACGAACCGACTGTCTCTGTGTTTGGATCCTAACGAAACACGAAATTAGAATTGACAAAGAGTTGAGCCACTTCCTTGGAAGGAAGTTTCCAAGAATCTCGTGTCGACAGGCTCGGATGGGGAAACGATGTTGACGCGTTAACGATCGGGGATTGGAGCGAAGCGACTCGACGGTGTCTCCGTTCGAACATGACATTTAACGTTCGTCCTGCGGGCGAGTCGCGTTGATCGCGAGTCATTAACGAGACAATCGGCCTTGTCGGGCGAAGGACGACGCGTGCAAACACACAGGACTCCACACGTCGTTGGTGTATCATCATAGAGTCCTGGTTTCTCCTTGACGCATCCGGAAATCGCTTCCTGCGACCTGATTACAAGTGTCACGGGAGATCGGTGTCTAAATTATGCCGAGGACCATGGTGTGGATGGAAACGGAGCTGGAAGATTGAAAGGACTTCCGCAACGATTTCGAACGCGCGAATAGAGGAAGAGTGAACTGTTGGAGGCAACCGTGGTTCCTCCGGATGAGAAGAGCTGTTTCTCGCTGAGGGGGAAAATCAACAGGTACGCAAACCTTATTTTTGTTGTGTTCTTAAACGAATGTCTGACGTAAAGATGTACTTTATGGTGAAATATGAATTGTAACTTGAACTTATACTTACAAGCCTGCACTTGCGTGTACGCTGTTGACCAACGGTTTAGAATCATTGCGTGTAATGTGAAACCTATGGAATTAAAAGATATTATCTTGGCAGGATCAAAGAGGAATTTCGTTAAATGTTGATTCAGTAAATTCCTCTCTCTCTAAAACCTGGCTCGTTTCGTCAGTGGATATTTGTGACATTGATTTTAAAAATTGCTTTTGGATAGTTGTAAAAGAATCAAACATTATGTCAGGTTGCTTGTTTAACAAAAGCTACGTTCGCGTAACTAGTCGATTTGCATAATTTATTAGGGCCTTTAGTTGTTGAATATTTTAATGAGTATGAAATTATTCGAGCTGATCCATTCATTTAGATAACCCCAATAATTTACAGAGCAAGTGTTTTCCTATGTGGTATCGTAGAATCCACTTTTGCAACTATTAATCATTCATCAAACATGCTGATTCACTTTTGCGATCAAGACGATCGCAACAACGTTCGTTCAATGATTAAAGCAGAAATTCATTTAAACTCGCAATCGTAGTTTATAAATCTTTAAATACACACGTAGAAATAACTCAGCGTAGTTAACGCAAAAATTAACTATCCTTGTTTGACGATCCTCTTTCATCTGTTTAAATCGTAAAATTAGAAGTTACTCTTTGAATATCGAATGAAAATTAATTTCTGAACATCATCGTGCGAATGAAATCTTCACGAACCGATACACGAGGAATCAGTGTAAATCAGTTTTCATTAAAAACGATTTCCATTTTGCAAACTACTTCCTTTGTCGTTGAAAATCTTCAGTTGATGGGGAAGAAAAAGACGAAATATCAAATTCCCCACTCCCCCTCCCCTCCAAAAAAAATCTTCAAATAGAAAGAAAAAGAAGATTCGAACGTTCCAAAATCCAAAGATCTCGATCCCGATTGAATTTCAATTTCAGTTAAATTCGCGAACGTACGATTGTCGTTGAGCGGTCGCGAATGATAGCGAGAGGAAAAGGAATGCACGCGCGGCCGAGGGGGCAGGCTTTCGAAATGAGGGGGAAACTTCAAACGTTCCAAAAATCCAAAGATCTTGGCGATCTCGGTTGAATTTCGATTTCAATTAACGCGAAGATACGATTGTCGTGTCGGGATGTCGCGAACGATAAGCAAGATAAAAAGGAAAAGTAACGTGCACGGCCAGAGCAGGTCCGTCTGGTTCCACTGATTCAGGGAACGAGCCTCCTCTTTCCACTGGCCAGACTTCGATAAACCGAAATGAAGGGTATCACCGTACGGTCGTATGCGTGTCAGTGACATAACACGAAAATCAGCGGCGCTAATTACGCGATAACGATCCATCGTTAGGGGCCTCGGCATCGCGGAGAGGAATAACTCCGGTGTGCCGGTTCTTTCGATTGGCGGAGGAGGAAAAGGAAGAATGAGCATCGAGTTGTCCCTCGCTACGTCCAAACGTTTTTGAACATATTTTTGTAAATATGTACATGTTCAATATACTTTTTATGTGTGTGTGTGCATATATATTATATATTTATATATTTATAATAATATTTTAATATATATATTTTCATAATATTTAATATACAATTTATATATATTATATATTTATAATAATAATATATATATATCTAATATATTTTTGTATATATACAAAAATACGTCATATAAAATAGCTCGCGAAAATATTTATGAAAGTGTTATAAAAATTTGTTCGGAACGTTACATCACACGATTTTTGAAATTTACACCGATAAAATTCGAAATAAATCTGAAAATGTATACCGTATAACAAAAGTTTTACGAAAATTCCGTCGTCTTGCAGTGAGAAAACTTTAGCGTGTAAAATTTTATTCTCTAAGAAATAGTAATATTTGAACATAATTTAATACACGTGAAAGTGAGTCAAGTGGAACAAACTGAACGAAATAAAATTTATTAAATTCCTTTCCAATAAGTATAATATGAATGTTCTTTGGCCAACATATATATATATATATATATACATACATACATACACGTGCCTTTATATACGTGAACCTATGTCCTTATGTGTGCACGTATTACACATACACAGGTTTATTCGGTTTGGATATACGCGATAAATATTAAAGTTCCTTATAAAACACAAAGTTCTGCCGCTCTGCTTGGCCGGCGCAACCGGGGGCCTCTGACACGCCATTGCTTCATTTAAAATGCAAATTCGTCCGTGTGGCGTGAACCACAGCGGCCCGAATTATTCTAATTACCCCCCTCCAGTCCCCTGTCCGCCCTTTTTGCTCGTTGCTTCGCCGCGCTCTCGAAAGCTCACCAGGCTTCTTGGCGCTCGCCTTCGATATATTTCGAGGGAGAAAAAGAAAAAGAAACGAAAGGAAAACCCGAGATTCCGCTAAATCCGTGCTTGTGCTCGACGATAAGCGGCAATCTCTGGCTAACCTTGAGAGAGCGATCTGTCCTCGAAAATATTCCTTTTACATCTAATATATTTAATATAGTATTATTTAATACTATATTAATACAGTATTATTTAATACTATATTAATTACAGTATTATTTAATATTTGTAATATATATAACATAATAATACTTGTAATATTATTTGACATATATAGATGTTTTTTGAACAATTATGTAATAATTTTTAAGGAAGAATCGTTGCAAATCCAGGTGTGCAGAATATTTGTAATTATTCACAGAGACACGAAGGAATTTGCCTCGCGTTTTATTAAGATTAACGTCCACGGAGGGCATTAAAATTCGGTATACGTGAGTAATTATTACCCGTCTAATTAACTCACGATCGGTGATTATTAAAAAAGAAAAATCAGAAAACTTTAAATCACACCGATTAATTTAATTCTAGAGTATTTGACTTTAATTTGTATTCCATATTTTACACAAATAGGTAGATATCTCGCAAAGCACAGAAATTAAGTAATTCGTTCTAAAATTTATTCGTTTAATTTACAAAAAAAAAAAAAAAAAGAAATCCTCTCTCGTTGAGAGAGGAGATTTCTTTTCATTTTTCTAACACAGTACAGGGAAACGGGATTTCCAAAAAAGAGTGTGACGAGGGAAGAAGCGAGCAGCAGGTAGCGCGGCGAACAGTAGCCACGGCCAGTGTGTACGCAGAAACGTGTTAAAGTGTGCTAGAAACTAGCATAGATTATCGTGGGTAACGTGTTCACGATCCGAGCGAGATGTCGTGTGCATGTAGGCCTAATATATTCAGATTTTTATGGCTGGTGGCATATCGGAGATACGGCAGTCCACCCCCTCCCTCCCCCACCCACCCCCCGCCTCCCACCACCTTGAACACAGTGTAACGTCGGGGCAAGCCTTCTCCACGTACCACTTAAAGCGCGGGGTAACCTAATGAATAAACAAAAACTAGATTTCGCTTAGGGCTTACACGTAAAAGCGTGACCTTACCGGCGATTTACCGCCTGCGGTTCTCAAATCGAATGGACACACCTGGAGAAGCAAGACGGAACGTGGGAAATTGATCAATTTAATCGCGAGCAAACGTAACCAACTTGGAGCTTTAAATTTGTTGAATTACACGGTATTTCTTGTGTCTTAATCAAAGCTGAATTTTTGGTTGCAATTCGTCTATTGCTCTTTGGGATTTTTACTCGAAGTATCAACGTTTCTAATCCAACAGCAGTGTTAAAAATTTGATGAAAAAATTTAAAATATTAATTTATAAAAATATTATAATAAAAATTATCATTTATTAATCACCCAATTAATATTAATTATATATGGAAATTTTGGATGAATATTAGGAATTATTCGCACGTTGTTGAATTTTTTTTTCTTTTTTTTCTTGAACAGTAATCAGCGACATTCCAATGTTTCACGTGCCGACAACAATCCGATCAGGAGAGAAAAATAGATACGTAGAGACGCGTCTCGGCCGTTTGGAAATCCCTTTGAAGAAATTTCTCCAAGCTTCCTTCTTCGGTGGATCGTTATCGCGACGATTGGAAGGTTTCGTTTTTACGTTCGTGACTCGATACGAAACAACGGTGCGAAGGATTCTTCGCAAAGTTTATCGAGAGAATGTTGCGATCTTATTGGCAACGACGTCGAATTGAGTTTTATATATTTTTAAATTTTACAGAGAATATATTGATGTGATAGCAAAGAGAAAAAATTGTGTATTGATTCAAACTACGACTAGGTGGGTAAAAATACGTACAGTATATCTGAAGAAAGAAAATCAGTGATAGGAAAGATTATGTCGATCTTTGGAGCTCGATACTGTCTTGTGCAGGCATTCATGTCACCGTGTAATTCCTCAGTTTCTTACGCGTAGTTATTATAAATGATTCTTATCTATACTTATTATATAGTACCAAACATCCGAAATTTTTTTTAGATAGTAAGAACAATGAATCATTAAAATTTACATAATTACGAACTTCTTAAAATTGTAATGTAAATATATAACATACGATTAAAAACTTTTACGCAATAAAAACGGGTGGCTAGATCTCCTAAACCTCAAAATGAATTTGAACACATAACTTACGATTAAAAATTTTTACACGATAACTACATCTCCTGTTACTACAATAAAATTAACTTAAATTTTTTTTAAAGAAATCACCCCGTCGAATTTCACAGTATAAAATATTAACATTCGTAGAACAAGCAACATGTTCTTTAAACTACGCTAGAATATCGAATTTCGCAGTATAAAATATTAAGATTCGTAGAACAAGCAACATATTCTTTAAATTACGCTAAAATATTACAAACGACCAGTTCTCCTAAACTTCGAAATGAATTTGAATATATAATACACGATTACAAATTTTTACACGATAACTGCATCTCCTGTTACTACAATAAAATTAACTTAAATTTTCTTTAAAGAAATCACCCCGTCGAATTTCACAGTATAAAATATTAACATTCGTAGAACAAGCAACATATTCCTTAAATTACGCTAAAACATCGAAATTCGCAGTATAAAATATTAAAATTCGTAGAGCAAGCAACATATTCTTTAAATTACGCTGAAATGATACAAATGACCAGTTCTCCTAAACTTCGAAACGAATTTAAATTTTCTTCGACCAAACTCCTTTTAATTTCTTTCTTTTTTTTTTTTTTTTTTCTTCGCGAAACAAGGAACATACGCCTTCTATTTCCGAAATATTTACTCAAAATGGTAACTACGTTACCCTGAATGTTAAGATTAAATTTCCTAAGGTTAAGAAATCAGCGCTCGAGCAGATCTCGAGGGGGAATTTCGTCGAATTGTCGTCGTTTGCGCGAAGTTTGCACACGCCCCTGTCCTCTCTTTTTTACCCGGGGCATCCATCAAGCCTTTAGCCACGAGTTTCGGCCAAGGCAGCGTAATTGAAACATCGGTATCATAGCGTGGCCAAAAGAAATTCACCGCCGGCCCCCTTGCGACACACCGGCTGAAAAATCCAGCGTGTCGGAGTCGCCGATCGTTCGGTTCGTACGTCACTTTTGCACCACGTACCGCAACGACGAGGAGAGGGCACCGATTGCTGAAAGAAATAAAAGCGGCAGGCGGGGACACGTGTTCACGAGAGAGTAACACCGGCAAAACACGTGGCGCGCGAGAAATGCGGCGAACGATCCGCGTTTGCCGGCCCTGTTTGATTTATAATAATCGTTCAATCCTCATTACCGAGATATTTTATTGTGCCGGGGCTCTCTCCGGCCTGCGAGTCCCCGACGACGAGAAACTCAGACGCTCGGAATTTCCGATCATCCTTTCGTATCGAATCTACCGACGCCTACGAAAGAAAATCATCGGTAATTTTCTTTCTATCGCGAAACGAGGAATCATTTTTTGTCTTGTAACTTATTGTTAACGAACGTTAACGATAATGACGATAATAGGATTAGATGTTTCACTTGCTAGAGAAGAATTTCATTGATTTTCGAACTTCCTACCAAGTTTTCAGTGGTGTCGAAATTTTTGAATTGTTAAAGTGTTTGAAGTTTTGCAACAACGATTGTGTCAAAATTAATTGACGTAGGATAAACGTCTGAAATATTTTACATTTACGAATGTTATTTTATACAATTTCTTTTTTTTAAATTTTCTAATTTCTAAACAATTTTACTGAAGAACTTTGTACAAATGTACGTCTGAAATATTTTACATTTACGAATGTTATTTTATACAATTTCTCTTTTTAAATTTTCTAATTTCTAAACAATTTTACTGAAGAACTTTGTACAAATATACGTCTGAAATACTTTACATTTACGAATGTTATTTTATACAATTTCTTTTTTTAAATATTCTAATTCCAAAATAATTTTACTGAAGAACTTTGTACAAATATTTTCTCTCTACAAACGTAAGAATCACCTGCTTCAAACAAACTGCAGAACTGTGGTTAAGCGAAAAACATTGTCACGTGTCACGAAATTCAGTCTAATTAAATTAATACGCGTCGTCCAACATCCTTCTTTCCCAGCCCCTCGTATCTTCGAACAAACAAACGGGATCGCTGTTTTCGCGCAATTGCAACTGACGCTTTAACGAGTAACGCTTGACACCTTGAAATCGCTTCGTGATGGAATTCGGTATCCGCGAAACTTTACAAACGCCATATACGTAGAAGTCGAGTTTTTTCGACCGGTGATCGTCGACGCCGTAATAAGTTTGCACCGTCAATTTTCCAGGTCTTTGCGCGGACGCGAGACAAAAATGTTTTCAGGTCGTTTTCTTGCGGGGGCACGGCGCGCCTTGGTTACGGCATTCCCGATTTCTTCGGGGATCGCGGATTTTCGCCGATACCCGATTCTCACGTTCGTCCCTTTCTCTTCGATGCCCGACACAGAACTTCAGAAGTACTTTGAACTTGATAGCAAACTGGCGTGATTAATTTAGAACTGGGAAGAAAATACATAAATAGAAGAACCGTTACAGAACATTATTGTTCTTAGCCTAATAGCAATGTATCTTCGACATATGATATATTAAATTATACATTCTTTGATAATTATATATTAATAATAATATCAATATATTATATTAAATATATTATATATTCTTCATTAATATTAAATTAATATTAAATCATATATAATTGTATTATATTATTATATATATTAATATTATATTATTAAACGTATATTGAATTATATACTATAATATTAAGTAATATTAATATATACTATAATATATAATTACATAATAATAATATATGATAATATCAAATAATATTAAATTATAACACATTGAGTTCTTCAACCCTTAACAATCGAACCAACTGAAACAACGAAGTGAGAAGAAAGAAAGAAGAAGAAACTTGAAATATTATTCAAACACATCCACAAACTTAAATACCTAATTTCTCTCAAAATCGCCCTTTCTCCGACGCAGACGTTATTTCATCGTCTACGACACGTTCGAATTATTTCACGTTCACCGACGAATCAATCAGCTTCCACGAACGAACGGATCGCGAGCAAGCAAAGTGAAGGAAGAAGAATAGGTACGAGAGAAGAAAACGAGGAGTAAAAATAATCCGCCGTCGATAGCGCGACCGTGCAGGCCGCGTAACGTGTAATAGTTACATCAGATTAGGGGACCGAGCGTGTAAGCAGGCTTAATGCGTGGGTAGGCATCGAGTGACCGGGGTTGAGCCTCGGTACTCGTTGCACTTAGCCCATAGAATACACCTGAAACCCGTGGGTCTCTCCGCGACCTCACGAACATAAGCGCGTGGCCATTTGCTCCGCTGGCGGGAGACCTCGACACGAACGAGGCGAGGGTAACGACGAGTAGGCGGAAAGGGGGGAGGGGGGAGGGAGAGGGTGCTTTGGTAATCGCGCATTAATTTGCATCACAAAGTACACGCCACCCGCCACGCTACGCACGCATTCCACGTAGTTTTCCGCTACCCGCTCGAGATCTCTTTAGAGTTCTCAAGCCGCGACACACCCACCGGGTTTGCTCTCCTTTCCAGATTCCTGGTCTGTAGCAACCATCCGTTTCTTTTCTTTTTTTTTCTTTTTTTTTTTTTTTTTTTTTTTTTGGACGTATGTGCGCGCAAGTAGAGTTCGGATGTCCTGAAACGTGCGAGGGAGTCACAGAGTTTGATGAAATTAAATTATTATTAAATAAATATAGATAATGAAAGTAAATTGTGATAGAATTAAATTATTATTAAATAAATGTAGATAATAATAATAAATTGTGATAAAATTAAATTATTACTAAATAAATATAAATAATAAAAATAAATTGTGATAAAATTAAATTATTACTAAATAAATATAAATAATAAAACTAAATTATTACTAAATACATATGAGTAATAATAAATTGTAATAAAATTAAATTATTATTAATTAAATATCGCGGACTTTGTAGAAAAAATATTTTTTTATAACATATATAACAGATACAAACGACTATAATTTTGTAATTGGTGCTTTCGTAAGAATAGGAAGAACAGGGGAAAACGATGATTTACTTCAAAATATTGTGGCAGAAAAGCAAGTATTGCGTGACTAGGAAGGAACTTTTAGCAATAGTTATATCTATGTAATATTTCCATATTACCATTGCTTGTCGATGAAAATTGCTACTATAGCTATAATCTTGGAATTGGAATCGGAAATTGTAATAAACTAATGATCGAGATCGGCAGAGCGATTTGTAATAGAAGAAGAGAGAATCTAACAGAATCGTGACCCAAAATATTTTCAAAATTAGTTTCCTCAGAAATATTAACTTCGTATAATTTTGTTATTTAAATATCGATATCTAAAGATTTTCTTACAACAGTTATTCGTCCTGATATCATCTACTACTTTCATAATAATCATTCATCGTAATAGCCATTCTTCGTCTGTTTTCTCAATCAAAAGTACAAAATTGATCTTCGTATGATCATCATCTTCCAAAAATAAATACATTTCAAAGATTTCGTAATAATTATTCATCGTTTATTCTCGTTTATACTAGTTCCAAAAAATTTATCTCCACACAACCATCATCTTCCATATTCCAAAGGTTAACAGTGATTAAGTATATTCAGGAATAACTCAATACTCTCTATCGTACGTTTCTACGTACATTCTAAAGATAAATAGTCATAGTAATAATTGTTCATCGTTCATTCTTCATATTAATTACTCCATCATCTTCTACGTTCTAAAGATTTCGTAACATTTATTCTCAATAGTCACATTTAGTAACATTTAGTCACATCCGAAAGTTGCGCCTCAGAATTCATGTTCTACAACGCGAGTGCGCTCATTTTCATAAATCTCCAATAATTCAATTATAATTCATTTATATTTATATATTATTATTATATGTTATATATTTATATATTATTATTATATATTATATATTTATATATTTTATATATATATAATATATTTTTGTATGATCAGTCTTCGACAAGCACGGATTTATCACAACCTACAGTCCTCAAAACAAAAAACAAAACGAAAGGAGAAATGCCTCTCGATAAATTGCCTCTTCGAAAATTTTCGAGAAATTGTCGCCTCGAACGCTATATAAAACGTTAATAAAAAATTAATTCGACACGAATTTTTCTTCGGGGAGGCTCTCGCCGCGCGAGAAGGATGAAATTGCACGTGCCTTTGCACCCAGGTTTGTCGCCCCGGTTTGGCGCGAAATCGCCGATACGTGCGCCGATTGCGAATAACCGCGTGGCCAGGCTCAATTTCACCTGCGATTACGTTATTTTCACGGAATGAGAGTCACGGTAGCCACGACGCGGCGCTGGCGATAATATTTTGCCGCGTGGTACGGTTGCATATTTAAGGGTTGCCATGTCAAGCGTCAAGCGCGCCCTTTGAATACATTTAAATTCATTAACAGTAAAGGCTGTGTTCCCGTAAACTGCGGTGGCGCACACATACACACACACACACACACACACACGTGCGAACGTCGTCTTCGAACGTGTATGTACGTACGTGTACACAGCAACGAATTAAATACGTTACAGTTAATGCAAAACGGAACGTTAATAAAGAATCGACCGATAATTGCAAATGATCCACACGATCGTTAACGAACTGCTCTCGTTCTCTGTTTCAGGCTGTCACGGAAATCCTTGGATCAATATGCCGCATACAGGTGAGTTCTACGGTTTGTCGATGATCGGTCGTGTTCGAGATTCGACGAATTCGTTGATCTTGAGTTTGATTTTCTGCTGCGCTGCATACCTAACGCTAGAGCTACCGATCTAAGCAAAGTGTGAAACTTGTGTCAGAGATGTTCGATCGCGAGAGATTGGGAAAAGTTTGTTACAAAATGGAGAGTACTTGTTCGTTAAGAAGTAAAGAAGCAAAGAATTTGTAAAAAAGTTCTTATTTCATTTGCTGTGTATTTTATAATGAATCATTTGAATTTATATTACGAATCCAGTAATCGGAAGTGTAGAAAATTTCTGTGAAAAATCACAGACATTCGTCATTTTGACTATTTTGGTAGTTCTAGTGTTAAATATAGGAAAATGATGGATATTTAATTGTTATTAGCATGTGGAAGTTCCAAATGTCAAAGAAATTTAATATATATATGTATAAATTTAATTAATACTCTACTCGTATAAAAATTATACCTCGTATATTATATTATTTATAGATGCTCGAATTACAGAGTTTTAAGAAAGAAAGAACATAAAAAAAGACTGCTAATTTCTTCTTTATAAGATCTTGATTACCTTTGCTTCTTTCAAGGGTTATTTACACGTATTACTCGCGATAAAATTCCGATTTCTCAGTTTTCTCAATTTATATTACCACGAAACTTGCTTGGGAATTTGTAGTTCTACTTCTACTCTATCTCGATTCTGTTCGAGGATCTTCCCTTTGGAAAATTATCCGCGGCTCTCAATTACCTTAATTACGACGAAAATTCTCGTCAATCAAAAAGAGCGAACAGAATTGCGAAATCCCGCTGTAAATTACCCTAATCGCCGGTATCTCCTCCTCCCTCCCTCCCTCCCCCCTCCCCCCCAAGGATGATACAAAATTCAAAATCCACGAACACGAATCGAGCATCGAGGTAAATGAGTCCTGGCAGAGCCGACGTATTAGCAACGCTAATGCAACACCTTGAGTGTATCGGGGGCTCTCGCAGGATTTATGCCGTGACATTTATGCTAGGCCTCTTCGTTATCGTTTCTCGGACATTCAGTACGAGGTCAGCTACCGTCTCGCGTCGGCGAGATCAGAGGACGAGTCGTTGTTCGCTGGTAAAAATTAAAATCGCCCCTCCTTTCCCTTCTTTTTTTCTGTTTTTCTTCTTCTCTCCTCGCGTCTGCACGCGCTTCCTTGCTCTTTCTTGCTCTTTCCCACCCCTCCCCGCGGACGGTCGCTCGAGGCGTCGACTAAATTACGATTTGGAAGCCAGTTTGACAGTAATTAACGAAGAAATTTTATACGGCGAATAATCGAGAGTGGCGAGATCTATGGACTTGTTATTAAACGAGTTTAATTACATCGTTCGGCTGCTTCGATTGCCTCTCCTTCTCTCTCTCTCTCTCTCTCCCTCCGTCGTTCGACGTTTCACAGCGGATTATCACGGGAATTTTTAACAAACCGGAACGCCGCAGGCAGCTATTATAATAACTTCATTTATTTCAAGTACGTTACGAACGAAAGAATGGCAGTAAATTGGCGAATTCTTGCTGCGCGAATGTTTCGAAGAAGTTTCAGATTATTAACCTGATAGTTATTACTTGCAACTATTTCTATTTCCATGCGTTAACCTCGGTAGAGCTTTGCTTGTTTAGAAATTTATTGAATTTCACTCGTCAGTTATCTGAACGTGAATTTCCATCGCATAAACGAAAAAAAATGGTGTGAATTGTTAAGAAATTATTAATTCAGTGGAGTTTTATTTTACATTTTGTTACATACGACGCTGTACATTATATTTTGCACACTACAATTAGTGACTAATACTTTATGTTACGGATTTTCCACTTCTCAGCCACTTACACTCATTTCCAAAATTAAAACATCTGCCACCATCTATACTCTCTACAGGGTATAATTCATTCCAATCCCCCCCCAAATTTCTCGTATAAAACCAGATCAACCGCGAAATGATCCTCAATCTTCGTTGAACCGTGAGCATCTTCAGCGTAAGCACCCAAATTACCCGAGAAATCAGGTCAAAAATCTTATCAGCCATTCAGCCCAATTAGCTGTTTATATAGTTCTAAAGAGAGCCATACCAAAGGGTGTAAGTATCGCTTGTACATTTCAATTACGAGTATATGCGATTTAAGATCAAGTTCAGAGAGAGAGAGAAAGAGGAAAGGATCATCGTATCGCGTGCTGAAGTACGTAGAGAAGAGAAAGAGAGGAAAAATCTGTTAGCGTAGATGGATCGTGATTACAGGTAGGCAGGTGTATAGTTTGGTTAGGGCCTAAATGGCAAGCACGATACCAATCGGCCGCTTGCTCGCATTAGTTCACTAATCCCGAGCTAACCGTTATTATGTATCCAGAGATACAACCCTTCTCTCTCGGCTCTCTTCCTTGCTCCGCCAGCCGTCGTATAAGTATCCAACTAACCCCCTCTAGTTTATGGCCCACACGATGTTACGTGCCAGTATATACCAACAAGATTTCGTATGCCTTCTTCTTTCTCTTAAGTCTCGTTAATATTCTTTTTACCAGATCAAAGTCAAACAACGATTTATGGCAATTGGATCTCATTTTGGTGCTCAGTGTACTTTCTTCACTTTTACAGTGTTGAGCTGGGAACACTGGTTTCTGGAAAAATTGTTCTCTAATTGGTTCACACTTTTCTTTTTTTCTTTAAAGAAGAATTCAATTTATTATTCATTAGATTGCGTGGTTCATCAATCGTTAAAATGTTGATTATCCTTCCAAAGAGATACTGACCAATGTGAATAATAGAATAATAGAAATTGAATGATAGTATAGTAATATATTATGATATATTAATACAATATATAATATATAGAGTAATATATTGAATAAAGCGAATAATAGAAATAGTAGAAAATAATAGAAAATATTAAGAGGAAGATAGAAGAAATATTAGAGAAATTTATGTAGTAGATATTAAAGAAGTTATTTTTCTCAAAGAATGATGAAAATGATATCTGGATTAACAGAAAAATCAGCCGCTTGATTATTAATCCATAGAATTTCACCTTTTTATCAATATACGTTGTTATTTGTTTCATTCATTAAGCCTCATTAGGAGTATTTCAGACATTTAAATTTTTTTTATGCAAATCTACAAAAATCCGCAACCTAATTAATACATATTACAATAATGATCAAGATATAACGACTTTCATAATATTATATTAAATAATTAAAATAATTATTGAACGATGTATTAAATATTAAATTATACGTGATAATATTAAAAATGATATATGAAATATTAAATTATCAATATTTTAAAATACATTAAATATTATATTAAATAATTAAAATAATTATTGAACGACGTATTAAATATTAAATTGACAATATTTTAATATTAAAAATACATTAAATATTATATTAAATAATTAAAGTCACAAATCGAAAAGCTTTTTAAACAGAAAACTGTCCAAACTTCCAATTCCCCCTTCTACGAAAATATACGTAGTGAAGGAAGATAAAGATACAGTCGTTCAAACATCGAATACTTTACAATGTTCCTTTCCCCGAGATCAGGTGAATCTTCGTCAACGTTCACCCTCGATCACGTTTCACGCTTTAGCCCGTCGTCGATGGGGGAGACTAGACTTGGCTCGGTGAATCCGACAGTTATTCGCGCAACCTCGCCCCGTGAGATTTTTATAAAAGATACGAACGCCGCTTCCTGCTCGGTTTTTGCCGTAATAATAATTTGGCCGGCGGTCTGTCGCTGTTCGGTGTAATTTCGAGGCCTGGATTTTCGGGGGCCTGGAACAGGAAGTTCGACACTCTTTCTTGGCCGTGTTCAGCGCCAAAATTAAGGCGTGGAGTGGATAAAGATAAAAGAAGGAGAGGGGGAGAAAGTAAAGAAAGAGAAGAAGAAGAAGAAGACGGGAGGAGAGACGCGCATGCGACAGGATTTTTAAAGAGGCGAAATAATAATTCGGAGGCCCGATAAAGCCGAATAAATCGTTAGCCCCGATGTCGGATATCGTCGTATGAATAACGAGGCATCGACACGCGAGAATCTCTTTCCCTTTCCACCCTTCCTCTCCTTTTTTTTTTTTTTTTTTTAATGTGATTCCTTCGTAATAACGTGCCGAAAAGTTTGTCGCCGCTGTTAAGAGTCGCCGTCCTTAAATCATCCACCGCCTTCGGTCGGTCGACTCCTCTCGCGTGTTTCTTTCATTATCGTCGACACCTCCTCCCCTCTCTCTCCGCGATAATTTTCTTCGCAGCTTTTTTTCATCGCAGCGTCCATTTTCCCCGCTCGTAATTGCCCCGATCTGGATTACTCGACGAGGAAGCGCGTCCAACGTGCAATTTACCTAACTGTAAAGGATACTTTATATCGATGCCCCGACGAGACGGAAGAGAGATCTCGTGGGTTTTTTAAACGATTTACAAAATTTTAGGACTCCATTGGCTGCGATTTAGAGAGCTGCGATTATTTCGGACGAAAGCTGTGTCTAATGGTTGTTGGATGTTCTTGACTACATTGGAGTCTCATTTTATTGTTGAGATGATCAGTTCCTCTGGGAGTATGATATATGTTTTGTAGCTTGTAAGACTATTGTTCTTAAATTGTTTGTGGAAAAGATTTCATTCAAATTTCATCAAACGATCAATATTATAAATTAAACTGTATTTTGGGAGTATGATATATGTTTTGTAGCTTGTAAGACTATTGTTCTTAAATTGTTCGTGGAAAAGATTTCATTCAAATTTAATCAAACGATCAATATTATAAATTAAACTGTATTTTGGGAGTATGATATATGTTTTGTAGCTTGTAAGACTATTGTTCTTAAATTATTCGTGGAAAAGATTTCATTCAAATTTAATCAAACGATCAATATTATAAATTAAACTGTATTTTGAGTGTATGACATATGTTTTGTAGATTTTAAGACTATTGTTCTTAAATTATTTGTGGAAAAGATTTCATTCAAATTTAATCAAACGATCAATATTATAAATTAAACTGTATTTTGGGAGTATGATATATGTTTTGTAGCTTGTAAGACTATTGTTCTTAAATTATTCGTGGAAGAGATTTCATTCAAATTTAATCAAACGATCAATATTATAAATTAAACTGTATTTTGGGTGTATGACATATGTTTTGTAGATTTTAAGACTATTGTTCTTAAATTATTCGTGGAAAATATTTCATTCAAATTTAATCAAACGATCAATATTATAAATTAAACTGTAATTTAATCTCAGCTCGTGGATGATGATCGTTTGCAATTTATTGCTCGCTGTATATCGTTGCATGAGTATGCAACAACGATTTACGGAGAGAATCAAAGATTGCCCACGTGTGAAAAAATTTCGTTTCGCCTAAATGCCAAAAAATGAAACACACACTGTTGCTGCAACGTTACAAGTTCATTGAAAGGCAGATCGCAGAAATCTCCGCGAGATTTCGTACGTATTCACCGGTATAATAATTACGCCGTTGAGTAATCGTCGGCTACCGAAAATGATCGGAGAATTAGGGTGTTCTCGCGGTCGGTAAGCCACCGGTTGATTTATGGCTGGCTTAATATCCCGATGTTGTTTGGATCCTTTCCTTAGAGAGAAAAGAGAGAAGGAGAGCCTTCGGCGTAACTCAAATTTTATTTCCGCGCGTGGTCGGCGTTCCACTCGTCGCCTCTACGATTTTCAACGATCAATAAAATTAGTGATCGATCGACGTTTTTATTTTCCAGTTTTACGACTCGCCTCGAGGTAACTCGATTTCTTGGCAAAATGAGGAAAGATACTTAAAGTCGTGTGGCTTCGAAGTTCGCGAGAACGAGAAGCATTTGACGAAACTTGGAATTGGAGATCGATCTTTTTGCAAAGTGAAGGGAAATAGTTAAAGTCAATTCAGAAAACTTACAACTCGGTATACAATAAAATTGTTGAAAGATTTAAAGAATGAGATAGTAGCCGTGGCTTTGATATACTTGATAAAAAATTGGCGCATTCTAGATTCGTCGAATAAATTTAATGATAATGATAAATTATAGATATAGTACAAGTATAGATGTGACGGTATTGAATTTGTTAAATAAATTAATTATCTAACTCGACCACTTTAACACTATTTCAACGAAATTTTCAAAAACGTCGTGAAAAAGATAAATTTATGCACGAGCTAAAATTCTCTTAATCTCCAGCTCATCTGCAGATCACTATACACACACACATATATATATATTTTAAATTCCAAACTCAGAACTTCAAAGATAAGATTACGAATGGCGAAGACACTATGCAAAGCAAAGTAGTCCCGGAAAGGTCGATTTCATTCGTTGGATGTCATAAATTAAAACAGCCTCGCGCGGGTCCACCGAATCGAAAGTTTCAGTTGCGAATCGAATTATGATAATTTCTCCATTGGGAAGCAGCTCCTCTTGATCTTTGATCGCCGTGCGACAATTCGAAGCAATCGTGCGATTGCCTCGTCGAAGAGCAAGGTGGCCTGCAAGAATGTAAGAGACTCGAGTGTAAGGAAATCGGGGGGAGCGGGGGGGGGATAGTTAACGACGATTGAATAACTTTGAAAGCACGGAATTCACGGCCGATCCTTGCTCTCGCTGATGTTACCAGAAGTCATCAGGTTTCTGTTCGTTCGTTGTCGAACGATCACTAGCAAATGCTTCCCGGTTTAAATGGCGCGCCGTTTCGATGTAACATCTCATTCCGTGATATTTTCCACGGACAGACTTGCCAGTTCTGGAAATTAATCAAACGGTTGAGGACACACGTAAAGGAAATCAGTTCGCGTTCTCTGTGCTAATGATATTGATAACAGTAGTGATAATAACACGGTATTAATCCACTTTTAGACGTGGACAAATTTCCCTGTTTCTGACGTTTCACAAACGTGCTAATTTTAAAGTTAATGCCAGAGGATCGAACGAAAGAAATATAATGGTGGAATCATTGAGTATTGAAGTTGATGACTACAAGCGTGTATTTCTATTCACCATCAAGAAATAGCAACAGACGAATGCTATAATCTGTCAAGGTAGTGATCAAAAGGATTTGATTTTATAGTACGATAAAAACTGTGGATGTTTGTTGTAATATAATATGTAACATATAAATCCTCTGCAATTCAATCATTCAAATTAGATAACAATGATCCTTTTTGAAGATTCTAATAATTTCATCTTTCGTCATCTTGCGAACTACGATTTCATGCTTTCCACCCTACTGAGGTATAGATCTCTTCCAATAAACCGGATAATAATAATTCTTCAATGTTTCAGTAATCTCGTCTCCGTAAATACGACTCTGCAAATGCATCGAAGCTGAGATTATTCTCATTTCATGCTCCTTAATCGTCGAATGGCGCAGAGAATCGCACAAGGCAACGCAAAGCATAAAGCGTAAATGCATCCACCATAAATTCTCCGTCGCTGTGAGGGAGCTACTTTGTAGCAATTAAAATGCGCGTAAATGCACGACAGAGGGACAGGTGACAATTACGCGACCTCGGCTTACGCCTAAGCTGTTATCAACGGTATCGAAAGTCCGCAGAACGCGTTATCGTCGCGAGGATCGTAGAGGAACAAGCGTAGAATGAGCGGCGTCTCCGTTTCACAATGCAACGAGACGCGATTGGCAAATCTCTCCACGAGGAAATAGCCTCAGATCCTCGATAATTTCGTTTCGCGCGCGGTGCGTGAAAAATTGGTAAAAACGGTGATTCGAACGAGGACGGGAGGACGTTTCGAAAATTAGCGGAAAACAATTCCGACGAGCATTATTCTGCGTTCTCGTCCCTTGTTCCTCGACATCCGCCGACGGAACAACGACGGATAATTATACGTCTCCCTTCCCTCAAGAAAGAATGTCAAGATGACGATTTTGTGTCAGATCCCTTTCTGTTTTCGTCCCTTGGCGATCGTTCGAAACTCGACCAATGCTTGTGAACTTGGGTTCTTCGAATCGGTTCAATTTCAATGTCTTAACGCTTTACCGATCGGTGGCGGTAAATAGTAGCCGATTAATAGGCTACCAGTGGATAAAGCGTTAAAATTCTTTATATCTTTACATTTCGTATAGAGTTGTTGTACTTTATTATTGTGAGATGTTATTTATTATTTTTGTTTATATTATATTTGTTATTATTTGTGTTTATATCATAATATACTACATAATATATAATATTATACTATACTATATATATATAGCTACTATATACTATATTATAATACAATACAATATTATGCTATATATAATATAATACTGTAATATATAATATATATAGTGTATAATATATTATATAATATACTATATGATGTAAATATATTGTTATATTATATAATATGATATTACATTATATGTGTTATTATATTATATTAATAATTTTTTATTATTATGAGATTCTGCTGATCTTTAATTGTATTAAAGAAAGGATAAGCTTTAGATGGGATGATGAAAGGACATCAGAAAATAGGAAATAGGAATAACCTATTTCGTCAATTTTTCTTTGGATTATAGATTCGTTCTATGCATTTCCAGAACGGACTGCGGCGAACAAAGGTCTGGAAACCAATGATTTCGTTCTGTCATTACCTCACTGTGTCATTATAGGTCAGGAAAAATGCATCTGCCCAATGCTCCACCCTAAACCAGGTTAATTGTTAGCGGATCATTGCCATTTTATAAAAGAGACACAGCTGCAGCTTGGCAATGCCATCGATCTTTTCTTTCCACCAGGCACTCAATGATTTAATTTCGTTGAAACGAGATTTTCTCGAGATCATCGTCCCAGTAATTATCCTGGCTTTTCCTCTTGCTCGAAAGCAAAGCAGACGCACACGTTCTAATTTTCTACGTCTCTCTAACACTCCATTGTTGACAGATAGAGAAAAAATTGTTGATGAATAAAATTTTCATATGAAAAGACATTGTTAACTAATATTAGAAATATTACTAGGTAATTTTCATATAAAGAAGTTGTTGATAAAAAAAATCTTCATTGGATAACTAATATTAGAAGTGTTATTAAATAATTTTCATATAAGGAAGTTGTTGATAAAAAAAATCTTCATTGGATAACTAATATTAGAAATATTATTAGGTAATTTTCATATAAAGAAGTTGTTGATAAAAAAAATCTTCATTGGATAACTAATATTAGAAATATTATTAATTTTCATGTAAAGAAGTTGTTGATAGATGAAATCTTCATTGGATAACTAATATTAGAAGTATTATTAAATAATTTTCATATAAGGAAGTTGTTGATAGATAAAATCTTCATTGGATAACTAATATTAGAAATATTATTAGGTAATTTTCATATAAAGAAGTTGTTGATAAAAAACATCTTCATTGGATAACTAATATTAGAAATATTATTAGGTAATTTTCATATAAGGAAGTTGTTGATAGATAAAATCTTCATTAAATAACTAATATTAGAAATGAATGTTAGAAATGAATTTTCATTGGATAACTAATATTAGAAGTGAATTTTCATTGGATAACTAATGTTAGAAATGAATTGGTTAACTAATATTAAAAGTGAAAATGACACTTGCGAAGAAACGAAAGGAACTTCAAGTTGGGCCCAAACGAAATCGTTTAAATTATACGCTGATGTTGTAGGTCAAGCAGGAGTCAATCAATTGGGTGGTGTGTTCGTTAACGGGAGGCCATTGCCCGATTGCGTTCGACAAAGAATCGTGCAGCTCGCCTTGGTCGGCGTCAGGCCTTGCGATATCTCACGACAGCTTCTCGTCTCTCACGGATGCGTGTCGAAGATCCTCACGAGATTCTACGAAACGGGCAGCATCCGACCAGGAAGCATCGGTGGAAGCAAAACCAAAGTGAGTATCATTTCTAACAATCTTCCAGCCGTATTGAGCGGCGAAAGAAAAAAGAAAAAAAAAGAAACAGAATATTCATAAAAGAACTGTCGAACTGCTTCGTATATATTTGCGTTCTTCCGGTAGAATAAACTAGGGCGACAACGTGCTTCCACTAGAAACGCTTAACACTTCTGTCGATCGTACTAATTTCTGTGACCGCGATCGCGAGAATCGTTATTTGAAATTATACAAGTTTATGCGTGGCTGTTAAATCCCGAGGGAGGTACTCACGAAGCTACAATTGACTATACTTCGAACAGCCTCGAGCAACTTACGGGAAGTGTTCTCGTTTCAGATCGGCATCGACCACTCGCGGTGATATCCACTCTCGCAATTAATTCTAGATAGCTCGTTTCTATTAATTTTTAATATCCCGTGTTAATGTCTGTAGGATATTTAATTAACCTCGATCGAGAGGGATCTATAGTACTTACGAGGTTGGAACATTTGATTCAAACTCAGTTCAGAAAATTTATATCAATAAATTGCGATTCTCTCGCTTTTTTATTCCACGTTCAACCACATCTTCCGGATTAATAATCGACATCCCCATTAATCTCCAATTTATACACCGTATCGCAGAGTGCCCGCGCAAATGATATAATTACACTCTAACTCGAGAACGTGTGTTGCCATAAACGACTTGCCCCTCTCGCTTAACCCGTCGAAACAACCAATCCCGCTTCGCACGATCAATCGTAGAACTCGAAGATCATTTCGAAAGGGACGAGCTATAAAAAGGAAACAAAGTAAAAGATGAAAAAAGAGAGACGAAGATCGCCAGCGGCTGGAAGGTTAACGAGGATTAATTTAACGTATTTCCCACGTACAGGGGGGTTAAGGGGGGCAGGACAGTTTGTCCGGGCTTAAAAATTACGAATACTTTAGAGGGCATATTTGACATGAGCTTTTGTGTTTTGAACACAGTATGAACTGTAACTTTTCTTTACATTGCCTATCGGTGTGCATGATTCCAGCCAAGCAGGATCAGCTGCAATATAAAGGCAAAAAACGTTCAAAAGTAAGCAATATTCTCTAGGGATTGACGATCCAACATTTTGATAATTATAAAAATAGCAGCTATTTGTTCTTGATGTATCGAATTTATGCCAAAAGTTTCTACGCTTTTTGTTTATATTTTTCGAAATTGTTAAAAATTAAAAAATGTTCGATCGTCAATCCCTGGTAAATGTTACACTAAAGATACGTACCAAGTTTCACAGTAACCGGTTGGTTAGATTCCGAGATATCTTCCACACCGTTTCTAAAAACTTAGTTTCGAGAAAAACGCGTTCAAAGTTTCAGAATCCTTTACTTGCTTTTTTTACTTATATATCGCGGCTCACAGTTCTTACAATTCGCAACTAGATTAAATCCAAGTCCCCTAATATTCGATTCGACCAAAAGTGATGTTTGAATCGCACGATTTACACTTTGTAATACTGTCTTAAAGTTGATAAACAGTGATACAAAATTCAATTATTCTATACCCCAAAATCAGTCGTTTTAAACGCTAGAACCTTTTGCATCGTATCTCTAAGACTTCAAACTGCTATTCAAAACAGAACAAAAAAGAAAATCGATTTTTTCAAAAATTTCAAACACTGTCCCCTTATACCACCCGTGTTTTTCAAAAATTGAATATGCGGTGACTCGCAGTAGAACAAAGGTAGACAGACAGAGAGAAGGGAGGATGGCGCAGCGTTGGGAAAAAAAGAAGCGTAATAAACGCGAGGAGAGGATGTGCGTGCGTTATGGGGCGGTGACACTGATGAGAGAAGGCGAGACGCGGGCGCGCAGAAGTCGTCGGCCGAGGGCAGCAGCACACGGCGCTGATGTGATTTTAAGTAAGGGCTGCGCGGAGCCGACAGCGCGCGCAATTATCCAAACACCTTGCAGCGGCGTGCATTTGCATAATTTCATGGCTTTGCACGGTCGGTTTTCTTGCGCGAGAGCCGCGGCCTCGTCTCGGTGTCGCGCGCGGAATTATCGGTGGACGTGTTGCGTTGTCTCGTATCTCCGCTCGGAGGAGGGTGGAGAGAGAGTGAAACGATCCGGCCGAGGGACTCGCGGGACCCGATCGTAAAAGCCGATCGTTCCGACCGAAAACGAGTCGAATTAGATGCACTTAGCGACCCTTTAAGGCTCGTTTTTACGCGCGAAAAGTGAAATTCCGCCGGGCGTGCTCGCGAGCACGTCGCGCCGCCGCTTTTCTTAATGCGTGTCCGATTTGAAATTCAAATTCTTTCTTCGTTTACGACGCCGACGGCGCGCTCTCCGATTCACGATGTTAAACATCTCTTTTTTTTCTTTTTTTTCTTTCTTCTTTGACGAGTTTCGGGGAAAGTGAAATCGATCGATCGGAGAATGATCGAATCTCAGGTGACAAAGAGGTGGGATTAGGAAATTTCACTCCGATCGGTCGGGGTATACGATTTAAATCAAGTGCTGTACAGGTTTAAAGTCTTTTGTATTTTCTTTCCTTTTTTTCTTTTTGTAATTGATGAAACTGCGTTATTTATTGAAAATAAACGATAGCTGGGCCTCTCTCTCTCACTGTCCGAACATTTTAATAAACATAAATGAAATCACACACGATCGATATTATTACCATTGCCATTATAATCATTGCTGTACATGCAAGTCGAACTTTGATATTTTCCAAAATAGATTTCATTTCGTATCAAAATCATGAAGTCTGTTCCTTTCTGAAAGACAGCTCCGAAAAGATGAGCTGAGAAACTCAATTCGCGGGGGGGGAGAACTCGAAACGAAGTCGGTTCGACCCTCGAACTTGACCAAATCAGAACTGAGGCGTCACGAAGGAAATTACGAGAATAACGCGGCAGCAGCGCGCCGACTATGCGATATCTCGTGGGTTACACGCGTTCGATAATCAACGGCCCACGGGTGGTGCTTGGATTATCTCTCTCCGTCCAGATGGATCCTCCGCGATACGATGGTACCCTGAGCGAAGCATCCCAGAAGAAGAAGAAGAAGAGGAAGAAGAAGAAGAGGAAGAGAAAAAGGCAAAAAAGAAGGGGGAAAGGAAAAAGAGGAAGAGAAGAGAGAAACAAGAGGAAGCCGCGTGGTATTACGCGCGTGACGTCACTAATGACAATATAATTGCACGCTACCAACACGGTGAATTCCTTACGACGCGCCCGTGCGGCGAACTCGCGCGATCCCCGCGTTTCGGCTTAATGAATTTATTTTAATAACGACCAGGCCTCGCGTACATCGACCTCCCGGCGCTGAATTGCGATCCGCGTTACTCTCTTCCTCTTCTTCTTTTTCTTATTCTTCTTATTCGTATTCTTATTCTTCTTCTACCTCCTCCTCTTCTTCTTCTTCTTCTTCTTCTTCTTCTTCTTCTTCTTCTTCTTCTTCTTCTTCTTCTTCTTCTTCTTTAGCGGACGCTCTGCTGCGTGGAAACCTGAAGAGCATATTTAAATTCTGACTGTGCTCGAGGACGATTACGAGCGCATGTAAACGATCGTCATCAGCGGCCATTATCGTGCGGCGTGTTCGTTTTTGGTGCCCAGGCGACGCCAAAATAGTCGAGCCGCCGGATATTGCAGTTTCTGCAGTTTCCGTCGCGACTTTCCATCCTTTTACTGAAGTAAACGGAGAAGAGAAAGCTGCCGAATTTGAGAAAATTCTCGCAAATTTTCCCTTCGTAGCGATTGATTTGAATTGAAGATTCAAAGGCCGATAATTGAAATTTACAAAAGTATACTTACACTCGTGAATCTGTAATATTTTCATGGAAAAAGTTATAGACTCGTCGTTTTAGTATTAGCTAGTATAATTAGTATATTGTTAGTGTTAGTTAGTATAATTAGTATTTTGCTAGTATTAGTATAATTAGTATTTTGTTAGTGTTAGTTACTATAATTAATATTTTGTTAGTATTTAGTATAATTAATATTTTGATAGTATAGTTCGTTTCGACGCAAATTTTCCCTTTGTAGCGATTGGTTTGAATTGAATTAAAGATTCAAAAAGGGGAAAAATTCGTCAATTGAAATTTTTAAAAGTATACTTACACTCGTGAATCTGTAATATTTTCATGGAAAAAGTTATAGACTCGTCGTTTTAGTATTAGTTGGTATAATTAGTATATTGTTAGTGTTAGTTAGTGTAATTAGTATTTTGTTAGTATTAGTTAGTGTAATTAGTATTTTGCTAGTATTAGTATAATTAGTATTTTGTTAGTGTTAGTTACTATAATTAATATTTTGTTAGTATTTAGCATAATTAATATTTCGATAGTATAGTTCGTTTCGACACAAATTTTCCTTTTGTAGCGATTGGTTTGAATTAAATTGAAGATTCAAAAAGGGGAAAAATTCGTCAGTTGAAATTTACAAAAGTATACTTACACTCGTGAATCTGTAATATTTTCATGGAAAAAGTTATAGACTCGTCGTTTTAGTATTAGTTAGTATAATTAGTATATTGTTAGTGTTAGTTAGTATAATTAGTATTTTGTTAGTATTGGTTAGTATAATTAGTATTTTGTTAGTGTTAGTTACTATAATTAGTATTTTGTTAGTATTTAGTATAATTAATATTTTGATAGTATAGTTAGTTTCGACGCAAATTTTCCCTTTGTAGCGATTGGTTCGGATTGAATTGAAGATTCAAAGAGGGGGAAAATTCGTTCAATTGTGATTTACAAAATTACACTTACACTCGTGAGTCTGTAATATTTTCATGGAAAAAATTAGACCGATCGTTCTTGTTGGTATCAGTTAGTATAGTTAGTTTCGATGCTAAGAGGACGGTATTACAACTCGGTGATTTCAACGCTTGGACACAAACGGTGTTTTCTTAGAAACGTTTCTTACGAGAGTTCTTTGTACATTTATGCGAGGTCTCGTAGGAAGTTAAATTGCTTCTTTCACAATGCCATAAAATGACATCTTCTTTCGTCGTGCCATTAATTAACAGATTCATCATTTATTTAGCTTTGAGACGTTATTAGGCAATGAAAATGGACAATACTTTAATGTATTCTTTAATGCATTATGAAAACTTTCCAAACCTTGCTTATGTATTCTCTCATTTTACATTATTTAAGCGGCTTTTGCGTGTCGTTTGTCGTGCGTGATTAAACGTCCACTTTTGAAAGGACCTTCGAACATTCAAGCTTTGACATTATTTAAACGTTGCCGAAGATAATTTCTTCCTCGTGGAAATTAAAATTGCCTAATAATAATAAAAAGAAAAAAAAAACAGACGTGTATATTGGAAGATGTTTATTACGTCTTGATAAAGCTGGCTTAAAATTCCGCGTCTTAACTCTCGATTAACCTGATATTTTGACAGGAGCAAGTTGAAAAAGAACGAAACGCTATAAAATTCGAGCCGAGGAACACATTAATTACATGGTAGCTTTAATCTGATTATCATCTCCTGAAAGCTACTTTTCACTCTGCTTTCGCCGAACGTTCATTAAAATTTGTCGAAAAATTCTTGCCAGGTAACGAAAGGTAAGTGTCGACTGTCGGCTCTCGACCGAAACCGCAGGCCCCACTATTTTAAACGTCAGGTTTTTGGAGGAAAGTCGTCCCGGTGGGTTTCATCGTGCCGACGAAAGGAGTTCGAGTCAACGATATGTCAGACGTGACTCGCGTGGGAGCTTCCGATGAAACGCGAACGAAATTCAACCAAAGTGTACAGTGTAAAGCAGATTTTTTTGGTAGTGTACCAGTGAGACGATTAATGAACACGTGTGTTATTTTAATAGTTAAATTTTACACAAAGGATTTGGTCGGTGATGTGTCAGACTGAAACTTCACTTGCGTGAAATTCAATTGCGAAAGGATTATAATCTCGTAAATACGTCGTTTTACGATAGTAAAAGTTATTAGCAAAGGACGATTTTCATTAAAATAATTGTCATCGCGAGAATATCAAGAAATACAAAACAACGATTAAATTTTAACACGAGTCAATAAGATATTACAATCGACCTTTAAATATTGAAGATTCGTCTTCTTCAAATTCATCGAAGATATATTTACTTCTCACTTCGAGAAATTTTCAGAAAAATTACTCGTGGAATGTTGAATGTTCATGAAAACGCGAACGAAGACGCAATCTTATCATTAGACAGATACACGCGCGCGTCACCGATAAAAGCAACAGCATGTGTGTTTTTATTTGCAAATTACAAATTACAAGGGGAATTACGCTCGAGATAGCAGTATCTCGATCATATTCATCGACGCGGTGGTCGTCGCGGTGCGTTCCAGGAAATCCGTCACGGTCGTTAGCCAGGGCCGATTATTTTCCAATCGACCGGCTAATTTGCGAATTAATTGTCCAACTATCCGTCCCGATCTACACGTGTTCAACCGCGTGTGGTGCACGGTGGTGCGCCGGTTTTCGAACCGTGTTAAGCTACTTTCGTCCTCGTTGCTCGTTATCGTCGCCGAGTGTTGCACGTATGTACGTACGTACGTGCTCGAAGCGGCGCGATACGCGTCAGATAATGGCGTCGCATCACGGCAGAGGAAATCGTCTCATGAAAAATGTACGCCCCCTTCCACGTCGAAACCCTCCCGATAATAAAGTGGAACGCGAAGAAAATCGTTCCCACTCTCTCTCTCTCTCTCGCTGTTTGCACAACTATCGCGACGACACAGGTGTGCGCCAGATCCACGAAATTTCTTGATTGCCCGGCTCGTTCGGGCGAAGGAAACCATGCGACTCTTTCCTGGAATTGCCGAGTTTTCTGGCGAAGATACGCATCGGCCAAGAATTAATTCACCAACGTGTGCGAGACACGTCCCCCCTCGCCATTTGCCCCGCTCGCGTATGCTATTACGCTGCATAATGAGAATTGCCGAGTGTCGTATTTGCGGTGTATCGAGATTGGCCGAACGGCGCGTAATGGTTTTAAGATACGCGAAATTACACGTGTCTCCAGGCGAAGGTGTATATATCGGAAATTTTACCGCCGCTATTCTCTTCTCTCTTCTATTTTCTTCTCTCTTTCTCGAGTTTCTCTTTGCGCTGTTTCCAAAATGATACGTCACAAGTCGATACATACACAGACGGATGTGTTGTTTTGTAGGGATTGTTTTTTGTTTTACAGTTGTCTTGATACTTGAAAAATGTAAATTATAATATAACGTAATATATGTGTAAATTCGAAATATTTATAATATGTAATATAATATTTATTTATATATTAAATAATTAATTTTAATTAATTTTAATATATTATAATTTTATTTTATAAATTAATAATATATATTATTAATTTGTTATAACATTTATTTATTTTATTATATTATATTATATTATAATATTTATAATATTTATAACACTCAAAACTTGATATCTGTACACTTACAAACGTTTAGTATTCTACAGCCTTATGTTTCAGTAGAAAATATTTTTGAAGGTACAAACAAGTGTCTGAATACTTAAGAGCAATAATATCTATTATATGCTGATTGCCTGTCTATTTGCATGCTGGTTACTACACACCTTTATTCTCATCTTTATTCTCGATTAATACCGATTCAATTTACCTCAATGCCTTTCATCAGTGATTTTAATAACCTCGGAAAATAACGAAAGGAATGTATTTCCAATATTTGAACGGTTATTTCTCCTTCGACGCGTGTCCTATAATAATAATCACTTTCCTCAACCACAGAGATCGTTCAATACCATTCAGCACACTTCTCTCGAAGAACGCGTCATAAATATTCTCGCATGCGAACGCTCGTTTTCCCTCAACTCGATTCACCATTCGTCGATTTCACAAACGTTTCCATTTATCTGGTAATTAAGATCTCGCGGGAACACTCGCGGCGACGAGTCGCGCTTGAGCTTTCTGACTGATGAGTATTTATTTCCCGATGCATGATTTAGTAACAGCCCAGTTGAACGTCATGGAACGACGAAAACAAACAGCCGGCAATCGCTAGCCAGCGTTCGAGCTAGTTCCGTTCCGAGGATTGTTAATATCGTTGGAACTGGCAAACTAGTGAGTTGTTAAAACTAACAATTGTATTGTATATAATAATATAACCAACGCATTATTGCGGCGTTATCTTTTGTCAAAGAAAATCTAATTCGGTCTTTTTAACTTTAATTAATAGCGTTCGTACGAGGAAATTTGGAATATTTGTATTTCAATAATTTATTTTCATCTTCCATCAATCGTATCGTAAATTCGTTTTAACTTCATTTTTAATCTTACAAACGATTAAAGAAGCGATTCCATCCGCAGCGCCATTACTGCAACATTAAAGAATCGTCCCAATTTAAACTCGTGGCTCAAGTATACCTGGAAATTCATGACCACCGAAAAAAAAAGGGACACTTTTTCTCACTCCCTAATTTCTTTGACCACCCTTTAGCCACCAACCTCAAACGACAAATTCCCCAAAATGCACCTTCAAACCCACGGAGAGAAAGGACCCAATATATTACACAACTGTCTCTCCCCCCCAAAAACAGGAAGTGGAGGAACGTTGATATCAAAACGATCATCAAAAAAAAAAAAAAGAACTGCCGGCAATCGTCCGAAAGAGTGCTCGAGTAAATTGGTCGGTCCCAAAAAAATAAAAAAGATGTTATTTCAACCGATCTCCGCTTATACATGTATATACACACGTCTTATCACGAACAACAATTGGGGCAACCCCAAGTGCATCAGAAGCGACAGAGTACAGCCCCTTTCGAACAGTAATTACCGAGTTGGTCAACCTGTTCGATAGGAGTTTACGTTATCTAACGTTTAGCGCCAGATGTCCATGCGGCCAATTTCCTTTGTGACATGGTGTGCGGTGTGTAGTGTGATGTGACACGCACACGAAAGACACACGGCTGGATCGCCAGGAGCCGCCATAGTCAGCCGGGGCCGCTCAAGGGTACAACGCGCCGAGAGGGTAGGCATTAGGACACCGGTATATCGTGGGCCGGGGTAATTGTGGCAATGACGACGGAAGTGTCAGATTAGAATCTGAGATGCTCCCGGGACGCACGCGATGCTTGTCCTAACCCCTGAAACTATTAGGCGGACGGACAGGGAGACGGCTGCCCCCTTAAACGTTCTGCCTACCAGCGGTGCTCCCATATCGGTCCCATTCAATGCACACACACACACACACACACACACGTTCTATCGCAATATTGGAACATTGTCAACTTGTAATTTGAATTCATTTAGGTTTTGAGAAGCCCTCTTGAGGATTTTTGGTGATCGATGATTTTTCGTAAATTACGATTTCTTTTTTTTTTTTTTTCTTCAAGTTTTGGATATTTTAGAATCTTTGAATATTCTATAATTCTACTGTTACACATTGAAACACTGGAAATTTGCTTATTTCTTTTAATATTCACTATCTATTTAATAATTGTGAAACATTCTCTTGATTGTTCATAGTGTCCAGCAATTTGTTTGAAATTTCTTTCAATTTTGTTTCACTTCGTAACTTTTACCTCGAGTATTTAGTGATTTTTAATAAACTTGATGCTAGATAATTTCTTATATTCGATGTCTGATCATTCGAATAATTAAATATTATTAAATGATTAGGTAATTAAATAATTAATGGTATTAAATATCGAACAACTAAATGCAACTCTTTTGATCATCGTCGTATATGATTTGATATTCCTTATTCGAACTAACTTTCGTTAGATACTTATTGCGAAGGTATTCTCTGCAGGTCATTAAAGTCATTTGATAGGTCATCTCGAAACGAGTCGAGAATTATTACAACACTCTTGCGTTACATGCTTTAGGTAATTTACTGGGTAACGAAAGGTATAATTTGGCAACTAACAGATAATATCTCCCAGTTGCTTTTCCTGAAATGCAACGGCTACATAATGCAACGAGCGATACCTTACACTTACGCCATTTTCTTCTTTATCAATGAAAATTAACATTAATAATTATCATTAAACGTGCCGCGATGAAATGTTACGAAGAAACACATACGAAAGTAGAACTTATAATCCAAGTATGTAATATCAATTACTTTATTACTATTGATACATGATCTAGAGATTTGAAAAATTCGCATAGAGAATGAAAAAGGGAGGCGGACCAGTTCATAAAACACATAGCGCAAAATTACGTTACGATTTGAGAGAACGTTCCACCGGCATTTAGCTCAATGTTATAAAATAATGAAATAACGAAACCTTCCTAATTAAAACAATCGAGTAACAAAATATGAGATTGAAAGTTGAGATTGTATTGGAACAACGGAACAATTGGAATTCAAACAATCGAAGGTAGACAAAATTAATCACACACCAATAACTAAATTAAACTGGCAAACGAAATTAATCACACGCTAATAATTAAACTGAATTAACCACTTGCGCTGGCAACTGATTGCGGACCATAACGAGTGACCAAACCGTGTACTACGAATAATTCGTCGCTTTCGTTTTGAAAGAATACTCGTCGATATAATAGAAATTATATTATTTGTTTTGCCCGGGTTTATACTTAAATATACTTAGGACTGAGAAAATATTGCAATTTTTGGGACGAAGAATTCTCGACGTGCGTCTCACGTCATGCCAGCGCAAGAGGTTAAACCAATTGAAATGATAAATTGAGGTGACAGTCGACGAAACGATAAATAAAATAATAACCAAGAAAAAGTTTACGATCGCAGAAAAAAAAGAAATACTAGGTTACCCCCTGCGCAGAGAGCCTGGCGAGGAACGATCCCTCACCATCTTGGCGGTACCGTTTCTCCCCGGGTGTCGGTGGCGTGGCCGCCCCAGAGGAATCGACGATCTCGAAAATCTGTGTACGACGAATAACATTTCCATCGCGTTAGCATAAAATTATCGAGAGCCAGGGCGCCTGGCGAACCTCATTAGCAAGTCAAATGAGGGATCGGTGGCCAGATTTGAGCACCACTGGGGCCCACTCGAAGGAATGGGGCCCCAAGTCGAAAAGAAACGGGACGCGTGGTCTGCGATGAGAGCAGATGAGCCCGCCTCCATGGTAAACCGGGGCTAAACTGTAATAAAGTGCTGTACGCATTACCCACCTACCTTCGGGACCTTATCCGTTATCTGATCCGCCGGCTCGGTGGTGCCAACGTGCTTCACCTGTGAACGACATATGGCCGCTGCTTTCGCTGCCCCTTTCGACGACAGTGTGACCACTTTCGTGTTAATTTGTCGATGAGATAGCGGCCGGCTACCCGGCCGGAAGGAAAAATGACCAGGCTAATGATCGACAACGGTCGCCGCCATCAAACCGTTGCCAATGTCCCCCGTTGGGATACCTCTCTCGATTAATAATGGATCGCCGTTCCGTGGACCGGAGCTCGGTGTTTTTTATTTCAATTTGGAATTGAATATTCGAATTTTCGAATATTTAATAATATGATAAATAATAATTTAATAATTTATAAATATAATGATTTAATAATATAGAATTAAATATTTGGATTTTCGAATATTTAATAATAATAATTTAATAATATAGAATTGAATATTTGAATTTTCGAATATTTAATAATATGATAAATAATAATTTATAAATATAAAATTCGAATTTTCGAATATTTAATAACATAGGATTGAATATTCAATAATATGATAAATAATAATTTAATAATTTATAAATATAATAATTTAATAATATAGAATTAAATATTTGAATTCTCGAATATTTAATAATATAGAATTGAGTATTCGAATTTCCGAATATTTAATAATATAGAATTGTATATTTAATAATATAAGCAATAATAATTTAATAATTTGTAAATGTAATAATTTAATAATATAGAATTGAATATTCGAATTTCGAATATTTAATAATATTCGAACATTCGATTCGGTTAATTGATAGATACTTATTTATTCGATCAAAAGTTTTAACAAAAGCGAAAATAATGTTTGGAAATTCGAACGCTTGGAAAAATATAGAACTTTCATAGGTACATAAAACGTGTGTAAAATATTTAGACTTGTCACGATTGCGTATGCTGAAATTTGAAGCGAATGTAAAAATGTACGTAGAAACTACAAGTAACGTGTAAGTATAGACGTGTATTTGGCAAAATAATATATGATATTATCTCTGCAAAATATATAAACATCTTGTTTAGTTTTTCTAGTAAAGTAAATTTCTATAATTTCTATATTTAGGTTTATTTCGAACTTTAATCTGTAATTATGACACTCGTGTCTCATTACAATTAATTTCCAAATGTTTCACGCAACACAATACGTGTCTGTTCATAAAAATTTCTTGTGGGCGTTCACGTACTTTTCTGAACATCTGTACGCATTATATACCAATACTTTTTATCCATAAGAATAAATATATAACGCAGAATCGAACCACGATTGAGAAAGTATGTCTGAGAAAAGATAATTACGTGCACATCCCTCTGCGACGTATGTCCTTGCAGGTGTTACATTTACATTTGTTTTCGGCGCAAAGTGATTCTTCATCGAGCAAAAAAAAAAAAAAGAAAATCAAACACGCTCGTATGTTGAGCCACGAGCACCTTATCGCCGTTCCATCATCGATATAATGCGACTCTTCCCTAATAAATTCACACATACATTTGTCCGTCTAAAAAGTGGGAGAAATTGTGGTTGAAAGGATAGAATCGATATTAAATCGATAACATCGTGTTATATCTCAACACGTATCGCGGGCAACAAACGTTCAAGTTTCGAGAACGTGATATAAATCGCCCCTTTTCGAAGTATCAGGTGCTACCTGGCAACACATCGATACAATAGCCCTCTTTCTTCGCTTATCTCTCTCTTGTACATTTTACGTTAAATTTCCAAATTTAGCCCTCCTAATTGGCATTTGTGTACCTCACACCACAGTTGTATCGCTGATTTGAACTTCAAGCACAGTCAAATAAAATTGACAAACTTCGAAAAAGAAGGGCCCGCTAATTAATTCTGCGACACTTTCGTCGATTCATTTTTTACGCGCTGATTTCTCAGAAATCAATTTTTCTTTCAACGATGAATGCAAATGTAGCGTGACATGTTAAAGACTGGAAATCTAGGAAAAAAGGAATTCTTCGTAGTTTCTTCTTGAATCTAGTTTGTAACGTTTTGTTTCATTGCAGCAAGTGGCCACCCCCACAGTTGTGAAGAAGATTTTACGAATGAAGCAAGAACAACCGACGATGTTCGCTTGGGAGATTCGAGAACAACTGGCGCGGCAAGGTGCTTGCGATCCTCAGAGTTTGCCTTCGGTTTCCTCGGTGAATCGAATCCTACGAGGCGGTGGACTTCATACAGATCACACGGGGATCGAGGGTGGTTCGCCGAGCACGTACGCCTCGCAGGTTTCCTCGAACGTCGCCAACAGAGGTATAAAATAATCGCTGGATACTAAATTTATAGTAAAAGTACCTGAAAGTACGTTCCAGTTCACACGTAGAGTTTCTATCTTACTTTCATTGTTTGAAATGATGCCCGAGGATAAAGATTTGCACGATCTTTCTTCAAAATCAAAAAATTATAAACACAAAGTGGCAAAAACAACAATTATAATTTTCCAATGTCATTGTGGGATAGGCAGTTCTGGGAAAGGGCCTAAAACTTTCCCTGGGAAAGGGCCTAAGATGTCCCGAGTCGTATAACATAAAGAACAATAAAGAAAGTTAGACCTGGGCCTTGAAACTGTTTATGGCCAGTCCTTCAGGTCTAACGTCTAAGTATAAATGCGTTTGCGTGTTTGTGTGTATGTGTGTACAAGCGATGAATTTTGTGCAAAAGAACGGGAGTGCGTGTCGAGAAGTCAAAGAGTGAGTATCGAGAAGTCGAGACGTAAAGGAGAACAGAGTGAGAGTTGCGTGAATTAAGAACTCAATGTACATCGTTATTCATTATTTAATATTAATAAACCAATCTTGTTCATTATTCAATTCCAAATAAACATCATTTCATAAAATATCTATAAATTGGGATCTCGTCCGGGTGACTAAAATTAGTGACTCAGCCGAGATTCCTACATTATACTGTGTGAAAGTCTCTTGATTCAATTACATAAATACAAGATTCGTCACAATTTTTAAAAAGAAATTACGCGAGCATATTTGTTGCGAGACAGTAATAATTACAAGTACCAAGTTTGGGATGAATGAAAAAGAAACTTCTTGAATGAGAAAAATAATCTTGTGTACGAAGAAAGAAGTTGTGTCGTTTCTCAAACATTCAATGAGCCAGTTACGAAATTTCGAAATTGAATCGTGTGAATTTCTCGAGAAACAGTTCGGGACAATCGTACGAATAATCGCACCACAAGTGTCAGCTGATCGTCCAGCCTGAACGAAAGAAAAAAATTGGCTCGTGGTTCCCGTACGTCAAAATCGGCTCATTATGCGAGCTGGATCGCGAGTGCGCCATTACCCCGGCTAATGATCCCCTAAACATCTGTCCGTATCTCGAAATCACTGTCCGAATGTTTTTCCATTGTTTCCTTTTTCCCTTTTTTACGACTCGGCTCCGCCGTAGACGAGGAAAGGAAGGAAGGAAGGAAGGGAGAGCAAACGTTGCAGAGATGCGGACGATTAGAGTGAAAAGAAATGAATTGGGAAGTAGAGGAAGAGGGATAGAAACACGAAGAAAAAGAATTCATAAAATACCCTGTGGCCGATTGACTCGTCAGCATGCTGCAGCGTGATGACCGGCACGCAACCCCTTAAAAGAAACTCGAAATTCACCTCGTTTAAATTGTCTATAACGTTGCAGTCTTCTTTTTCCACCATTCGTGGACGAAGCTGCCTCACGAAATTTTTGCGTCGATCAAACGTGATGCCCCTTCGCCGATATTCTTTCCTCGATAGTTTATTATTTATAAAAATACTGAAAGATAATAGGAAATATATTTAACAAGAAAATAATGATACTTTTAGAACTATTTCGTTCTCCTCGTGGAGTTAATACCAATTTTAAGGGGGCAGGACAGTTTGACGGGCCTAAAAATTAAGAATACTTCGGAGGGCTAGTAAAACAAAAGTACATGTTTGATTGACATGAGCTTTTGTGGTTTATTTGAACAGATTATGAAAAGAGAAAAAAAGAGGGCTCTTATTTAATTTTTTAAAATCTTCCATTCTTTTATATAACTTTTTTTTATATTGCCTATCGGTGTGCATGATTCGAGCCAAACAGGGATTAGCTGTAACAAAAAGGCAAGAAAAGTTTAAAAGTAAACAATATTCTCTAGGGATTGACGATCCAACATTTTCATTTCTGTGAAAATTATGAAAATAGCAGCTATTTGTTTTTGATGTATCGAATTTATGCCAAAAGTTTCTACGCTTTTTGTTTATATTTTTCGAAATTGTTAAAAATTAAAAAATGTTCGATCGTCAATCCCTGGTAAATGTTACACTAAAGATACGTACCAAGTTTCACAGTAATCGGTTGGTTAGATTCCGAGATATCTTCCACACCGTTTCTAAAAACTTAGTTTCGAGAAAAACGCGTTCAAAGTTTCAGAATCCTTTACTTGCTTTTTTTACTTATATATCGCGGCTCACATTTCTTACAACTCACAACTAAATTGAATCCAAATCCCCTAATATTCGATTCACCAAAGGTAATATTTGAATCACACTGCTTAAAATTGTAAACAGTAATACAAATTCAATTATTCTGTATCCACAGATTTATTATTATATCCCAAAATCAGTCGTTTTAGAGGATACCTTTTGTATCTTATTTCTAAGATAATAAACTTCAAACTACTATTTAAAACAAAACAAAAAAAATCGATTTTTTTGAAAATTTCAAACTGTCCTGATCCCTTAATACATCGATTTTATACACAATCTTTTTTCCTCAGCAAAATATTTAAAATGAAAGAAGAACAAGAAACGACTATGAAATAGATTTCCACTAATTAACTATAAAGAAGAATAAATCATCTTGGTATCTTCTTTGTTTCTTTCAATATCGTACGCCGATATAATTTGAGATGAGGCGAGCGAAGATATAAACATTAAAATCGCAATAAACCTTGTACCAGGTTTCATACCGTCGAACGTAATGGCCGCCTCTGCATAAAGTAATGGAATACAGGATTCCAACTTAATTTTTAATAGATGCTACGTTAGAGAAAAGCGTTAAATATTAATGAGACGTAATTGCAATTTCCACCCGTTGGTTTTTACCATTGTGTGTTTTATTTTTGTCCTTAGACGCGCTCATGAGAACGGATTACCAATTATTTTATCCGGGATCACTGGGACCACTGCACATCTCCACGACTTCCGGTAATACCAGCGCGCCATCTTGGAATCCAAGTTTCTACTCGTCTCTTTATCAAGCGACCACGCTGCACTTGCATCACGGGATGCAATCGTTCACGTAAGTCTGATTCATTTAATCAATTTCTTTTCCCTGCTTGCCCTAATTGGATCTCTTCATTAAATCCCGGAGAACTAACCGATAATAAAAAAAAAAAAATCGATCGTTTACGATCTTGGGCTGTTCGTGATCGATCCCTTCAACGATCCATCTCGAGTTTTGCAAAGAAAGGGAGTAACTACATACAATTAAGGATTTATGTTTCTGTTACACATTTTCTTTCTTTCAGCCAACGCTGGAGTATAATTTATTAGGCTGCAGATTTTTACATGGAAATTCGTATTTTTGAGGATTTACGAGTCGGAAAGTAAATTTTTGATAGAAAGTTGTAGGTAGAGTACTAACAATAAAACTAAATTATGAGTATTAAATGTTATAGACAATGTTATAGACAAATGTTGGTCGTGTACTATTTTCACACTATGTGCACTTTAAATAAAAATTTCCCACGAATACATAAAAATCCATATATAAACACAACAGTTATAAAATATTTATGTAGTGCCTAATTTATAAAATATTATATAACATATAATATTATTATATATTATTATAATATTATAATTTATGTAGTGCCTAATTTATAAAATATTTATGTAATATATAATAATTATAAAATATTTATATTTACGTAATGCCCAATTTCAAAGTACATACAGTTAACACTTATCGTTTCGACTAAACGAGAAGCGTGTTTATTAAAACAAATGTTCGAATAAATGTGTCTTGCAGATCGTTAGACGTGGAACGTTTGTCGGAGCAGAGCGGGCCAACGAACCAAGTCGATTTGAAGTCCAACTCGAGCTCGATGGCGGGCAGCGACGATTCATTGGACAAGAGCGACCTAGACGAGAACACGGAGTCGCAGGATCACTACAAACCGTTCCAGAACTCGCCTATAATCCTAGAACTCGGCCAGAAGATCGGCAGCGATCGTAGCGCGTTCGTGAGACACAGTACGTCCGGCTCATCCGGGAGCTTGGAAAATCGGCAGAGCCCGTCGCCGACAAGCGGCGACAAGCAGAAAGTAACGTCGTCGCGAGTCTTGGAAACCGGGAACGAGCAGAGCACCATGGCCAAAGATGCGGCGGTCGAAGGAAGACCGGCGCAACCTCAGAGGAAAAGGAATCCCTATTCGATAGAGGAGCTTCTGAAGAAAGACGAGGGCAAGAGTACCTCGAAGAGGCCGAAATTGACGAATCTCGGCGTGGTTCAACCCTGTGGAATTATCCTGAACAAAGATATCTGAAGGAGTCGCGAGAACCGGATGACGAGGAAGTAAAGATAATTTCGAGATCTGAAGGATAGAGGCTAAGATGATCGTCTGGATTTATGAGAATTTTCGATAAGATGGATTTCAGGATTGTAGAACCTGTCGAAGATAAAAAGATGAGATTAATTTAAGATGTGATGAACAGAGGCTAGAGGAGAAAGGAAGCTGTGTAATTGGATGATCATGATACCGAGACGGGGGGGAATTGAACTAGGTTTATATTAGATATTTATGGCTCTATGTTTTTGGAATTTATTGATACAAGAGATATACAACGTCAGAAATTAAGCTGTACCAATTTATTGTGACCTTTGAGTATATCGTTTAATAATAATGAAGATATAATGCTTCCTACACTTCTTAGTCGCGTCGTACATTATCAGTTGAATAGTCTTTAGAATATTTTGGTAAAACACATATGCTGAAAATGTTTGCACATATTGAATAAAGAAGTATTAGCAAGGTTAAATATACCTTTTGTAATATGCAGTAAATTTCTTGATTTTATTTTCCCAACACATCTCACTATTGGATGTACAATATCAATAAGACGCTGAAAATATAGTTTCACTGTAAATATCAAATATAAACTCGCTAATCAATAGAGAACATCCGTACATTTTTAATTCTTTGTCTTCTGAATTATATTGAAAAGTATATTTTTAAAAAATGTAGCAAAGTGTCCTCTTCCGAAAACACAAACTTGAGGAGTAAACAAAGGAATTCGAAATAGTTTATTTAGAAAAATACTTTCTTCTCAGAATGATTGTTTAAAAACCACTCGATCTTTCAAGAAAAAAAACGCTAGTCTATCTTTTAACTAATCCTCTTAGAAAATTTATTTATTAAACTTTGAAAATATTGTTTCGCAAGGATTGAAGTGCATTCATTGAAGAAAAGTCCACAAAGATGGTTGCAAAGCAAAATGGAAATGTAACATAATTTACCAAAAAAAAGGAAAAGTAGCAAAAAGTCCAATACTTAAAAAAACTACTTTGTAAAGGAATAAAAGCAAAAAAAAAGAGACAATGATAAAATTAGTACAGCTTTTATCGATGTGCAAAAATCTCGAAAATTAAAGCGATCGTCGTTGTACTACCGACACAGAGGGAAAAAGGTATAAATTATATGTAACATTAGTATGAACCGTCGATTATGTATTGTTGACTGCAATATCGTAGATTAAACGTAAGTTTGTTAAGCTAATTTATAATTAAATTATTTTCATTCATTCTTCCGCGTCCGACACTTGTCGATGATGTATCTTCTTCAAAGAAGGAAAGAAAATCATCGATATATGCGTAATAACGAGACGATGAAATACAATCTAAAAAAAAAAAAAACATATCGATGTAAGTGTTTTGCGAGTTTTGATGATTTTCAGCAGGATCAGTTTCGTAGATCTTTGAATACTGAGGTTTTTCTGTCTTGTAATTTGTGTGTGGTAACGATTGCGTTTTGCGAGCGGGACGATGCCATATTATTATGTACGATATTTAATTTTAATTTAGTCAAATGAGTTTTGACGTATTCTAATAAAGTGATATGGCTAGTAACCTTAACAATTTCCTTTATAATTCACAGATTGCATCAACTCGGTACACATATATTTATTACAATACAATATAATTACATTTTCTGTTACAATTTTATAAGTGAGAATTTCTTTTTATTATTCATCGCAATTGTTCAAAGAAGATCCATCTAGCCAAAAAGTAAACACCAAACTCCTCTTTCCTTTGTGCCATTCGTCGACAAAAAGAAACCCATTCATTTTGGCAGTAATCCAACTGTTTGAATCAGCGAACATTTTCAACAACGTGAATTGAAAAGGACGTCAATTCGATCAGGAATGATCCATCAGAAAGAAGAATCTCACCTGCCAAAATCTTACATCGTAAAGTGATTCCGATCTCGAATAAAAAAAAAAAAAGAAATCAATAGACCCATAACTGAGGAAAGTATGCGAAGACCGATAGAACGGAGCAATTAAAGCAAAGCTTAATAAAGCGACGGCGATAAAGTACGCAATCTGCGGATGTGCCAGGATGTGGTAAAGCCATAAACGGCTCTGTGAGTGTCACACGTGGATACCTTGTAAAATACGACGTGGACGCTCACTGTAAAAAGAAGGTGAAATTAAATGGTAGATCGTCTCTTGGCGAACGAATCCTATACCCATTTTGCATTTACAACGTTGTAAAAACTTCTTATCCTTCTCATCGCGGACTAATTAATGCACTATAAAACGCCTCGATTTTACCGCCTTCCTACGAACTGCACGAGTCTCCAAGCTTTGCAGCCCTGTTTACTCGTGGATCGAGCCATCGTCAAATTAAACAACAACTGGAAGGAAGTTGTGGAGATTCGACTCTAGAAATAAATATCGCTTGGCGATCGTTCTTTGATTCTTTCAAACTTTCAACTATCATTTCAAGCCACTTTGATGAGCAACGGGGAACACTTTGAGAAAAGGGTAGATTTATTAACTTAATTTTCAAATGATTGCTCTCAAACCTGAATAATTATAAAGTTATTGAACTATATATACTATAATACTATATATTATAAAATTGATTTTCGTATAATATTTAGAGAATTGTATTTCTCACCTACAACTCCATCCTACGTTATATCTGTTAGTCATACAGTCACATACTAGTTGCCAAGCAACCATCTAATGCAACACAAAGTTCAGCTAGATTGTAAGAAATGTGCACTGTAATTGGTGATATGTTTTACTTGTAATTAACAATGGCAGAGGACGTGAAACCGGAAACAATTAAAAGGACTCAAGATTTACTTGGGAAGTATTTCAAAAAACCACCCCTTACAGAGAAATTATTAAGGAAACCACCGTTTCGGTTTCTCCACGATATTGTTTCGGCGGTGACGTATCATTCGCTCATGTTTCTAACTGTAAATAAAACACGAATGTAAAATGAATGCTTCTACAACTAATAAACGAAATTCATGATATCGTAGGTCATAAATGAAACTGGTTTCCTAGATGGTTTATACACGGAGGAAGAGCTGAATTCAGAAAATATAAAAAACAAGGAGGCGAAACTTGCTTATTTGACAAAACTGATCGACGTCGTGAGTAAGTTTCCAATTTTCTTTATTATTATAAAAAATATAATATTCTTCGTACTCAAGTGAATCGCACAATAATTTTAGAATTGGCCACTGGCATTAATTTAACTGTACGAGCCAGTAAGATAATCTCAGGCCAGGAACCAACTAAAACAAATGAACTGTTACAAGCAATTGGAAAAGCTTTAGACAAAAAGGTAATATCAATGAGGTATTTACAAATCAGCAAGAAAGATATTAGCACAGCGAAAATTATAATACTTTATGAATTGAACAGATAAATAGTGCAGACGCTATTGAACAATATAAGAAAAATTTAGGAAAAGGTAAGTCTAGTTCAAGAAGTAAATTGTCTGTAGCAAAAGATGAGAAAAGATCATCGTCAAAAGAAACATCCCAAAAGAGAGCTTCAACATCAAAGGAGAAGTCGACAGAGCAAAAGAAGAAAGTTGTTAATGAAAATACAACGATAAACGAAGAAACGCGAAAAAATGAAAATCAAGAGTCTCAAAAAAGTGTTGAAGCTACGAAATCACGACAAACCGAGGTAATTTAATATGTTTTAATATACCTGAAATTATGAACATAAAAGAATTTAAATAAATTTGTATCTTTTAGTTAACCCAAGAGAAAATTCCTTCATCTGCACATAGAAAAAGATCTTCGTCTGCTAAATCTAAACAAAATACATCTTCCACAGCCTTGTCTGAAACTCCCTTGCAGTCAGATAAGAGAACGGATGACAATAAAAAACAAAAAGAGTCTGAAAACAGACCAAAGAATACAGCAAATGTTGAAAATAATGAGGCACAAAACCAAATACTTAATACATCAAATCTTATTAATTCAGAATCTGTATCAAACGTCAAAGATAATAAGATAGACGAAAACACAGATAAAGTGGAATACAAGGAAAATACTATAAAAAATAATGAAATTCTTTTAAAAAACGTAGAAAAATCTGATCAGTCAATATCAGAGATACAAAAGTTGCAGTCAGAAAATAATGATGCTAGGTATTATTCACTTAAGATTTGTTACAGTTGTTGAAAGTTAATACTTCTAATATTTAATAACTTAATTAAAAAATATTTTCAGTATTCCACAATCAAATTCTAGACCAAAAACTTCTTTACGTCCACCTACTGCAAGACCAATTAGTGCCAGACCTGCAGCACCTAGGATACGAGGCAAAACAGAATTAATAGTTAATGAAGAAATACTGTTAGATCATTTTTTGAATAGTTGAATGCAAAGCATTTTATGGAAAATATAAAATATTTCTACCTCGATTTCTAGAACACCCATGGGACATATTAGTGTCATTGTGGAAAATTCTGATCTTAAGGATGATGATGATGCTGAAGACATGGTGGTTATGGAAACAAAAGGAAGTGGCAGTGATTTTTTAGAAACCAATGACCATTATAAAGCTGATGACCAATTAACGCAGGAACATGGACATCTTGTTGCTCAAATATTAGAAACACAAAAAGAATTGATTAATAATGATAATGTTGACGTGATACCCAAAAAAACAAATATTGTAAGTACAATTTAATAATAATTTATTGTTTTCAAGATATTACACTGCTATTGTATATATACACATAAAATGATTATTAAATGTTCATTATTAGACATGGGATACAAATTCGAAACGTGACATGGTAACGAAAGAAATTGATAAATTACGAAATACAATACAAACGTTAACACGTGCAACAAATCCACTTGGAAAGTTATTAGATTATTTTCAGGTAATTTATCAATTTATTATATTTTATTATGCTACATACATCACTCATATTGTTTTTATAGGAGGATGTAGAGATTATGCAAAAAGAATTATTAGAATGGAAAAATCAATATCAACAAGTAAATGAACAATTAAAAGTAGAAAAAATGTAAGTCATATAAGTTCATTTGCATCATTTAAAATTATATATTTTGTATATAATCCTTTTCTCAGGAAAACGCAAGAATTAATAGAACCTATGAAAGAAACGTTAAAAGAAATTGATCATAATATGAAACTACAATTGGATAAAATATGTCAAGCAAAATCACAGATTATGAAGAATGATCAAAGGATACAAACGTTATTAAATGGTCGTGTTTAAATTTCGTTTTATTATGATGTACAAAGTGATATTTTTCCATTATCTTTAATTGTAATTAATGTAATTAATGTAAATGTTTAATTTTCTTTAAATTTAGAGTTAAATATTGTACATATGGAAACACTAAAGTGTGTAATGCAAAATGTAATATAGTATAAATAATTAAAAGATAGCTCTAATAATTCTTATTTCTTTATTCATACTTATTCAAATAGGAACATTTGTACAAAATATATAGAACTTAAGTATTATATTATTTAAAAATATAAATTATAAATTTATTTCTAAATTTCATATTTATCTTTCAGAGTTGAAATTTCATCTTGAGACACATTTTCGACTGTTTTGCAATATTCAAAAAGCGTTTTTAAGTCTAAAAATTAAAAAGAAATATTAATATTTTACATTATTTTTAATTTTCTACAATAATACTTACTTTTTTTGTCACTATTAGTAATAAACATAATCAGTGCTCTAAATCGCTTAACTTGACTGAGATCTTTCAAGTAACGGAATATCTGATCTTTCCTTTTTATGAATTCTATGCTCAAAATTTCTATTATTTGACTGAAAATATCCGATTCCATTGAATCTTGAAATATTTTAGGTAAACTGTGCTCTGGTAATTGCTGAAGTTTAATTTTAGATTAAATTATATACATTTAAAAATTCTAATTTTCAAACATCATTCCTACCTTCAAATATTCATATCTAAATTCCAATGAGTTATTTTTTCTCCAATTCATTAGAAATTGTACAGCTGTTTTAGGTATTGGTGATGTAAACCTGATATCTTTCGAAGGTTGAGAAACTCTGACACAATTATTTTCTTTACGAGGTTCTAGTACTGGATCTTTACAAAGTTCTTCTTTCTGTTCTTCCATCTGTATAAATTTTTTATTAAATTCTTCTATCTGTACAGAATCTTTATTAGGTTCTTCTTCCTGTACTACAGGATCTTCTTTCTGTACAAGATTACCTTCGTTGCTTATTATTTTGTCATTAGTATATTTGTACTGATCTATACCAAATTCCAATTCTTGGATAGGTATTTTTGTCAATGGTTTCTGTAATTAATAAATACTCCAGATTCAGGAACATACATGGTACATATTTAATGTTGTAATCTTACCTTTGAACGCAAATGAGGAGGTTTTTCTATTGGTTCTATTACAGTAACTTCATCCTTCTCTGGCAACCAATCTGGAATACGCGAGTCTCTCTTCTTTTTAATATTGGTAACAGCAACATCATCTTTCTTATTTTCTATATTATCTTTAACATTCGTGATAACTTTATTTCCCTTCATATGTTTAGGCTTTATAATATCCTTAGTTCCCGTACTTTGTACTTTTGGTGCACTATTGTTCCACATTTTATCAGCAATCTTTTTTTCAATTGTAGTCTCCTTAGTACCTTCTTTTTCAATCGTTGACTGCTGCACATCATCTTTTTTCACTGTAGTGCTTGCCTGTACAAAGTACCACTGTTAAATAATATTTTAATTAAATAATAAACATCGTTTCTCAATTATTCATCACCTCTAAACATTTCAGCTTGTTCTCAATTAGATTTAGCAACAACTTGGCCTCCCTGTTAGAAGCTTCTAATTTCAAAACTTTCTCCAAATCTCGTTTAGCTTCTTTATATTGTTTTATATTCATTCTTGCTGTGGCCCTTCTGTGGTAAGCTTTCACATAACTGTCATCTAACTGAATCGCAGCAGAAGAATCAGATTCAGCAGCGTAGAAGCTAAAAAATGTCCATGTTGTAATCGTAAATTCAATGTACATATATAATTAAGAGACATGTATATATACTTGTCTAGTTTTAACTGACACAGTGCACGATTTGCATAAAAGACCGCATCATATGGAAATAGTTTTATAGCATTATTGTAGCAGCCAATTGCCTTTGACCAATTTTGTTGTTGCACAAAAATATTGCCCTCATTTTTATGCTTCGTCGCTTCTTCATGTGCCCTCTTCAATTCTTCCTTGGACATACGTTCATCCTCAGATTCATCCGACTGTTCTTCTTTATCCACTTCTTTACAAGCTTTGTCCTTATGGAGTAACATTATAAATGAAACATCGAAATTTTACAAACACGTTCAATAGAACTTACTGCATCAAATTTATCCCAAGCGGTATAATCATACGATTTAATTCTTTTCATTTCAGTATTGCTTTCATCTTTTTTCGTAACAGCGTTCTTCGTTTTGTTTTTGTGCTTTCTTCTAATCGGCGGTAAGACAATCTAGAAAGATAATCAGCTTTGTGAATTTCAACAATCCATTAAGTGCACAATATGATTACAATTAGTACCTGACCACCTGCTTCTTTCCGCAGTTGCTCATCCTTATGTTTCATTTGTTCTTCCCAATTTTTCATATCCAGGAATTCCTTTTGCAAGTCCTCTGCATTGTCCCTCACTTGCTTTTGCATCAAAACTGACTTGTCCATCCCGTGTAACTCGAGTCAATGTCAACGGTGATAAAATTTAGGTTAGGGTAAGAAAGATAATAAATTATATACCTTGTTCGTGCGTTAATTTAAATAAAATATCAGAATTATGTGTTATTTGTAAAAACGTCAACGATGTAAACCATTCGTGTCATTCATTGTACCTAAGTTATCGCATTCTGTCACACGAACAGAAATTTTCGAGAATGAACTCCTAGATAACAAGATACTTTTTGATTCATTCAGTTGGAACTTTTACTGTTGTAAGTCCATCTAGTTACACAGGCACAGAACACTTTCAACAAAATTTAAAAATCTGTTTCTTGAAGCTGATGCTTCGTCCTAGAGAATCTTTAAACTAATGTTGATATGAGATTCAAACTATGGGCGGAACGAGGAACAAATATTACATTTCATAAAATCCTACATTTCATTCATATCCCACATTTCAAAACAAAGATTGAGTTCTATATCGTACTCGTCGTAATATATTTTAATAGTGTTTATTCTTTAATATTTAATTATTATAATTTTATATTCGCGCGATATATGTCCGTGTCTATAGATGGTGCTGCCATCTAAGTCACTCTATCGGTAATTGTAGTTTCCCCTGTTAACGATAAAAGGCAAAACGATCCGTAGACAAGGAAAGCAATAGTAACCAACCAAGGATAGGTATATACCGAATATCAAACAAGCTCCTTGTCTACCGCATAGATCTGTCTGTCCTTGTCGCACGCTAGCTCCCTCCTTGTCTATTGACGCTAGACAAAGAAAGCACTAGCGTGCGACAAGGACATCTTTCGATCTATTAAAAAAAAATTCAACTTTTTACATACACATTTTTCTAGGACAAAACAAACATAGAAAGAAAGCGGGGAGCTTAATTTCAAGGAAACATATAAAAAAGTTCGCAAATTATTCTCCTTAATTAGGTTTTTTTCATAATTAGTGCAAACTGTCACAAAACCCCGTAAAACAGTGAAATTTTCATTTGCGAAAAAATCTAATTTAGCAAAATGAATTGTGAACCTTTGTGATTGTTTCATCCTAACTAGACCCTGAGCTTTCTTCTCATACCCCATTTGACCCGTAAAACGCAAAAATAAGTATTTTTATAAATAATTAGTACCGCTGAGTTATCGCTAGATGGCGCCACCATGTTCATTTTGTGACAGTTCGCACTAATTATGAAAAAAACCTAATTAAGGGGAATAATTTGCGAACTTTTTTATATGCTTCTTTGAAATTAAGCTCCCCGCTTTCTTTCTATGTGTGTTTTATCCTAGAAAAATGTGTGTGTAAAAAGTTGAATTTTTTTTTCAATAGATCGAAAGATGTCCTTGTCGCACACTAGTGGTTTCCTTGTCTAGCGCCAATAGAACACTAGCGTGCGACAAGGACAGACATATATGCACGATAGACAAGGAGAGCAACACGCGTGCGACAAGGACAGACATATATGCACGATAGACAAGGAGAGGACTAGCGTGCGATAAGGACAGACATATTTTCGCGTTAAACAAGGTGGGCGATAACGTGGGACAAGGACAGACATATCTGTGCTGCAGACAAGGAGAGTGATAGTGTGCGACAAAGTAACAATATAAATTATATGTAGATGTGTGTGTGTGTGTGTGTGTGTGTGTGTGTGTATAGCGCGTTTCACAGCTACGCGACGCTAGTATTTTAATGCCTCTAGCGGGTAGCACAACCATTATTTTTTTAGTATGCCAGTTTCAAAGACACGAATATTACAAATTGTAAGTGGATGCCGTTTATTGTTAGCTACGGATTGCGATCCTTAGGTTAAGCGTCCAGAACACCTCTAGAATGGATGCCGCTTCTTGGCCCAAGCTAGATTTTCCTCATAAAATCATGCGTCTGAGATTAGGCATCAACCCTATTGATGAATCTGGTGGTGACTCTGAGACGAAATACACTCCACTTTCTATATCCTTTATAATTGTACATGAAATCATCCGTCACAGAAATTTCATGTTTAGTACCATCTACTGACGAATTGCAAATTATATATTTTCAGTTATATATAGCTGTATCTATGTACAGAAATGAAAAGTCCCATGCAAGAGCAAAGGAAGCAGTTCCTTCTCTCAGTAACCGACCCACTAGGTTTTGTTTGTTCTGCGTGACACCCTCAACCAATAGGTATTCTTAAATTTAAGAATGGATTGGAAATAACCAACCAAACCCACATTCTTTTCGGGGAACTCATCTCTGCATGACACATGTTGATGCAAGTATAAGTCATCGTTTCGAATCTTGAGATTATTGAGTTATTGCAGTTGAATTCGGTAAGAATATATTTAATTTTATAAAATATAAAAATATAAAAATAATAAATTTTACAATTTGTTTTAGTTTGGGGATTACGAGAGAAATGATTGTAATTATAGAAGAGAGAAACTAATTTAGATGAGAAACATTAGATACACATTAAATGAGAAACTAATTTTTTTTATAGAAAGAATCATTTATGGTGATTCACTTGATTGCTATTTTATGTCTAAACGAGTTTAAATATGTTTCATTATATGTTTGTATAAAGGTACTAAGGAAGGATGTGACTCTAGAATTCCCCGAGCATGATATCAATCATACATCAGAGATTATATTCTCGTTTATTAGCATTTTTTTAAAGAAATGGATTGATTGTCAAAACATAACTTTCTTTGTTTTAAACTTTCAAGAAATTATTTTATACAAATGAATAATAAATTGTAAATTTTACGCTACAGTTCTATAATTAATATATATTTAAAAATATGAAAAATATTGATTATATATGTATCTATCAATTGTAGCTATGGATCCGCTCTATATTTCATTTATAATACAACAAATTATTATATCATTAAGATAATTTAGCAATTTTAATTCCACTTCGTTGCTATATAAATATATTTCATCGTATGTCTTATATAAATTGAAAAAATATCCTAAAATTTAGTAAAATTTCTTTTTTCTTCTCAACTTTTTGTATTAATGCATGTATTAATTAATAATACAGTAGTAATGTAATAATTAATAATACAGTTTAAAAAAATTTCAAGAAAAATAAAATCTATTAATAATTGTCAATATATTTGTCGAAATATTTTTACATAAATTATATTTTTCAAAATTTTTTAAAAAAAGCAGAAATTAGGGAGTTATAACAAATCTCTATACGATAGCTAAGTATTAATGCACAGATGACCAGAGCTTGACATTCGACCTCTTTTAGATTTGGGCATTTGCCATTGAATCAGAAATGACCAGCTTCAATGTTAACATTCGCAATGACGATGCGGATTTTCTTAGCGAATCAGTTTACTGCTAACTAGTCTTGAGTGCGTACCTAATCTTGCAGCCGATAAACTATTGTTTATATCGAAGATATTTCTTTAGTTGAAACTTCTTGTTTTCTTCAAACCAATAATGTAATACCAAATCATATTCTACGATACAAATGTAAAATTCTACGTTATGTGTGTTGATATGAAATTGTTTAAAAACTTTGATTAAATAAATTCTTTAAATATTTATTAAATACTCATATGCAGTTGGTAAATCTGTGCATACAGATGTTCATTGGACGTGGTTAAAAAATGAACTTATTTCTCATGTATAACGAGTGCATAAAATTCAAAATTTCATCATAAAGTGTTGAGAATAGATCTATAAAATTTTCTGATGAGGTTGAAAAAATAATAATTATTGGCGGTAAACTGGATTAAAATTTCTATGGTAATTATCTTAAATTAAAGCGTAAAACGTTGAATGTGTTCAAATGTAATATTTAATACACGTAACATATAATAAATTTTGATTAACAAGCTGTTTGAATTACGTAAATTTAAATGGAGCTTTACAAGGTGAGATATAGTTGATGTTAATACATTTTATTAAATATAAAGTAAAAGACAGTAATCGTTTCTAATATTGAAATATATCATGACAAATATTAAATTCAAATATTGTGATCGCAATTTTTACGGAAAAGCTTAGAGATATCAAAAAATTTAAATAAGTAATCGCAATAGATACAGAAAAATCTTTACACGCACAATATGAATTATTAACTAATAATGCTGATGCTATTTTTATATTAAATAACATCGTCCCACGTTATAAACTAAAATATTATAAATTCTGATAAAATTAGTTCCAAGTATTATTCATTAACATGCATTTCCTTGTACTTCTTTCATATATATGTACATATCTTCAAGTTCTATCTTTGTAAAGTTCATCAATTACATGTCTCTCCCCGGTTGCTTGAATACACATACGTATTTGATTAGTATAAAATAAACCGCTTCTAGTTAGTTTCAACCAACTTGGTTCATATCATTAAATTAAAATCTACGGAAACTTTTCACAGTTTGGCCAATGTCGCATACTTCTTTCAAACACACGCATTTCTAAAAATAAATCGTTTGCAAATCGAGGTGCAACGAAGCGGGCCTCATTGCCAGACGATCTGACAGATACTATGATGACGCTTCGCGCACGTGTCATTCAAAACAACATAAAACTCGCAAACTACATGATACGTATATACGTTCATTGCCATATTGATCTATCTAGATCCCATAAATCTTCCATCATTATCAATCTAATTATACGGTCAATTGTTTTTACCGTATTAATACACTCTCGTTCTAATCTACAGTTCTAAATCACTATTCGCTAATGACAATTCTGAAGCTGAAGTAAACTTGACGGTAATTTACGAAATTAATCCAAGAACAACTTTCGTGAATCAACAACTTGTCAGTAGATAATATCTACATAATCTAATCCTGAGATCACAATTGTAGCATATCGTGAAGACTCGTATAAATTGTATATTTACTCACAAGTCAGACAGCAGCTATTCCGACGTGCAAAGTTATATTTAACGATGTCGCTGCACATTGGCGCAAGTCCCAAAGCTACTCGACATTATTTACAATGCATAGACCAAAAAACCCTGCAGACACTTCTCAATGATGACTCTTGTGCATTAACAATAATGTACTGTTTATGGTGTAACAACAACACCATTTTCCTCCATTGACGTCTTTTATACAATGTCCAGCTTACATTTTTCTTTTGCTATACTCAACAAACCTTTATTTTTAAAGTTTTAAAGAGAAATCGTTAAACTTGTGATTTTACTTCATTAAAATCTTGTATTTTCATTTAAGCTTGTAATTAAATATCTCGTTAATATTATCCTACTGATACTATTTACATACGTATGTATTTCATATTCTGTTCACAGTAGTCCACAATGGATTTTATATTAACAGTTCTTCCATCGAAAGATTGTAAACTATTTATCAATTGAAATTGTTATAAAGAAGTTCTCACAAGTCGGAAAGATGCTTTATTCCATTGTACATTTGTTTCACAATGCCTGAGGTATTTTTCTTACCTGCAATAAGAATAATTGCCAAATTATACGAAATTAGAAAACTCGTAGTACAAGTAGGAATAAAAATTCGTCTTTAATTAACTGTGCTTGTTATTTCACACGCTATGCAATACAGTAGCTTACAGCGAAGCTTACAGTAAAATGAAAAGGAAAAAATTACCATTGTTACGACAAAACTGACAAATACTGAACGAAGGAAAGATGACGGTCTCGTACCAGTATCAAGTCGCAAACTCTACCAGAGGTGGATTCACCAGGCTTCTTTTTATGTGGCGAGGATCACTCTACAAGCTCATCTACAGAGAATTACTTTTATTTCTAATTCTCTTTGCAGCACTTTCCACCATTTACCGTCATATGCTTAATTCCAAACAGAAAAAGTTCGTAACAAACCATTCTTGATTTCTGCTGTACATTAATAATTTAAAAAATATATTAATTATTAAAAATATTATTTTACTTTTAGAGACTTCGAACAAATTGTTATTTATTGCGATAATTTTATTAATTTAATTCCATTAAGCTTCGTTCTCGGATTCTACGTGTCTTACGTTGCTCAAAGATGGTGGCAACAATATCAAGCGATACCTTGGCCTGATAAGTAAGTTTAGAAAATAGATATTCGACGCGCGTAATAAAATGTTTAATAACGACAATTACAATCAATAGGGCGATGCATTTAATTGCTTTGTACGTTACTGGAAATGACGAATATGCTCGTATGCTTCGGAGAGCGATGATGCGCTACTTGAACCTTTCGTTGATACTTGTTTTACGTTCGATCAGTTCGGCAGTGAAAAAACGATTCCCAACGCTCGATCACGTCGTTGATTCTGGTAAAGTTTTCGTTTTAATACGTGAACTAATACTAATTTTAACCCGTAGTATGTATCCCCCCGAAAAGTATATACATATACATTTACTCACTCTGAGGAAAGACTAACAAGGTACAAACCACCGATGAAATGACGGAAATCAATAACAGAAAATCATTACGAACGAGAATAGAAAATCATTATTATTGAGTTTGGATTAAAAAAATTATTCGATCGCAGGTGAATCTTTTTTTTGATTAAATATATGTATTTACAATTATCTAAAAATTATTTTTTTATAAAAGATTAACTACAAAATTTCGCATTTCCTGTAAATTATGACAATTTCGAATAAATTTCAATTTTAGAGTAAATTTTTAATATTAATCACTAATATCGTGCTAATAGTGCAAATGTCACATCGTAGGTTTTATGACAGCCCTTGAATTGGATTTGTTTTTGGCAGTGCCGAGCATAGAATTTAACACTTATTGGATCCCTTGTACATGGTTTATCAATCTTCTAAAAGAAGCACGCCAAAATCACAGAATTCCCGATTCTCAAGGATTAAAATTAATTATGGAGGTATCATATTGTTGCATAAAAGAAATTCACTTCGTGCAGCTCTTGTCAATAAATCAAATAGCATTGTTGAAGATCTATTTAATCATGTTAACCACCTGAAGAGCATGTTATTAAAAGATAATAATCATTACAGGAATTTAATGAATTTCGTACAAAATGCGGCCTTTTATGGAGTTACGATTGGATATCAATTCCGTTAGTTTACACACAAGTAGTAACATTGGCAACGTACAGTTTCTTCGCAGTAGCTTTAATAGCTCGCCAGTACATCGATGGTAAAGAAAAACAATTCCAGTTGCAGATTGACGTTTACATACCTATTTTTACGATCCTACAATTTTTCTTTTTTATGGGCTTGCTAAAGGTGGCGTATTAAAATGTGATCTTTGCTACAATACGAAAAATACGAAATTAAAATATTTTATCAATTATATTTTAATAGGTGGCAGAACAATTAATTAATCCTTTTGGTGATGATGATGAAGACTTCGAACTAAATTGGATAATTGATCGTCACACAAAAGTAATTAGAATCTGTATATATATTTAATATTTATTTCAACAAGCCTAAAATAATTAATATCGAATATTTATTTCATACATTTTAGGTATCATATCTTGGAGTAGATACTCTTATGAATCGATGTCCACCATTGGTCAAAGATATTTATTTTGAAGCTGAAAACTTGATTTTACCATACACTGAAGCAGCTGCTGCTTATAAAAAGAAAACTTATCGTGGTAGCGTTGCAAACATGACGTTAGTATTCTTAAATGATTTTAAGTTCACATATCCAAATCATTGTGCTAACAAGTAATTCCGAAATCCATATTCATGTTTTTAGGGTTCCTGAAGAAAAACAAACCATGTTTCTGCCAGAAGTTATAGAAGAGGAAGCAGAAGATATAAAGCCATCACAGCACGCATCAACAATGAGTTTAGCTGCTCATCCAAATGATAGCCCATCATGTGAAAGACGGTAAGATTATGATGCATACTTTTACTTACTTTTCATACCTTTTTAAAATATCATTTTAGAATCTTAAAAAAGAAATAAAGATATTGACAGATAAATAATCAATGGATCAACAAAATACTATTCATGCTGTAAAAGTTATATTAATACATAAATTAAATAAAGTTTTGTTAAATTAGATGCATTTGTTTCAGCCAGATCAATCCATATCATGAAATACCTAAGACTAATCAAACTTCTCCTGAGACAATTTTACAATTTGATATTCAGGAACCTCCGGTCCCAACGGATCAAACAGGACAAAAATCAACAAGAATAATAGAGACTGTTAAGAAATTTTCGTCTTTGGGGAAACATTCGTTGCCACGGATCGATACAAACCGAAGACCATTTTTCACATTAGCAAAAAGCCCTAAGGTAGTTATACAACCTTGGTCGAGTACGTCAAATTTATCAAAACCTTCGATACAAATGATAGATACACCTTTTGTGTACACGGATAGTGTAAACCCGCGGAAAGACTATAGTTCAAGAGCTGAACAACGACTCTCATTTGATGATAGTTCAAAGTACCTCTCGCAAATGAGAGAAGGACAATATGACCTTGAAAATGTACACCCACTGGACGATGCCAATGAAAACCCAAATGAAAGTCCTCATTCAGATACATGCCAATTACAGTGCCATCACAGTATGTACTATTTAACACTGCCAGAAAACCTAACCCCAGTAAAAGCAATGATGCCGGAAGACAGAAAATCCAAGTTTCTCATAAAAAGACAAAAATCAATGGGGACAAGTAAAAAGAAAGGTATTCATTGGAAGCAGATTGTAAAAACGGATTTGCCGGTAACCGAGCAAAGATTACCTTACTCGAGAAGTTCGCCAAATTTGAAATTAAAAGAAAGTCCATTAGATGTGAGAAGAGACATATCTGACACAGATTCTTCAGGCAAAGAAGAATAAATTATAGAATTGCAATTATATATCTATGTGATAATTGTTAAATAATGTAAATAACATGTTATATAAAAGTATTTATGACGACAGTATCATAAAAATTTTATTAGATATATTTTGAATATTATAATATTGAATATATTTTTTAGAAGAAATTGGAGAGTTGTTTGTAGAAATATAATTAAATCCATTAATATTAACTCTCTCGATAAAAATTAAATTATTTTTAAATTAAATTTAAAAAATTCTTAAATGCTATTACCAAATGTTAGTTATTTATTAATTTTCACATTTACAGATATTAGACTTAAAAAGTCTTCTAAAGATATTAACTTTTATATTTTTCAATACTTACCTTATCTTGCCTTACCTTTGATACCTCCTTACATCTTTACATTTGTATTAACTTCTCAGAAAACGATAGAAAACACAGAAGTAGCTCTAAAAAAGGCATTCTTTAATCAATCTCCCGCAAACATTATTATTTTACATATTTGGGTAAATTGTATAATAGGGGTTCTTAAATGGCTTCGTATAAACATTTGGATCATCCACTGGAAACGACTGTATAATATTTGATCCCAAATTCTTTTGATTATGTACGTTTGCGATCATATACTGTGGCGTGGGCGTAACTTGCCCAACAGTTGCATCCTCTACTAATTTCCTGTGTGAATAAATCAAAACTTGTGGAACATCTACTTCTTGTTGTGATACAGTATTTTCCACAGAAACCGCAAATCCAGGATTAGATAGCTGCTGTGCCTTGCACTTCTTTCTATGTGCATAAAGTGATCCAGCATTATTGTATCTCTTTGTACAAATTTTACACGCATACGGTCTTTGTCCAGTGTGTGTGTAAGTGTGTTCATTTAACGAAGTCAGTCTTCTAAATGATTTTGTACAAATCTGACAATGATATTTTGCTTCTCCTGTATGCATTGTTATGTGCCTTGCTAATGTATTAGCACGCGCAAAGGCCCTGCTACAATACTGACAAATATAAGGTTTTTCTCCGCTATGAGTGCGCAAATGTAATTGTAAATAAGTGCTCTTTGTAAAAGCTCTACTACATACGTTACAAACGTATGGTTTGACTCCAGTATGTGTACGCATATGAGCAACCAAAGAACCACTCTGTGCAAAACACTTACTGCAGACTTCACAAAGAAATCTTTTTTGAGTTTCTTTAACCCGTTTATGACGTTCTATGTGATTCGCTAGTGATTGAGCTTGTGCAAATGATTTAGGGCAAATTGCACATTTATGAGGTCTGTTGTGACGATCCTAGAATAACATTCAAATTTTAAACAGAGAAATTCTTAAATTTTAAACAGAAAAATTGTTTAATTTAAAGTTTCATAACTTACTTTCTTTTTTCCTTCTAAACAGTCTCCTTTATTCATATTGTCCATATCTTCTTTATCGTCCAAATCAGAATTTTCAAATAATTCAGCCTTATGTTTTGATTGTTCATGATCTTTTAATTTATCCACTCTCGAAAATCCTTTACCACACGTTTCACACGTATACTTTAATCCACTATGTGTAGAAACATGCCTCTTGAGATTTCTCTTTGTTGCAAATAATTTTCCACATTGAGTGCATTGTAAACTTTCAGCTGGAAGATTCTCATCTTCCTCATCCTCTTCATCTTCCTCTTCTTCGTTTTCTTCTTCTTCTTCAACAGTTTCTGTAGATCTTTCTTTTGTTGAACATTCGGAAGAATCATCCAATTCTTCAAACTTATACTCTGGATGACTTTTAGCATGTGTAATAAAGGATTTTTGATATGTAAATTGCTTTGAACAAACTTCACAAGTAAATTTTAGGCTTTTTCGTTGTTCTTTAGAAGAATCATCAGTTTTCTGAATTTTTATTTTCTTGTCCTGAAATATAACAATATAATTTATATTGGATAATGCAATATAATTGCAATGATCTACAAAAACATAATATATAAAAAATTTTTTATTTCTTATTTTTTTTACTTACTTGAATATTACTGATTCTTTTATCTTGTACACTCGTTATTGCTTTATTTTGCTCATGATTAATTCTCTTATGTTGAATATTTTCTTTTCTATCATGAGCTTCATGACAGATTGCAACATGATTTTTTACTTTTGCAAGGGTAGAATATTGTTTATCACAAACATAACAAACATAACGTAATTTAGTTTTACATTTATGTACAATGGCATGTCTTTGCAAGGCCACTTTTGTACGAAAAGACTTAATACATTGTGTACAACGTAATCTAGTTGTGCGTGAAATTAATGGTTTTTCTTCATCATCTTGAATATTATCTATCTTTGATGTCTCTTCTATTTGTTGATTTTCTTCAATACTTTCTTCTTCCTTTAATGAAATATCTTTAGTTTGTATCATACGATCATCCAATAAAACAAACTCTTGTTTTATTGAACTAATTTGCCTTACAGAATCATCCTCTAATAAGCTTTTATAAACATTTGCATCTTCTAGATTCTTTCTTTGTTCTATATCATTTAATTCACTCTGTGATTCTTTTTCATAACAAAATAAATTTTTCTCTGAATTGAGACAGAAAGAAGTTTCATCTTTCGTGAAACAAAAATTATCAGGACAAAAATTTGTAGAACAAACTTCTTGCTTTTCTGTATTTTCTTTCTCAGAAGATATTACACTAGATATCACATCAGCAATTATTGCTGTAACTATACTGGCGCTGGTAACAGAATCATTGGAAGATGATTTTAGCTTTAGAATTTGACGAAGCTTTTCATCTGAATTTTGTATTTGACATTTAAAATCATAGGATGCATCTAAACGCTGATTACAAGGCAAACAGATCACTGGTGGTAAACCATCTCCTTCTACAACCTAAAACGACATACATATACTTTAATATCAACAACTAATATTTATGAATATGTGCGTTTATAATACTAAATTATAATACTAATATAAATTACATAATACTAAATTAAGCCTATAAAAAAAAAATAAATAAACACTGTTGACAAAAAAACTTCTTTATTAATATATAAACAATCGGATAAAGCAAAACAATCGAAGAAATACAAAATGGTAAATCTAGTAAAAACATAGTAAAGTTCTAATTACTTCATATTTCTTAGAATTTCAAAATTGTTCTTAAATGTTGTTGGTTTCAATTACTTGCTGTTGATACAGATCATGTCCTAAAAATTTCTTTAAACGACACGAAAGATATACAATATTAATATTAAAAATATATATATAGAAGAAAGGAATAAAATTCAAAGAAATTTTTTAATATCATTGCAATTATTCTTGTATCGCAAAAAATGATACAAACTAACCTGTACAGAAGCAACGGCCATAAGTTTTCGAGGAATAGTGTCCCCATTTCTAAAAAGTTCACAAATTTCAACAGCTCTTTTCAAACAGATTCGACATTCGTCTCCATAGATTTTCTCATATGTATCAACTAATTGCTCGTTTTTTGAAACTTCCATCTTAATACATTTGGGAATCAAGCTGCGACTCGAACTCCCCTCCTAAAGAACCGAGGATGTTTTTAACATTTTTGTTCTTTATAATTGCATTTGTAATTAGGAGATGTTTAAAGTTAATAATGAATATCGTATAAAATTTTAGCAACCATGTATTTAAAAATTATAAACGTTTAACATCATAAGACGTTGAAGCATCATAAAATGTAAATAAAGATATGATAACAGGCATAATTCATACAACAATATAATAACCCAAGCATATAATATAATACTATAGTTTATGGTAACTTACATTAAAATATTAAATTAAATTTTGGAAGGAAACAAATAGGTAATTGTGACAAGATTATAAAAGAAGCAATTGTAATATTATACTTTGAAAAATAGAAAGAAAAACTAATAGTAAAGAATAAATTATTGAAACAACTTTGTTGTTTACTGCATTCTATTTTATTACTGCAATAACTCATTGTATTGCCTATTTTTAACGTTTTAATTTTTCTTCTTAACCTCTACAAAAATTCAATATGAAAAATATATTTTATTAAACGTTAAAAATATATTTCATTTTTTATGTTATTCACTAGACGACATACTTATTTGTTTATTATATAGACAAACACATATTGTTTGATAATTATTTACGATTATTAAAAATATATAAAAATACGTATGTACATATTTAGATTATATTTTAAATAAATGTCAATTTAGATATCGTGCAACGCACGCACATGCGCAATATATTGATAAATTCATGCAAATATATGTACATGTACGTTTAATTAAAATTTTTTTCAAAAGTAACATAATCGAATAAAAAAGCGTGCAAAAAAAGAAGAAGAAACGAAAGGGATAGGAAAATAATTCTAATTTCAAATACTTTCTGCCATGTTGTTGTTCGAATTTATTTCTCAAATTCAATCAACTTTACAATAGAGCATTTTAAATATAGACTTGTTTCAACAAAACATACAAATACACTATCTGTACACGTATCACAGAGTAAATACACTTGCATTTATTCATAGATTTTCTGACGACAATTGTAATACACTTCTCACAGAAACAAAATTTAATTACATGTTCGATTGATTTTCTTTTCCTTTCTTTTCTCCAAGCTTTTCAATATGTGTTTTTTTTTCAATTTGAGATTAAAATAAGAAATCACATTTGACAAACAAATTATATTTTGCTAGTTATATTAAAGCTAATTTTACGCGCCTATTTTACTTTAGTATCATTTAATGTTATTTGTATTTTGTTAAAACGTAATTTAAAAACACATATTTTTTTTATTGAAATAATATTTCATTACATATAAATTGTTTTAAATTAAACACAATAAGAAAGATTAAGTTCTCAACTTCACGCGGCTGAAAAAACTTTATACAAAATTTTTATCGAATTCATCACTTTCTTCCAGTTCTATTAAATAATTTTTAAAAACAAAGTCAATCAATTTCCTATATTTCCTATATAACATTATACAAATACAATTTCATTTTGAAGCAGATAATGCTTAAAGTTTATTACTACTAACCAATTGTTTATTCAATTTTTCAGCATCGTATCTGTCGCTGATTACATGTTCTGGTTTCAATGGAAGTTTCCATTTTCTCAATGATAAACAGTCCCTAACGAATTATAGAACAATCTTAGGTATGTTATTAACATCGTTTGTAACCCGTTAGATTACAATATATCTATATATCATAAACACAATAATAAATCTCTGTTTGTTGCTTTAAAAAATAAAGCATCTGAAAGGTCGCCGTTATTTCTCTCAAGGAAAAATATACACATTCTAAGAAATATTCTATATCTAACGGGTTATAGATCATAATCAATTATTGCACTATATCCTCACACAGGTCAGGAAAAAGAATATATCGGCTATATACAATATACTTGACGAATCTTTTTTGTTTTGTGCATTTTTTAGGCGATTAAAAAATATTCAGACATTAGAAAGAGGGAACTCTTTTGGAAGAAATAGTGATAGTTTTAAAAAACGAACATGTGCAATGATAAAATAATTGCATTAATCGATTAAAATATTTTAATCGCTTGGGAAGTACTTCGTTCAAAATAGACTTCTTTCTTTTTCTTTTTCTTTTTTTTCAATAGATAGCTGGATTAGATAGTTTAAATTTAATTACAGTACAAACAAGTGATTGAAAAATAGTTGGCGCATGTAAAAATTTGCTTGTTTCTTTCCGTGCAAGTAGCAATCATATTTAGAAAATGTTTAATCGTAAATGAAAAACTGCCATTAAGAAGAGAATTAGGAACCTGTTAATTTTCTTTTTGCAGTATTTTTCCCTATATATTCTTTACGAAACCCATTTAGTGAGTTCAAATTATCGTTTCTTGTTTCACGTCTCTCTCTTACAATTGTTGGTCTGTAATGTGCGATTGTCAATAATGACTACTTCTTTTGTTGTTGTTACACGTTGCACATATTACTCAATTTCTAATTTTATATATTTTTGATTTTATATATTTTTTGACATAAAAAAAATACCGAGTGTCCGTAGAATATATTTTAGTTTCTTGTGCATTATATAACTTCTTTTGTTATCAGTGAGTTGGCTATCTAATGAGTATTACATTTTTAATTACAGCATTTACTTTTTTATATATCCTATTTTATCAAAATCAATAGATTTTTTTAATTTTGAAAAATTATTTAAAACTAAAGAAATCCGACTTCCATGAAATGTAAATAAAAGGATAATAAAAAATTGAGATACTAATACGAATCTGTTACGAAATTCTAAATTCATTAAAATTATCACCTTTTTCAAATGAAAAGAATTTGAAGAATTTTATCGAATTTTGTTTTCTGTATAATTTTTGACAGATACATAAAAACTACAAATTTTAACGAGTTTACTTATTAAAAGGCTATCTAGAAATTGCTTAAGTCAGATTCAAGAATTTCTAAATGTTGTATAAATCTTTTAATTCTTGAAACTTTAGTTCCTTAAAATGTTTATGGTTTCCTAAAGCTTTATAGACTTCCAATTGGTATATAAGTATGTCTATTCGTAGAGTTAATAAAAACTGGAAAATCTTAGTTTAAGAACAATTCTATTTATCAGAATGATGTAAAAAGTTCGTGTAGAATCACGATCGAAAAAATTGTCGTTGACATTAGCTCATTTTCAAAATACATGTTGGCATAAATGAAAGTATTATATTTTTTCTGAGAATCTTTTACTATCAGAAGAAGAAAAGAGAAGTACAACCGATTTATTTTCCATATTCCGTAACACAGATATATTTCATTAAAAAGAGTAGAAATCTGGGGATCACAATTAAAAATAATGTAGCAAATTTTAATAATGTTATTTTAGGAAAATATAATACTTTCGTTTGTATTATAATACTTTGTTAGATGTATAGATAGACATAAAGATACACATATATAAATACACACATATACAGGTTATATACAAATTTACGGACACCCGGTAAATTTTGCGCGAACTCTTTACAATGCTATAAAGATTTCAACTAGAGCGTAATTTAAATAATTAAATTCCTTATCAATTTTCATTAAATACTTTCTTTATCGTGGTCTTTGATTGTTTTATATCCCCTCTATGCGAATTAGCTTTCATATATATCAATTATAATACTTATTAGGCCTAATACATTGTACTTCTTAGGATCTAATGCAACTGAAAAATCAAATATTCTAAAACAAAATAACTGTTTATAAATTTCATTACGTAAATTGACTTTATTTTTTTTTTTTTTTTTTATGATATACTTGTTCTGTATTATAAGAATAATGTTTATTTTATTTTACTTGCAACGAAAATAGTACATTTATTGAATAAGTATATTGCAAATACAAAGGAAAATGAAATTGCTAAGAGATCCAGAAAGTTACCTTGTTTCAGATTTTCAACGTCTGTTTTTTTTAATTGCATTAATCCTACGAAATATCTTGTATATTACATCTGTTACATCTAAGTTCTTTCAAAAAGCAAATAGTTTGATTTCGTATTAAAAAAAAAAAGAGAGAAAGGCATTTGCAAATTCGGAAATATTAACGATAAAAGTAAATTATAAAATAGTGAAGTAACTATATAAAAAAGGAAAACCTAAATTATTGAACAGTGTGCAATTAAACAAGTTCATTCACGATATAAAATACTTTCAATGTAACATCGAATAAAGAAACTATTGTGTCGTATCATTTTTTTTTAATACAAAATCTTGGTATGCTACCCTTTGTTTCACAATATACCTCTATGATAAAGATTCGAAAAATAGTGTCGTAACAGCTTAATATTATTTATTTAGTTATAATGAGTATTGTTCTTACCATAAACAATATATTCAGTTACATCGAGTTGATATTTAATGGAAATAATATTTTTCCTCGATATTACATGGCTAGTTCCATTATTTATATATCAACCCATCGTCGAAAAGGAAGAATATTAGAATACTTTTCATATCGCTTGATTCTTCATCGTCCTCATGCTTTCACTATTTCTTTATCTGCCTATCTTCTTTATTAAATTTCTTTAATCTTTCGTCTCATCAAAATAGGTTTTTTTTTATCAATATCTCTCGTCATAATGAACTTAACCAATCGAAAGTATTTTTGTGACGCTATGTAAATAGTAATTTATTGGCAGCTATATTTATCAATAAATACTATATGCTTTTTTTTAAGTAGAAAATCTATCCCTGCCGTCGGTCAAACAACCTGTTTCATCGCAAGTAATTAAATATAGCATTTGCAATTAATTTGTCCCAATAGCTTTCGATAGGTTTCGATATAATTATATATATATTGTTTTGAAACGAAAGGATTACGACTTGAGTAAATAATTTCCCACGCGTTCAATTCCTGATTGCAATTAAATGCAACACTGCCATTTATAATGCTACTCATATATTCGTCAGATCAATTGTACGTATCTATATATCCAGGTACATATATGTACATCCCAGTTAATTTCGCAAATCAACGATTTAATAATTACAAATGAGACATTTTTATCGACCAAAAAATTCAGAAAAATTATGACCTCTTTTCACTGGGTGTCGCCAAATCGAGAAACTGAACGTTTATGCTAAATATTAAAAATATTACAAACTGAACAGCAACAGAAAATATTTTAGGCCGTAAAGAAATGTTACACGTAAGATTTTATATGATTAAGAAATTTAAATGACCGTTCAAGCATTTCATTTCACTTAATTCACTCGATCCGTATTATAAAATATTAAAGTTAATTAAAGGAAGTTTAGTTAGTGACGGATTCCAATTAATCATCTTGCAATACCAAAAGGAATCTTCGCAACGTAAAGTCATATATTACAAGTCATATATTGTCTATACTCTTTGATTTTAAAAATATTTAAATTCACGCGCTTAACAAGATAAAGTGCTGAAAAATTTAACAAATAGTTGCCTCTTTAATCTTCAAGGTACATCGTGTATTACAACATATATTTAAACTTTCAACGTGTTCTCGCTTGTTCTCAACAAAGAATATATTCTCCCCTAATTTCTCAGTGTTTTCGTTACTACAGTATATACGGTATACGTACGTATGTTTCAGAAGTATAAGATAAAACTTTTGATTCTCGTCTCTTAATTTAATTAAACAGAATCCTACTTTTTCTGTTTCGAAGAATAATTAGAAAACGTTTCCTTCATGTTTCAATGCCTCACCAATATATTAAAATATAATCTATTATAAATTGCGGATTTTTATGTGTTTATAGCAAATTTAAAAATACAAGGAAGCAAACGGTACGTAACAACGATTTTAATATAATATTTAATAAGTTAGTTAGTTCATAAAAACATGAATTCGCATAAATATCCACAATCCAGTTATAAATTAACTATTTCAGTTTATGATCGCATGGAAAAAATATAATAAGTCAATCTGTTTAATTTCCTGATTTTTATGCAATTTAAAAAGTGGTATTTTAATGTGAAATAGTTAAGAAAGGGAGTAACCAGACAGGCTCGAAATATATGAGAAATCAATTTAGTAATACCAACCTGTGTGCTTAATGAACGTTTGAAAGGGTGATAAAAACACGTACTCAATTCAAAAATTAAAGGAAAGAAATAGAAAATTCAGTTAGTGACTTATCATTTTTTTTATCTGTTTCCTTTAATTGCAAAGAAGAAAAATCAAAAGAAAAAGAAAACATAAAAAATTCAAATTCCCTTGGCAAACTTCAAACCCCGATTTCGAGCATTAGAAAGGTACCTGCGTTCCGAGTAGGAACACTTGAAAAATTCCTCAATCAGTTTAAAAGTTCTCGAGTTATGTCGAACTGGTAATAGTTTTCATGCTCGAATTGAAACCCGTGCTGTTCGAACCCTCGATACAATACGGCATTACCTTTCCGTGCACGCAGGAACCGGAAGTGTCGCTGTTCAGGATCAACAACAGCAGGCCAGAGACCGCGGCGAACACACCAGCGGACATCAATCCCAGCGCCGGGAGCTTCTTCGAGGAGAGAACTGGTCCATCTTCGAGTTTGAGGTAACACAGCCCAGGAAGAACATAGGCTAAAGGTACAGCAGCGAGGATTCCATTCAGTTCGAGAACCACGCCGAGACAATCCGTGGACATCGAGATCAGGTATGCAACCACCACTATCGTCAGCGTAATTATCAAGTACTTCCGATCGGAGTTAGGAACATATGCCGTATGATCTTCGAGCTCGTCGGTTCCTTTGATCGCTGTCATTATTACCTAAAAAGAATTTTTGAAAGATCTTTAACGTGTGTGAAGAATCTTTTCACGAAATTCAAAAAAAGATCAAGCATACGATCAAACAGTACACAGATCCTATTTAATTGAGATTTGGAGGAAAACAGTTGTTTACGTTGAAAAGCTTCGAGAAAACTTTACAATTGTGCCAGAAGAAAGGTCAATTATAAGTAACAAATTGAATTGTAGATGTTTCACGAAACTTCATTCAATTTTATTATTTGTCATTAATGTTTGACGACGGAGGAAAGTTTATAGTTTGTCGTTTTGGTTCGTTAACATCTCTCGTCGCAGGTGTTATTGAATTATGAATTTTGTATCGTTTGTGGAGGAAACTTGGAGATGTTACTTTAGCGTGAAATTCAATTAAGTGACTTTTTCCCTTAAGATGAACCTTCCTCTCCGAGGAAGAGTTATCATTGACTTCTTTTTTTTTTATTTCTGCGAGGAATTATTAATGGTTAAATAAATAGACCTTTATTAGCAGAACAAATGCGTTGGCTATTTTTGGAAAAATTCAATAAAATTTATTTTTAATTCTAATTGAAAAATTGAGCTTTGGATTAATTTTTCCCTTGATGATAAGTTAAATATTAATAAGATAAATTTCAGTCGTTGTCAAACATCTTCAATATATTTCACTTCGTCTGTTATTCTCGCTGCGTGCATTTCAATTTATCTAGTTTCTTCATTTCCTTTCCATAATTCACTTTCTATTATTCAGGACATTCCAATATTACCTTATCTTCCTTTTACCCCTACCATACTTTCATTCACAGTAATTTTCGTGTCTATCATCTTATCACGTTGTGAATTTAAAAGGGAGAAAATTCAACTGTTCCAGTCAATAAAATTCATTGGACGTTGCAAGTAAATATCTCTTAACACTCGAATACGCACGAAGCAAATGCTCCTTCTAATTTTCAAATGGAATAAGGAAATCTTGCAAATGTTTCAATATCAAAAATTCAATATCAATCAGAATGCAAATAACTGTTAAAAAAAGATTCTAACACTGAAAAAGATATTATCAAGATTGAAATACAGCTTACCTCTCTCGTGACGAAGCATTCGATAGGAAAAGTAAGTAAAATAGTCCCGCTGAACATAACTCTGGCGAAGTTCATCAGATCATCGTCCCAACAATAATTCTCCATAAGATCACCCTGGACGTACGCGGTGAACGTGGCGTATCCGATGATTCCAAAAGCTGCCGCAATCAGGAAGGATGTGAAAAGTGACCAATGGGTGACGATGTCCCACTTTTGTTGAGTAGCCCTTTCTATAGACTCGTAGATAAGGAATGTATTATGATGGCACATAAAGGCGAATGCCATAATTCCAACGGATGGAACTATGCCGGGGAAATTTGCGAATCGCCAACTATCTTCCTGGCTTGGCCTGAAAATCAAATCGATTTACCTCGTTAATTATTTTCTACCATTGAAGGGAAAAAATGAAGAACGAAATAAAAATGAAATGATAATATTAACACGATATTGGATCATTTTATCCTGCACTGCCACTAGTTTATACTTTAATATTAATTCTTTAAGAAGAAAGCAAAAAAGAAAAAAGTGAGAGAAAATTTGAAGACTGCACTTACACAATCGCTGACATCGTGCCCATCCGAATTAAAATCGCTAGGAGAATGAAACCAACGCAGACCAACGAAAGGAATGAGATCTTGGCCAAACGAGCAACATTTCTATAAAGACACAGCGGTATAGTGATGCAAACCGTCGCGAATAAGACGACCACTTGACGATGAGCGAAAATGTTCGTCTCACTTATCCCTGTTACCCTTATTAACACTTTCGTCACCGTGTCGCCAACGACAACGTTATAAGAGACCATTGCTGAAAAAAGGTAAAGACGTTACAGCATGAATGGTGCCTCTCATAAATAGGTAAGAGCTGTTGCACTCGAAGTTCTTCAAAACGAACTTCAGCGATACGCGAGAGTAAGTATTTTCCGATACGTTGCTTTGATTCAAACATCTACTTCGAAAGTTTCATCGAACAATTTTCTTTTTTACTCAAACTTTTTCGTTTTACACAATTTCATACATTTAATACGAAACTTTAATTAGTTAATACGAAGACGAAGATAAATGATAAATGACATGCAATTCCAATTTTGAATTTTTATTTCTTGTTAACGATTTTAATCTTGCTATTTTCCACGAGTCTAGCCTGGAAATGAAAATCATGTTTCAGTAGATATTATTAATTCTATTAGCTTCTTTATTTTTTATGTATTTTACATGTTGAATATATTTTTAGATGTACCAACGTAAAGGGCAAGAGTGAAGAACAGCAAGATTAATCGTTACTACGATTTTCTTGCGGTTATAAAAGATGCATGTACCTATGAATGGATAAATAAATTGTAGTGTCGTGAGAATATAAAATCCTGTACGACCGAAACTGGCTCTCATTAAACCCTGGTAGCTCATTTCACCGCAAATGTTTCCACTCCTAATCATTAAAATTAAAGAGTAATCAGTGAGTCCAGCTACCAGTATTAATAATACTATCCCGAGGCCGAATCCAGCCTGATGAAGAGCATAGGGTATACCTGAAAAGTATTAATTAACATTTCCTCCTTCTCTTGAACGAAATAATTGTTATTCCTTAAACACCAAAATAATTTTTACTTTGTTTGTTTAAAAAATAAAATTTGCAACCACTACCGCTAGAACATACACGAATACTCTTCGTAATTATTGTAATGTTATTTGCAAAGAATTTTGTTAGCGGGATGTTATTTTGTATAATTGAATGAATATTATTAATTACATTTTACGAGTCGAAGTTATCGATACCAATAAATGAAATATTGACGAGAAATTTGTAACTTAAATTTGTAACTTATTAAAATTATTAATTAAGAAATTACTGTGCCATAGGATCCAGATAATTTCATCACAGAAAAAAAAATCATTTCCATAACATAATCTATTAACTGAATGAACATGATGGTTACGCAAATGGGAGATCCCTGATGAATCATTCGTCAAACGAAATGATCAGAAGGGAATAGGCATCGAGCCAGTTTTTCCTTGAAAAAATAAAACTGACAAGAATTCCTAAATCTAAAGAAGGCCAAGGTTTCTGAAATCAGTTACAAAGCTATAATCTTTCATGTATAAATATATATATATATATATATATATATATATATATATATACATACATTCATACATTTTCAATTTACAAATGAAGACAACTCGGGACGTTATAATGAGAAAGCTGAAAATACGTGAGATACTAAATAAAAATGAAAAAATCATTAAAATTTTGTAAGAAGAAATTAGTAATTAAATGTAATTAATTCACTAATTAAACAGTTTTTAAGATATTTAGTATTTGGCAACCGCTTTTTATTCATATAAATTAATGTACGTAGATGAAACTGAAATTTCGTATGCAGTTATATTATATTCAATTAGAACAATGAATTTTTATTAATCATATATATTTATATATTTAAAATTAATATATCCGTAATTCGGTGTTTAAGGATCTTTCTTTTTAAATAATATCACATGTTCGAATTACCAATAACACCACTGCCAATAATGGAATTGATGAAATTAAAACTGGCCAGGGGTAGGCTACTGAATTTTCCAGATTCTTCCTTCTTTTCCTATAAAGTTATATTTTATTTATGCCGATAAAAATAAAAGCAAATTAGAAGAAGAAAGAAAAATAATCAGAATAAAAGATGATTTCAGGAATTTCTTAGTAATAAAGAAAGAAGTAGGAAAATCTTGTTACAGTGTTCATATTAAAGCACATAAATCTGCAAGTATTAATTTAATCTAATTTTATAAGATTCTCACATCAATTCGAAGCATCATAAAGACAATTTTCTATTTATAAAAATTCCTAATTTGCGAAATTTCAAATAAATTTCTATCACATTCAAACTCTTAACTATATAACTATATATAATCTTACATTATTAAATTATATATTGATACTAACAACTAAAATCAAAAATTTGTATAGAATATCTGCGCTTTGAAAATGGGTATGAATAAACACTTGAATAACAGCTTGAATAAAGTATTATATTAGCACGATGTTCGATGGATAGAATTTCTGCATAATAGAAATTCATATTATAGAAATATTATTATAGTCTCATCTTATTCAAATTGGTTGAAATTTCCACGCTCTAATTTAAATTAATAATCATTGTAGTTAACGAAATTCGTTAAATTCTCATTCTCTTTGCACCATATGTTTAATTTCATAATCATACAGTGTTAATCCTAAATGTTGATTCTAAAAGAAAGAGAAATTGGTAACATAACAAATTCATGCAAAATTCATGCAAACATTTGTATAACTTTGACTCTAAACTAATGTTGATCGAACATAAATTCTAGTTAACTAATTGTATTTCTTACCCCGACAAGTTGTCTCATGTCATCGTAAGATTCCTCTGAACCCAGACTGCCACCCTATTTAAAGCCAATATTAATAGCAAAGTTGGCTTCTGAATAATCATGATAAAGTCATCAGGCGTAAAATTTCTCGTTAATTACATTTTTCTGCACAGTATTCTTAAGCAGAGAGCATTTTATAGCTATTTTCTTCTTGATTCTACCCATTATAAATTCTCAATTACAATTCTCAATTAGACGAGATTGTATTTAATATAAAATTTATCTTGTAAAATTATCTGTTACATTTACAAATAAAAGAAATTTTCAAATCAGGCGACAGATAAATTTCAATTTTATTTATATTAGACGATATTATCGAGAATATATGTATACAAATATTAAAATTGTCCTATTTATGAGCCCCACCCTGTAAACGTTTTCGTAGATCTACAAATAAGATTAGTACAGTCGATGACTTTTCCAATTGGAGTTAACAAGATATTCATAGTGGTATGAATTGGATCATTAGTTCAGTAATTAATGATTAATTATTACTAGTTAAATCAATAATTCTAAGTGTAAGTATTATTAAAGGAGTTACAAGATAAATTGATTAGTAAATACATAAATCAAACTATTATAATTTATTGTAAACAAATTCTATACGTATAAATACTGAGGATGGAATGACGAAATTAAATAAAATTTATTATCCCGTTTTTTATTTGTCAAAAATATATATATTCATACAGTTCTTCATCTATCTGCACATTCTCAATTGTTATATAAATTCGAACAGAATAATAATTCGAGGCATTCAGAAAATACTGTCGCAGAATAATTGAAAGCAATAAAAAATAATAATTTTTATGGAAAAGAAAGTAATTCTAACGTAATACAAAGAGACAATAAAAGAAACTATAATAAGGAAATATGTATGAAAAGAATATGCATGTATACATCCGATGAGTTATGGATTTTTCCTTTTGTCATAATACTATGAATATTTTTGAATAAAAAAGCACATCTCTCTCTCCTCTCTCTCCTTTCTTCCTTTTTTTAAAATAATTATAATTTCAGGAAATAAATTCGTCTTTATTCTTTTTTTTCCATTTTTATTTCAAATAAAAATCTTTATTTCAGATTGTTCAGAGTTTACTTCAACAATTTCTAACTAACAAGAAAATCACAAAATTTCATTCAAATTGAAGTAATAAGTCCAAGTTTTTAATCACTCTTTCAATAGTCTGAAAGCTAACACTAAATATCACGATCATAACGAGGCAAATCCAAACACCACAAAAACGTTCACAATTCTAATCACTTCGATCATTCAAAACGATAGAAATTATATTCAAATCTATATTTGCACAAATTCACCAATAATCAACCATCTAATAAATTCAAAACTGGTCGCACAAGCCACTTCAAACAGACCGGATTACGCAAAATCTTACGTTCTCCGTAATCAAGTTATTCCTCTCTAATTTCCCTCTCTCCGCCGTTCACAATCACTTAATTACAGTGTTATTTCGTAACGATGAAACACTTCTCGTCACGTATTTTACTACGTACGTCACCATATTCCCCGAATAAGGATTAAAATGAGAACAACAGTGATTCATAGCGAGGAGGAATCATGATTTTTACTTACATCCTCGTAGTTGTTCCTTGCGTCCAGGATGTAACTCTTCTCGTTCGCGTCCAAAGCCATCGCGGGAGGTCGTTGAAAGGGGAAGAATCGAAGGTGGAAACGAGAATAAACGGAAAGCTTAAAGGGAAGGTTCGACGTGAGAGTAGGATCGAGCAGACGTCTGAGGCGACTGCACCCTTCCTATCTAACAGAGCTTCCGCTTTCACCCCCCGTTTCACAACCCCTCCAACGGCATATACGTACGGTGGTTGCGATGGCTGCGTGCGCATTGTACACGCTCCTGTTTTTCTGCGTTATCGAGATCCGTCGTTGTCTTCATTATCGTCCGTCCGCCTCTTCCTCGATTTTTCCACAACCTCGATGCACAGTTTTCTTCGACCAACCCTTCACGACCGTAAACTCGTCAACGATCAGGAATCAGGTTGTCAAATAAAGATCGTCGTACCATTTTATCGATGATAACACCAGATAGATTGTCGTGAAATTTGCATTAAAATGAATTAACGCTGTAATGTTAAAAAATATATGTGTATATATATATATATATATATATTTTTATTGGATTAAAGGTCGTTGACTAGAATGGAAAGATACATTTTCAGCGATGCTAACCGAAGGTTTGTATTAATTAGATTATATTAATCAAACTGCTGACGATGTATTGGTTTTATGCTTGATAAGAGACAGAGGTGATTCATGTAATTATATGTATTTTCTACATTTCCATATAAATGGAAATAAACTTGATGATAATGTCTCCGCTTGACGAAGATATATAAATCTGTGTGCTGTATTGTTCAAAAGGATGTTTAGTGGCCAAAGCTTACGTAATCTTCGTGTTTGTTTAGGAGTTAAATGTCGAGGAGATATAAAGAAATCACGTTTGTAAGTAGAAGATGATGTTCGTACTCAGACTCGTACTAAACTAAAAACACAACGCGGAGCATCGTGGAGATAAAATAAAATCTGTAAATACAAAATCTTTAAATGTAAAATGCAGTTACAGTTAATAATTAAAAATCATTAATAATATTATCTAATAATTTCATGGTTAGTTAAAAATCATTTATAGCTATTCATTAAAGACAGAAAGTAAGAAAAAAGTATTGCATATATTTAGTAAATGAATACATAAGCATTTTACACAAAAATATTTAATAATTTAAAAAAAACATCTTGCACTGAAAAATCAGTTTTATATAAATTTTGTTTTTATATATCTTTCATTGGACTACGTTAACTCGATGTCTAAACAAATCTTAACAATGTTATCGTAAAAAATGAAAATTTCATAATGAATAATTACCAATGTTCATTTAAATACAATATTTAATACTTGATAATGATGCTAGTTATTGAATATTTTACTGACTGTATAAATTAACTGTAATGACAAATAAGTATACATGAAGACAAATTAGATAATAAAATAGTGATACAATGCCTTAATTATTACTTAATGTTAATTCTTATATAACAATATAATAACGTAATAACCATATATCACGCAGACAATTAAGTAATTATTGATTTTCGATCGATAATCATCAATTATATCAATCAGAAAAATATTGGTCGAAACAACCTTTGACATCTTATCACTTTGCAAATCACAATTTAAACATTCTACCCTAAAATTTAAGTGAAGATTAAAATATTACGACAATTTGTTATTACATTTTTTCAATGTAATAACAATTATTTTTATATTTTAAAGCACGATAATAAAGCACGATAAAAGCAAAAAATAATTTAAAACTATTTCGATAGTTTCCCTGTAACATTCACTTGAAAGATATACATACATAAATATACATATATATTAATCACCAAATTTTTACATAATTTTGTTCGTCAGAAAATGGAGAAACAAATTTAATAAAAGTTCTCGGAATAAAAATGCAAATGAAAAGGTTCAAGAGAAAATCGTTACTGCTCATGTTTCATTCGCTACAAAGGATGCAAGAGAAATTTATAAGACATGATATAAAAAAAAAGAACCTCGTCTAACTCTTGTAACTCTTGTCTAATTTTGATATTCAAGAATGTCTCGAAGGATTTTGACAAGGTACCACGAACCAGCCGCTGTTTCCAGAAACTGTCGGGCCAATTTGAGGATTATTTAAAAGGGGATTGTTCATCCTCTGGTTCTTCATGATTTCTAACTGGCGCTTCAAATTTCGATACAGCTTTATAAGAGATTCCTGTAAACCAGAAAGTAACATAATATATATAACATAGTATATATAAAAAAAAGAAAACTTTGAAGAAGTGTAAAACAAACTAAGATTAATTTACAAAATATTAATTAGTAAATTTTTTATCAAATTTTAAAATATTGAAATATTTTATATCATTTAAAAATTATTTTTTTATAACATCTCTATAGAAATAAATTATTCAAATTTCTTTCAACTGATAGCTTTTAACTACATCAGTTTACCTTTTCATCTTCAAGTTTTTTGAGTTCCTCTTGCTGTCTCAAACTGTCTATGGTCAAATTTTTAAGCATTTCATTTTTGTGTTGACCCAAGAGCGCTATCTCCGTTTGTACCTTCAAATATTCTTGAGCTAGCTGTTTGTGCTCTTCGAAAATTTCTTTAGATCTTTCGCAAGTCTGATCGGGCGTCAATGGCCTTAGATCAGCATCCAAAAGGCGATAAACATTGTCTAAATCTTTGTCAGTCGTACTGTTACCTGTCAATTAATAATTATAACTAAAATTAATCTCTAAACTAATGCAAGATCAATAGCTTCCAAATTTAAGCTTAAAATTAATTGTATAAAAGTTAACTATTTTAAATACATATTTATATAGTATTTAAATATATAACATATATAATTATATATTATATTTTTATATATTTTTTACATAAGTATATAAAAAGTTAACTTTGATTATAATAAAATTATAAAAAACTTAAATTGGTTATTAAAAAAAAATCGATATATATAAAGATGTAGAAAAAAATGTAAAAACGAATATTTACGGTTTATTTTATTTTTTAAAGATCTGTAGAATAAAAAGAAACGTAGTTAACTCTGCTTAAAATAGTAAACTCTGCTATTTCTTTCATAAACATTAAATTTGATTTAAATTCTGAGTCCAATTCAGGAAGATAAGCATTGTTATGTTGGTTTAACACATTCTTAAACGATCACAGCAAAGTTGTTGACTCTCTTACTTACATTAAATCTATTTTGAATTTAAATTAATTTTAGAACTTCTCAATTTATTTTAAGGAAAACAATACTATACAAGCATCTCAGTTTACTTAAAATACCTTCCTATTGTGTGTGCTAAATGTGATTAATTTAACATTTTTGACCCTGATTTCTTCGAAAATAAAAAAATGTGTGTTATGCAATAACAAACTTCAAATTTTTATTTAGTCGGCATATTCTAAAAATATAAATAAGTAAATAATTAGAAATATAAAGAAACGTACAAATACAAAGAAATTTTTAAACAGAATTTAAATTTCCCATCAATTTAAAATTTTTAAATTTTTTATTACATTTGGTGGGTTCAGCTTCATGTTTCTTCTACATGATTATTCAATTTGATCCTCTAATTTTGAATATCATGTAAAATCAAATGATAAAAACTCTATTGGTCCACTTAAAGCTCTCCTAATTCCAAGCATTTCATCTTTTTATCAATGATGAGGAAGAAAAGAAATACAGAGAAAAGTACTAACGTAGCAAAACCCAGCACCGCTTTAGGGTATCCGTGGTGACGATGTTTGGGTATTCTTCACACATTTCCAAATACTAGAGCCTGTCGAGGCTTCGTTCATAATAGAATCAAATAATCGTTCACATGAAAGATGTCACTCTCTGATTAAAATTTACCACGAACCACTCTTTGATCCAGAAGATGGCGATGGATCGTTTGTAAAAGATGAAAAGAAGATAGGTAGGGCAATAGGGAATGGGAAAACAATATTTCGAAGAAACGAAAAATTTCTTTTCAATAACGAAGATGAGAGAAAAAGAAGAAAGAAGAAAGACCGTCGTTCTTGGTGATGTGTCGGGAGAGCACTAAACAAACGTGCATCTATATTGGGCCTGGTGAGTCAGCTACACCTGCTTCGAAGTATCCCCCACCAGACAGGACAAGCAAGCACGAGCCAAGAAGAAAATACGGTTCTTCGACTCTTAATTCATCTTCAGGGCTGGATTAAGTCGAAACTCTTTTTCATATTGATGCCACAACAAACAATTAGGATTCACTCAAGGAACTCTGGACACCTACTCTGGGTCGTTTTTCTTTAAAAAGTCTGTGCTTGAGAGTTGGAAGCTATATGAAGAAAAAGTACATTTAATAATAGAAAATATATAATTCTGTCTAATAATCAAAAATATCAGAATAAAATATGTTTTTACGACGTAATATATTTTGTTCTTCATATTACAATTCAAATCATTCAGCTTTTGCAAAATTAATTGATTTCTTTTTACTTTGTTACTTTATAGTTTTATATGCATCCAGTCGAATAGAAAGTAGAAAGTGCATGGTCTGTTTTTATTTACTTGAACCTTTTAGAGTAGAGCTTTTATTATCATCAATAGGTATCAAACAAGAATAAATTCTCCTGATTAGTTGTTCATTAAATTTAGTATACTCGTACAATGTGACTGTTTTCGCGGGCCCTTTGCCAGGGTAGATTTCGTCGATCGACGAACTCCCAAGGTATTTGTCACAGTGAAATCACAATGTGCCAAGGTGCAATGTTTTAACTTCTTTAACTGATTTCGTTCTCACATAATTTTATATTGAAAGAAAGCAATATTTGTTCTCATTTGTAACATATATATATATATATATATATATATATATATATATATATTAACAGCAACATCATAAATTTAAAAAAAAATTATAAATAATTGTAAGTATAAATAATAAAAAATAAAACAAAAATCTAGTATTTTAAAAAAATAATTTAAAAAAATTTTTTTTAAATAAATTACTAGATTTTAAAAAGTTTGATTAATTTCTTACATTTCCAAATTATATTTTACGTTGTTAAGTGAGAATAGTTAAACAAAAATAAAACAGCATTTTACAAAAATAAAATCAAAGTGTATACATAAATATAAATGTTAATTATTCAAAAAGGTAATCAAGTGATGACAATAAATTGCCTGAGCACATCACATTCCGCGCTAAAAGGAAGATTTTGTGGAACATACGGAGAACGTTATTTTGGGATTAGAGTACTATCGCGGTGAGTCACAAATTCAAAGCTCTCGCCCCAAACGAATTCCCCTTCCTTCGCAGTTATAGAACAACGGCGAAGTTGTCAATAAATAGCAATTATTTTGTTATATGCACATGATAAAAGAAAAAAAAAGGATGTGTTCCACAAAATAAAATGATGAATATTAATAAAGATAAAAATGAGAGAAAGAAAACTTCAAATATTTCATCAAAATAATAAACTTACTTTGTGCAGTATTTTTTATCTTTAAAATAGGAGATTCCAATGGTGGGTCAGAACTTGGTAATTCCCAAGCATTCTGAAATATAAATAAATATGTTTGTATTAAAAATATAAATATAAATAAATGTATGATACGAACTTTAAAAGATATTTATACTTTCTCAAATATTAATTAATTTTTAAAAATTTGTAAATGTATTAAAAATAATCATTTTTAAAATACATAAAGAATCATTATATTTAAATTAAAAGATACTAACTGGATTACACTCGACATAAAGTTCAGAGAAATCTTTACTCTGAAATTTTTTAGTGGACGAATTGTTTGCTGAAATATTATTTTTCGGAGATGGATCTCTGAAATTGTAGAAAGGATTTGGTGAACTGTTTTTTTCATTAAAAATTTCCAACTTGTCTTTGGAAACAGGTACATCAGCTTTAATAGTACCATTGGCAGGATATCTGTTTATTTCGGAATCTATGGTATCAGTCACGTCCAAAGTATTATCTTTGGAAACCTGGTTATCATTAACTTCCTCTGACTCAATATCTACAATATAATAACTATTGTATAATAATCACTGTGAATGTTTACATACATTTATAAATTTAATTTAAAATTATTAGTTATTATTAATACATATACGAACTTTGGGAATATTCCACAGGTTCCAAATGTCCACTAAAAAATTGTGATAAAGTTGTCATTATTTCTACAACTTCATCCATTGATGGTCTTTCCTCAGGAGATTTGTGCCAACATCTGAAATAATGATTTACTTATAAATATTTATTTAGAACGTCAAAAGACAACTAAAAAAACAGACGAAAATGCTGGCCAAAATCATATATATAAAAAAATTTATCAGACTTGTAGTAGACATAACAAAAAAATAAATTTTATTTCCTAATGAAAAAATTGTTTTCAAATCCATTGATTATATTTTTATAAATAATGTACCAGAACAAATAGGTACTTAAAATGTTACAACATTTTTCTTTAATTTTTTAATATTAATTGCAAATCCTATTTCCTACAAAAAAATTAAAATATAATTTTAAGTTTCTGTTTTTTTTTTATTATTCAATTTTATTTTATTTTATTCAATCATAATCAATAATTTATAAGACATAAATTCGAATAATATTTTCCATCCTCTTTCCTGAATTCAACACTTTCCCTTCCACAATCTACTATCAATAAAGTTTATGATGAAAATAACTGGGAGCATTCTTAAATTTCTTGCAAGAAAATCCACTGAAACTGCCATAGGCAGTGATTTGAAAAACAGATCCTTCGAATGTTGAATCATCAAGTGAAACACGAAAGGGAAAGTAATCTCGCCATCTGGCACAGTGGAATCAATTTGTGGACAAATATCATTGAAGACAATTTCACTTACCACTAAAATTTGCTCCCAGTGCCTAACCATTGAAGGGGATGAAAGAGTGTATTGTTGTCCCAAAGGAGAATCCATAGTCGCTAAAAGACCTTAATTTCTTTAAAGAAAATTTTATGATGAACTATGTGCCCCAATCTTCACCCTCACCTAGGATAAAACCTAAAATTCATAAGAAGAAATTTAGAAAAGCCCTAATTAGAAGCACAGAACAATCTCAGAATGAAGAATTATGAAACTGTTAAAGTTATCCTAGCACCAAATAGATTGACCACCATCTTACATATACCTCCACTATTCTAAAATACCAACAATCAACCCAATATTCATATCCTTCAACAATTCTACATTCCCTCCTCAATTAAATTCCAGCTGCTTATTGATCAAATAACTGATGATTATTAATTTATCATTCCCTAATTTCCTTAACCTTAGACATAATTATAAAACTTAGAATAATCAACCACATATTAGGATATATCAGAAATATTGATGATATATTAAATATTTATAAATTGAACTGTTCTCATTATATTTTATTTTTTTAATAATTAAATTTAAATTCATTTATTCAACTTATAGGATAGATGATTTAAGAAATAAAGTAATAGGATAGATGATTTAAGAAATAAAGTTTTAGAACAATTTTAACTAATATATACACTTTCCTATCAAGAAAATTGATTATTTAAGAAGAAGAATAACAGGTAGTACAAATAATCATATTAAATACTTTTAAAGAAATGTTCTATTCCAAAAAGGAAAAGGAAAAGACACTTGAAGACACTATATATGTGTAAAATTTCAACCTGTAAGGTAGTAATTTTTCACAATTTAAATTGTGAATGAATAGAAAATTCATTGCAGATGATTGTCATAATAATAGTGAAATTACACAATAAAATAATATCAACTCTTCAAAGAAGAATATTATACATGTACAATGTTTATACTGTGAAGAAAAGTTCATTTTATCGAAATTTAACAAAATGTTCCATTAGAAATGATTTGGGCACAGCATATTGAAGTGTTATAAAAATATTATATGCAAATAAAATATGATTAATGTAAAATATAAAATGGAAAATTGTTTAAAAAATTTGAAATAACAATTAATCTACTTAAATATTTTTTTCACCTGAAAAGAAGTTTCTTTAGTTACAAACAAGTATAATCATTGATTATTGATTAGCAAGAATTTTTAAAATTAAATGTTTAATATTATTATTTTTTAACAAAACTTTTCTAAACATAATAAAGTTATAATTATTCCAAATAAAATGTTAAAATACATAGAATATATTAAATATAAATAAATGTATTACATTTTACATTTTAACAATTATAACAAGCATTAATATATTTGTATAATACATTTTTTTTATAATATATGTATATCTTCAAATATTAATATTTTTCATCAATTAAAGTTATTTCTACTGCACAATTAGTAATACATATCATTATCAAAAAACCAGAAAAGAAAATTATTTTAACTTTTTTAGATGAATTATTAGAACATGCTTTATTAATATTCACAGTAGAATAATTATAAATATTAATAGATACCTGGTCATGAGATCTTCAATTGGTTTAGGACAATTTTCAATCAAAGGAGGTCTTTGTCCTACATGTACTGCCCACATTATTCTATAAGCTGAACCACCAATCTCATCAAATGGTTTTTTCCTTGACAATATTTCCCATAAAATAACACCCCAACTAAACACATCACATTTCTCAGTATATCTAGAACCTTCAAACACTTCTGGAGCCATCCAAGCAGCAGAACCTTTGTTATTAGTCATATAAGTATTTAAATCACAAGCTGTACCAAAATCACAAATTTTAAGAGTTTGTCCACCCATAACCAACAACAAATTTGGTGGTTTCAAATCTCTGTAAATATAAATAAAATTTAATCATTTGAGAAAATAAATTTTCAATTTATTACATCATATTTTTAATAGGAAAAAGAATATATTTAACTTATTTACCTATGAATTAAAGGTTTTGGTTTCATATTGTGAAGATATGCAACACCACGAGCACATTGCAAAGCCCAACTCATTGCATGTCCTGCAGTATAGTGTGGCTGAGGATTACAATGTAAAACTGCAACATATTAATAAAACCAAAAAAAATCTCTATTATTAGTCAATAACAATAGGATAATGTGAAACAACGGAAAGCATTTAATATTTTGTTAAGTACATGAAATCTTGCATTATCAAAGTAATAAAAAATAATTTAGAAATATAATTTATTAAAAATGCATATACTTTATTAAAAGAGCTTCATAAAATTAAATCAAATTAATACCATTATATAAAGAACCGCCTTCTGCATATTCCATAACCAGACAAACTGGATTTTTAGTACAGGCACCATAAAGTTTTACAATATTGGGATGCACAACTCTAGATAATTGTCTAACTTCTACAGTAAAGGCCTTTTTTTCACCTTCTGAGTTTATGTATTTTATAGCAACATATTGTCCTCTCCACTTTCCTTTCCATACTACTCCAAAAGAACCTTTTCCTACTACCTACACAAAAGTAAGTGATGGTTTGATATAATTTAATATTTTTAAAATTCAAAAACAAATAATATCTTTCTGAAAAATGACATGACGAATAAAGTGTATTAAGAATGTTAGAAACTGCATAACCTCAACAAAATGAAAAAAAAAAATACAATGGTAGAAAAATTCAATATTTTAATTAATTTTTAAAAGTATACCTTGTACTCTACTGAAAAGTATTATTAATTTTTACTTTTACAAATTAAGAAAATGACATATATTTATAGTTTATTAAAATAAAAATATATATATATTCTAATTAATTCTTAATGATATTTTGAACAAAGATTTTTCACGTTGCGTAAATTAAAATTCCTAATATCAAAGTATAGAGTATAAAGTATCAAACTAAACTTCGACATCAACTTGCTTAAAAAATATTGCGATCGCCGAGATATGATCGTCATTAAGGTTATATTTCAAACAAAATCAACCGATCAATAAGGATAAATTGTGAAAATCAAACGGAACTAGATGTAAGCGTTTGAAAAACGCTTTATTAAACGTTTTATTAAACAACAATAAAGATGTAAAAACCTGATTTGTCCGAACAATAAAGGAAAGTCACTAGATAACTTTTTAATACCTGCTCGGTTTCAATCTCATCGTAATTAATTTCTTCTACAAACTGCTGCTGATGGCTTACTAACTCTTTACCCGCCATCACACACAGTCGACATTACATTAGTTTCAGAGCACATTTAATTACCGGACATGTTTATCACAAGTGGATATATTTGTTTAAACTCTGAGATCAAACTCCTTTGATATTTTCCATTTTATTAACATTCAGAAGGCATGTGTAGCGAGAGAATTGTATCGATAGATGTCCATCATTCGATAGATCGATTTGTTGAAATACGATCCATCGTTAAACATAAAAAATATAATTGAATTTATATCTCGACGAAGATAGGAATATGAAATTATTTTGTTTAACCAGAGCATAGCGGTTACAACATGAAACGGGAGTACATAGAAAAATATTTATACGTACAAAGTGAATGCTACGTATTTATTACTCAAAAAATTTATTTCAAGGAAAGTTTTAAATTTCCTGCTGAATATAATTTAATTGCTTGTTTTCGATGTTATGCGTGTCCCATATACATGTGTACATATATTCCAACTTGTAAATTTATTTGTTACATCATAAATTTATTAAGTTATTTTATCAAGAATATTAAAAATTGTTGTTATATAGATTATTAGGAAATGAAACTAGTTTTTACTTCTGCATGATTGATTTCAATTAAATATTATAATTAAAATATTAATATAAATAAAAATCAACAACTATATCTATCACTCTTACATACATATTCCCGCGCTGCAACCTGATTTGCTTATATTAAATAAACAAGTAATTACGTGTCATGTATAATTATATGTCAAATAATTTGACGTATGACTATATATTGCAGCATATATTAATTCACAGTGAAAACATTGTATCTAGATATATCATTTTATTGTTTGATTGCAATTCATTTAAAGTTACTTATATATAAAATTTTAACACATTGTGTATAACATAATAATAATAGTATTAATATATGATAATACACTAATAACAAAAATAAAAATTAGTAAAAAAAAAATGTAGAGAAGTTTTCATTATTTCACTGTGACCAATCGAAACGACAATTTAATGTTTTGTTATGTAAAATCTCTTATGTTATTATAAACTTTTAATTTCATTAACGACTTATTGCATAATAGGGAGCTATAACTTTGCTTACAAAAAATTTCGATGCTTCAGCAGTCTATTTGAAAACGACAGTGTACTACAAAATATGCACATACTATGTAATATACCCTGCCCTGTATACGATTTTGTGTAACATGGCACCAATCAGCGCTCGTGATTTTTTGATTTAAAACTTGAAATTGTTAAGGTGGTAATTTGTCATCGTCAGTAAACAACTGTCCAGTTCCTTTCATTTTCTGTGAAAATAAATCTGAAGAGAATTTGACTTTACAAAGGTTCGTCATGTTTTATAATTATCAACTGTGAATCAATCTCTTTTCAAAATGGCAGAAAATCTTTCGAAACGGCCTCCCAAGGGAATTTTAAAGTCATCTAGCAGTTTCGATAATCCAGATGTACCCAGGTAAATGATTTTCTGAATTTGTCTAAATTTATTTTATATTAAAGCCGTGATTCCATTCGTTATCAGTTTCTTTAAAACTCGAATGATATCATTTTATAACTAAAAATTATATGAGAGAGAGAGAGATGACGATAGTTTTAACCTGTATTTTAAGGTTAGGTTAATTAAATCATTCATATATATATATATATATATATATATATATATATATATATATATATATATTTTTTTTTTAAATTGTTTTTACCGTTACGAAATTAATAATATTTTATATTAATTTTGAATTATCCACTTCATAATTTAACCTTGTAAATATGAAGAATAAATTTTTAATTTTTAATACAGTAACTTTTATCGCAGACCAAGTAAAGAAACAAAATGGGATGAGATGAATATAATTGCAACATTGCACCCACCAGAAAAAGATTATGGTCATATGAAGATCGATGAACCAAAAACCCCATACAATTATGAAGGCCTGCAAGCTGAATTTGATTTTGATCAATTAGATTCTACTGCAGTTGCTGCCAAGTAAGTATTTATGTTAATCCATTGCCTAAACCTAAGCGTTTTATTTTATATTTTTAGTTATTTTCATATATATATATTACATATTATCACATATTCTTAAAAAAATTAAAAATTATTGATAGTTTTCCATGAACTTCAATTATAGGATACATAATTTTATAACATACAAAATGTACAGAAATACCAAGTATTAGGAATAGTAATTAAATCTAGAATTATTAATATTATTATTAATATTAAAATTTATATTAAATTTATGTTTATATCTAGTTTATGTAAATAGCAAATGTCAAAATATATGTAATACTGTTATAATTAATGTCTGTAATATATGTTATACTATTTTATTTAACAAAAATATACACATTCTTATCATATAATATATATATATATATATATATATATATATATATATATAATACAACAATAATGAAATGTATAATATTCATAAACTTATTATCTTATTTGAAAGAAAGATTAAACTTTACGTATTGATTGCTCAAAAAACTCAATAGAACACAATTCTGTAATCTCGGTATCAATTAATTTATTGTAAGGAATTTGTAGCTATTAACTTTATTTTTTTTTTTTTTTTGTTACATCTATCAAAGAACATTTAAAAAATAGTTATGATTTAAACTGATTGTTGTTTGTAATTTAATTTTTCTTAAAAATAGCATTGCACACAGATTTTAATCTAAAATATATTTGTTTTTATCAGCTTTAAATTTTCCAATCAGTCTAATTTATGTTATCTGTTTAGAGTTTTATACCAGGATTGGCTTAAATGGAAACTCTCAAATTTAAGTTATGCTACTATTCTCTACTAAGCAGCAGTATCACCATGTAGGGTATAACATTGTTACTTACATAATGCTGAAATATTGATATTGATGTTGGAGTTGAATATTAAAAATAGATTGAATGTATGCAAATGTGTGTAGAAATTTCATGTTGATTTATTCTTTTTATTGGAATAAATCTTCATTGGTAAGTTTCAATGTTCTTCAAAATGTACATTTGCTATTTTTGCTTCTTAGAGTTGTATTCCTTTATTGTTTTCAGTAATTCTACACAAAAAGAGGTACTTGTGTGAAAACCTACTTGAATTCTTCAGAAAAATATTATTTAAATTTCCAAAATTTGAGTAAACAGGATCAGTTTTTAAGATGGTTTACTATATTTACAAATACTATGATCAAACAATTTTAATTGAATATACATGCACCAAGAAACATACAAAGTGTTTCAGAAGGTATGTAACATCCCGAAGTCGAAAATTATATGACATATAGTTATAATTTTTTAAATGTTATTAATTGTCAAAATTGAATGCACATACATTTAAAAGGAATTACTTTTACAAAATACCACTACATACTATTACAAAATAATTTTTGTATGTCATACATTTTTGGCATTCATTTTTAAACCTTGTATGAACTTAATTTTTAAATGCTTAGTAATGAAAAAAATAAAGTTAATATTATATTTTAATGTAATATAGAACAATCACAAATTAATATAACAACATAACATAAAAAATTAAATGAACAATTGAATCAAAATTAAATGAATATGTAAATTATTATATATTATGTTATTTATATTATTATTTAAAATCAAAATTTTCAATTAAGCATCCAATTTTTACAATGAATAATATAAAAAATTTCTATAAATATGTTATGCAAAAATTGTGTAACTTAACTAATATGTACAATGTTACACATTTTCCAAAAGTCTCTTTCACATTTATACTTTTTTCAGAAAAGTATTTCTACTATGTGAAATTTGAGCACTTGAATGGAGTTGACATGCACTCAAGAAAAGACGGAAAAGTAGTTAAGTAGCTTTAATTAGAATTTAAAGTATTATTCAAATATTAAGCATTTTGAAATATCAAAGAAATCCATTAGTACACACATGCATATACTTACAGAAACTTTTTTTTATTAAATTGTTAGTCTTTTATTATTTAAAACAAATTCTAACTTGGTAAGATATAATAGGATTAATTAATATTTTTATTTATACTTTTATATTTATTAAAGTATTCCGTATACTATAAATAATTATTTATTTATTTCGTTCATTAAACAAAATTTTCATTGGTAATTTAATATACTTAAAAAATTTAATATTTATATGACTATTATACTTTACCATGTCTAACCATTATATCTTATCAAAAATAAAGAAGAATCTGTGTAAGCAACAGTAATTTTTTTGGCAAGACATTAGGAAATTTCTAATTATATAATGAAAATTTCTAATATAAATGCATGTAATATTTCTTTACGTAAAATTTTTACTTAGCAGTTGTATTTATTAAATATGTTATTTCTGCAGTATTCTTTTAAAAAGTAGGCAGCATAGAAAAATAATTTTTGCATAGACATTTACTATGACACGAAAATCAAAATATAATTAAACAAATTTATATTTGGAATTGATATTCTCCTAAGTTTACGAAATTTTTATTATCATTTACTTATATTTGTTTCATTTTGTATCATTTTGTTATTGAGGAATATAATACTGTAGGAAATTTTTAATATAATACTGTAAAATTATTTCCTAAATATGTTAAACTTGAATACTAAAAATAATTAAAAATAATAGATATTTAAAAGAAAATGTAACCATATGTCATAAAAATAATATAAATCATTTATGTAATTACATTGCATCCTTCGGAATGTTACATACCAAAAATACTGCTCATTAAGTATAAATATAAGGTTGTAAAATATTCATTTATTCTTAATGATTTTTAGGGAGATTAAAATAAAATATAATTACAAATTTTATTACAAACATAAATTAGAATATTGTTATAAAAATATATATTTGTTATTAAATATATATTAGAAAACAAACATAAGTTTTTAAGTTTATTATACTTATTATATATTTATAATATTTAAATGTATTAGAAGTTTTTTTATTTTGAAAACCATATATAAAATATTGGATAGTTATTCCATTTATTTGCTGTATTAATAATTATATATATTTTATTTTTATATATTCTTCAATTATGTTTAAAAATATTAATAACAATTAAATAGAATTGAAGATTAATGAAAATTTATTTTATTGAAAAAATTTCTAAGTTAAATATATTTATAAGATAATATATAAGATACATTTATGTTTGTACAAATTCAATTTTTATGAATGTTTTATTTCATTAATAATTATAGGTTTCAATAATCAACATTTTGAAAATTCATAAATATTATATTTCTTTTCATTTCAATTTTGAAAAAAAAAATTTTTTTAACGTTTGAAAAAAAAAATTTTTTTAACGTTTACAGATTAGCAGAAGGTAGTAAACCAAAAATATTTGAAGAATCAAGCGAGGATGAAGATGAAAAAGAAACTCTTGAAGAAAGAGGTAGGAAATTACAATTTTTTTCATATAGAGATAATTTATTTATCAATTACATTTATATTTATATTTTGTAAAATGCATTTGTACGTTTCATACTTTTTATCTGCTATTGAAACGATTATTACTTTATCATTATTATTATTAAGATTATAATTATTAATGTGTTACTAAAAAACAAATAGTTTTAATCGATTATAAAGAAATAAAAAATATTATTAAAATGGTTATTGAATAAAACAAAAAAAGTCAATGTATGTACAAAAATTTTAGAAAAACGTAAAGCATTTGAAGCAAAGAGAAAGCGTCATTATCAAGAGTGGCAAGTAGTTCAGATGGCTCGAAAACAGTTACTTGAACAAGATGAAGAGGATGAAGATGAGGAGGATAATGAAGAAAATGAAGAAGACATAGAAAAAGATGACAATAATACTCTTCCTTCAGAAGAACAAATTGATTTTGATGTTAAATTCAAATGCATGCCATCTTGTAATACAACAAAAGGAAAGTGATATGGTAGAAGATATTTATAAATGTTTATTTGATTAAAATTTAGGATTCAGTTATCTGATAATTTTAATTCATGTTAAATTTATTTACTATTATATCATAATTAACAGATGAATTAAATAACTAATAACAATATCTATTTTAGATCAGTTAAATGATCAATAAACTTTTGTAATTGACGGAATTACTGTTTCCCAATATTTGACTTATACATTAATCAATGTAATTAATTACACAACGAATTTATAGTGGATTTATAATTAATTAATTGCGTAATTAATTGCAAAAATATATAAATAAATAATTAATAATTAAACAAGTATTACTTATTTTCAGCAATTTAATTATTGGCTATCCACTACTTAATTACTAAATTCAAACAAGTACTTATTATATTTCTTCTCTTTTTATAATTCTGCAGAATAATGGACATTATTTTTAATTCAGAAATTACAATTCTTCAATTTTTTTGTGACTTTTATTATGAAATCGTAGTAGTTTTTAACTTCTATTGGTGCTGTAGTAAAGCAATAATTTAATTATTAATTATTTAAGTGATATTAAATATAAATTTTAAACAGTTATTGTTATTACTTTAATGCATAAGACAATTATTTATTTTCATATAAATTTTCCTATTAATTTTTCTCACGAAGATTGTATAATTATTTGCATATTTTTCATAATATTTTAACCATTTTCTATACAGGAAATTACAGTGTTTTCTTAACAATAAAATAATTGATTTTTATGAATAGTAGAATGTTTAACACGTTTAAATATTTAGTTTTATAAGTTGTGGGCAAATGATTTTAAATTCTTTAATTAATTACATTGCTTATTGAAATAATCAGTTAATCAGTGATATATGTTTATAAAATTATCATAGAAACGATATGAAATGTTTTATAAGATATTAGGTGATTAGGAAATGAGTAATTCTTAATAAAAGATTTTTCCTTTTGCATAATTATTAGTACACATAAAAGATGAAAAGAATTTATAAAAATAAAATATGAATGTAAGTATACTCATTATCATAATAAATTTGTAATAAATTTCAGCTTAATACATTGAGAATTTCTCATTTTCTAATTATATGTTACAGTTTACAAAATATTATTAAAACAGGGTGTTCTGTAAGGTATATGCAATGAATAAGAGATAAATTAGAATCTTACATAGACATTTTTACATTGATATTATTTTTTGTTCACATTATATATTGCATTATATTTAAATATATCATATGGTTTCATTAATTTTTTTACAATAATTAATTTAATTTATACATATTAAATGTCGGGAAAAATTGCTTTTATAAATAAAATAAATGAAAGTTTGGTAACAATAATAACTACAAAATTTTTGTACTAAATATTATTAAAAATAATTGAAAATTGAACAAAACTGTATTTTATCTGTTAATAATAAAGTTCAACTTTTAAATATTTTTGTATTTTTTTTAATACAAGTTCAATTTTTAAAATATATATAATAAAATATATATATATATATATATATATATATAACATAATATGATCAATGTGAATTTGTCTAAACATGAAACTATATGAATCTTTCATTTATAAAACTACATTTTATATATTTTATTTAAACTATAATATATTCCTTATTATATATAAAGACCTCAAGTCTTTTAAATCTGTGATTAAAAATTGATATTATTTTTACAGTTAATTTATTGTTCCGTTCCAAATTAAAACTTAATTTTTTTCTTATTCTTATTACAGAACAATTAAAACTTTGAATTCTTTATGTTAAATATTAAATTTCATATTATCATAACATAAAAGTTTATTATTACAAGAAAGATTATTATCTAGACAATCGAATTTACTTTTCTTTTAAAAATATTTTCTATAACATATAATAAATATTTTTGTAGATTACAAAAGAATGCTTATGTAAATTAGTTTTAGAAAAATAAATTTCCTGATGTATGCTGTTCCATAATGTATTTTACATTGTAAATATGTGTATTAACAACGAATTCAATGTATTCAAAGATTCAAAATGTAGAATGCAATAAAACTGTGAATTCGATACTGAATTAAATATTTTTCAGCAGTTAATTATAAATATTATGATTAGCCTCACTCTAAATAACTTGAACAAAATATTGAAATAAATAAATTTATTATATTTAAAAATATTCATAATTTTTGTTTTGCTTAAGTTTGAAAATAAAATATATTTTAATATGTAACAAATTATACAAATATATAACTGTGATATAAAGCTTCAAGACTTATTTTTAAAGAAAGGAAAAAACAAAGTATTCAATTGTCAGTTTTTTTGCATTACTAAAACTCCTACGCTTAACATAGATAGAATACTCAAACGTACAGCTTTAAACTTAGATTAAGATAGAATAGAATGAAATAAATATTAATGAATAAATAGATCACGGATGAAGAGAAATGATTACCTTATTTTATTTTTAAAACATAAATATACAATGTGATGTAAAGTAAGAAACTATCAAATTATTGCAATTTATGTGTAATGAACAATATATATCATTATTATAGAAGCTTAATATTTTTTTGGATATTTGACGTTTTTAAAAGAAATATTTTATATGTCATGTAAATAGTTAAATCATATTTGAAATATTAATCTAATATACAAATCATAAAACATACTAATATAGCGTATAATTTTCATAATTTTTTTGTCTTCTAATAAGCCTAGATATTTTTTTAGCAAATATTTTATTTTTTAAATATGCTTTTCATGCTTTATCATCATTAATGATATATACAACATAAACATATTTATATGAAAAAATTTACAATCGTTGCAATTTAGAAATATATAGGAAGTAGAAAATAGTGTTCTCCAAATCTAAAATATATTGAAAGGTAATATAATGTTAAAGTTTTTCAATTAATTTCAACCAAAATATTTCATTTTCCTTAAAAAAAATTTATTTTTTTTTTTTAGTTATTTCATTATAATATTATTTTGTTAATACATACCATTTGTAAATATACAATTACAAATGATTAAATTCTTTTATACAAAAAATCAATAAAATAACTATTTACTTCTCATTAAAATTCTATTATTAATATATTATTAATATATAAATTCAATGATGAATTATCGTAGATTTAATTAAATATATTATGCACACATATGTATACACACATACGATACATAATATGATATTATATACGTATATACATTCAAAATTTAATAAGTTTAGTAAGCGTAATGTGCATTAATCATTGAAACTCAGTATTACTTCGCTGTGACACACAGGTATATATTTGTTCCGTAAGTTTAAGAATAACAACAGACTATCAAATGAAATTTTACATAAAAATCTATTGATTTTCTATGAGTTTCTTTTTACATTAACAATTATGATTATTTTTCTCAAATCAATAAATCATAAATATCGGTATTAGTAAACCTAATAAATTAGGATAAATGTATTACACTCGTCAATTACTGAACCTGTTACTTTATTAAATCACTTCCTTATTAACTTGTTAATATTTTCCAGACTATACATAAAATATAAAAAATTCTATACAATATCGATGTACACTACATTACAATTCATTTGTGATTGAATGCTTAATGTTTATTGCATAGACATACCTCGTATACCTCATTGTGTTTCTTTTACGAGATTCCCAATCGGTATAGCAGTTTGTGTTCTAAGAAATATATTCTACTTCTCTATCTACAATAACGTACTTTTCATCTTTGTCATCTCTTAAATGATTAGTAATGATACCGTGATCTTTACTTTGGTCTGCTGAATAAACTGAAATTAATCATAGTTAGTGTAGTAATGCCTGTTAAATGTTAATACATAATTGTCATGCCAGGTAAATTCAAATTTGAATGACAATTGACTTCATTAAATAACAACGCATATTGTCACTTGTTATATTTTTCCTAAACAAAAGCAAAGTAATTTTATTGTTTGAACCGTTTATTTTTTATATTTCATCACAACGGGGGCTGAACAGTCAATCATGTCCGTCTCTCAGATGGAAAGTATCCTTTTATAAAAAGATTTATGTTTTACATATTTCTCAAATTGCTAATTTTAAGTCTTCCTTATTAATTTTATTTGATTTGTACGAAGTTAAAAACTATTTTTATAAAAAACTTTATCAATTCTTTGAGTGTAAATTCCATTTTATTATAAATTCTTCTTACGAATTTTTATTTAAATAATTGTATATAATTTTCATTTCACACGTTCAGTTTTCTCTATATTTTATTGATTAATAATTTCATTTGCATATATGCTTTAAAAACAAATTGCAATTATCTTTTTACATCTTTAACAAATGTTTTTAAAAGAGAATCAGTTTTTAAAAGAGAAATTTATTTTTAAGATTATATAGTTAAATTGTTTCTACAGACATTTAAAAATATTTTATACATTTAAACAAATGGATTTTCCTAAATTAATGTTTTTAATTAAGGAAATTTATTCAATCTCAAATTCGCTGTGAAGGAATTAGAAAGAAATTCGAAGAAATGCGAAAAAGAAGAAAAAGTAGAAAAGGCAAAAATAAAGAAAGCTATTCAAAAAGGTAATATGGAAGGTGCACGAATTCACGCAGAAAATGCAATTCGTCAACGCAACCAAGCACTTAATTATTTGCGAATGAGTGCAAGAGTTGATGCTGTAGCCAGTAGAGTGCAAACTGCTTTGACTACGCGTAAAGTTACTCAGTCAATGGCTGGAGTAGTTAAAGCTATGGATGCAGCAATGAAGTCAATGAACTTAGAAAAAATTTCAGGTAATAAAGCATTAATATCTGTATATTACTGCTTTGTAAATAATAAATAAACATGTAATATAATAAACATATAATAATAAACATATTGAAATTACTGTATAATAACTTTAATCTTTAGGTTTAATGGATAAGTTTGAAAGTCAATTTGAAGATTTAGATGTACAAAGTTCATATATGGAGAATGCCATGTCTCAGACTACAACGACCAATATTCCACAGAATGATGTTGATTCTTTATTACAACAAGTTGCAGATGAAGCTGGGTAAGTACTTATTTTAACATTATTTTGTATGAAATTATATAATTGCAAAATAATAATAACAATCATGTCTAATAATAATAATCTTTTTCAGTCTGGAGTTAAATATGGAATTGCCATCTGGACAGTTAGGTAGTATAGGTACCTCTACTGTCAGTCAAGAGCAAGATGAACTTACACAGCGATTAGCGAGACTTCGTGAATAGTAAAATCTAATCATAGATATATGAGAAAGATATAATTTGCAGTAACTTATTAACCCTTTGACTGCCAGATATTTTTACAAGAATTTAATGGAAATGATCACTGTATTGTTGATGCCTAAATTCTTGCTAATCACTCACTGAATATTGAGCGCTTGTAATCGCACACATTTTTTTTTAGTTTTGTTCATAATTATTCTTACAAGTCATGGTGATACTGCAACTCAGTCGCAATTGATTCATTTTCAATTAAATGTGGACAAAGGGTTAAGAGAAAATTACTCTATCATCTTGAATATATATACTTTTTTAAAAATTTCATTCATTTATTTCTAGTAAAATTAATTAATAATAATATAAAGATAAAGATATAAAATTTGTTATTAGGGTTCTGAATTATTTGAATATGATAAACATACATTATCCAGTAAATGTACATATTTATTTAATATTATAATTTAGAATTATTATAATTTCAAAATGATTTCAAAATTACAGCAGTAATATATTTGTTATATATATAGTTTTCTATGATACAGTTATATATCCCTTAGAAATGCACATTTACTAATATCTATAAATACTAACTAAATATCTATAAATAATGAACATGTTAAAATTTGACAAAATTTGCTTTAATAAAAAAGTTTGCTACATATTCATGAATAAAATGAGCATTTTTTACATTCTGTACACTAAAAATATTATTAAACCGACTAAGTAATATATTATTAATTGTGCAGAATATTATAAACATAATAGATACTAATTTCTATACTGTAAGCAAGAATATACTTTTATATAAAGACATTTCTATCAAAGAAAAGCTTTATTAACATCTATGTTGAAAACATATGGCAGAACAATTCAAGTAAATTCTATTTTAAAAACAATTTGTAATGATAAATGCTTGTATTATATGTATACCACATGTTAAATACATAATATTATACACAATTTATTGTATATTTGTTTTATAAAAATAAATTTATATGATAAATATTTTACTACGTGGCATCTTTAATATGATTAGTTATAATTAATCATAATAAATAATTATTATGTTTAATATTATGCTGTAGCAATGTCACTGCCACTTTTTGAAATATAATAAGGATATTTCTCTATCCAAATTGTATCATAAGGTTCAGCTTGTTTCAGAATTAAAACTTTTTCTGCATGAAATTCTAAAAATATTTGAAATAAATATCAGTTATCATTGAAAATCTTTTGTGTGTTTAAATTAAAAAAAATATAATTTACCTAAACAATATCGAAATGCGGTTGCAGCATCAAGTTTATTATAATTTTCTGACGAAATTAAAGTATGAAATTTTATTAGTGTGCTATCACGCCAATGAATTTCTATTAATACTAACAATTCTTTTTTGGTTAAACACGTCTTTGACCTACAATAAAAAATAAATTTTTATGAAATTTTCAATCATCTGTTGTATTGGATATATTGGGTATATGAATTTGTAATTGCATTTATAAAAATAAATATAACTGACTCTGAGGAAGAACTAGATTTTGTTTTTTTCTCGTCGGATGATTTCTCTATTTTTTCTTCAAAATCTGTAATTTCAGGAAGATCAGGTATTAGAGCTTCCTCAGACTCTTTCGTTTCTTTTCTTTTCTCTTCTAATTTTCTTTCAAGATTTTCTGTTGAAAGTATCTGTTCTGACATTTTAGATGGATCAATCATTTCATATGTAGTAGTCATATTTTTTCTTATATAAGTTTTCTCTGTTAATTCGTCTGTTTTGCTTAAAACGTCCACGCGAATGGTTTCTCCAGCTATAAAATAAAAATTGTAATTCTATGTAATTTTTACAGTTTGATAATACATTTATGAATTTGTTTGATCGTTTATCTTTTTATTATTTTATTAAAATAAGAAATATTTACCTATTGTTCGTTCTATTTCAAAAAGAATATCTTGAAATTCATCTTGAACCGTTTGCGCTAAAGGTTTGATAAAATATTGACTAAAAAATTTAGTTAACGTTTCTCCCCATAATTTATTGAAAATTTTTGTTGATGGTTGCCTTAGATATTCTTTTGCTGATGGTAAAGTAGGCATAAACCAAGGATGTTCCTTCTGTGATCAAATATAAATCAAAAGTAAATAAAAATAAGAATATTTATCTATAAATAATTAAATTGTATATCTAATTAATGTAACTGACTATGGTATGAGCTGTAACATTCTGAATATATTTCCGCATAAGAGTATCAGATAATTTAATCTGTCTGTCGAAAAGTTTTCTTTTTTTTCTTGATCTTGTTACTTCTGGTAATTCTGTAACTTCAAGAACCTTAGATAAACCTTCTTCTTGTAATTCAGGTGGAGGTAAAACTTCAGTCATTGGTGCTGATTCAGCTAAAGGTTCAGCTAATGGTTCAGTTGGAAGCATAGGTGGTAAGTTTTCTTCTATCTATAAAAAAAAATTCTCAAATAAAATTTATATTAGTTAGTTTAAAATGATATTAAACCTTTTTAATATTGAAGTCCCGTTTTTTTACGAAACACACCTTGCTTCTTTTTATAGGAGTTTCTGTTGGAGAACTTAAAGTTCTTTTCCTAGAAACTGTAGGCTTTTTAACGTGAGGATCTAAAAAATAATATTTGTAGAGACAAGAGAAACTTATTTTTAAGTAAAAATAATTAAATTCACCTTTAGAAACAATCAAAGATTTACGTTGATCACTTCCAGCGGATGCTACTCGTGTTTCCTTTTCAGTTTCAATTGTATCAATTTCAAATTTGTTAACATCAACTAAAGGAACCTGTATCGATTCTCCAGGAATTTCTGCTGATTGATCCCAATGAAATCTTCGTATTTCGTTTCTGAATTACAAATATAAATAATCTTATAACCATTAATGATGAACGTGTTCTTTTCATTTTATTCATTGTATTTTAATAATTTCATTAATTTTAAACGCATTTTATTTGTGTTTAAAGTATTAAAATTAAAAAACATAAAATTATTTAAAAAATACGTAAAACTAACAAGGGTAGGTCTTCCACACCTAAGATGAATTTTTCTAAATCATGTTGAGGTAGTATTCCGAAATTCATTTCATCTTGCATCTATATTTAAACAATATAATATTATAAATTTCAGTGATGCAATATAAATCGTACATAACATAGACACAAAGTAACATTTTATTATTGTAAATAACATCCGCGTAGTTTGTCCCTCTGCTAAAAAAATAATTCTTTCTTTTTACCAAATGTTCTATAGCAGAAGTATATGGTTCCTCTGTGATCAAATGTAAATTCGATGACACTTCTAAATTCCGAAATACTTCGTTTATAGGAGGGACATCTGGCATTTCTAAAGTTGTTATCCCGTTAAATTCTGTTCCATACCTACGAGAAATAATATTTGAAATTTTCTATACTTTCTTTATCGATAATTTTTCGAGTTATTAATGCATTTTAGAGTTAAAATAGGATTTTTGAAAAAAAAAATGCTTCAAAACTCTAAACTTTACCTTTTAATTTCATATAATTTCCACTTTATATCAAATAAATAATCTGTTAAAAAAAATAACAATAAAAAAGATAATACTTATTGCATTTCAAAAAAAATTGCAAAATACTAATTTCAAAATTTACGACCTTGAAAATATTTTGTCTGGTAAAAAAGTATTTTTGCAGCGCCGTACATTAATTGCGAAGAAAGATAGAGACTAAATCTGCCATAACTTCTCCCATTTCGTATTTCAATTGTTGTTAAAATTTCCTCGCTAAAAACATAACAATAAGTGAATAACGCAATCATTTATTTAATAGATACACATAGAAATAATTATGTTATATTAAGATTACAACAAAGAAATAAAAGGGATATTCAGGTAAAGTAATTGAATTCATTGAGAGCAATTGTTAAAATAGAAAATGGCACCTTACCAAATAAGGGCTACGTTAATTTTTTTAATCAGTACTGGCTTACAAGTTCTTTTGAACATCTTTTCACTAAAGATTGCGGCTAACCAGCATCGCGCCAATTTGCCTTTTCTTCTGAGAGAAAGTAGTTCAGTTGAATAAAACATTGAACTACCGAATAATTAGACAACAATTTTAGATAACAAATAAAGTGCGAATCGTCGCAGCGTCGATTTTTGTTTCTATTAATTTTAACGGAAACGAGTGTCAAATGATCGATTAATCGATTTTTGTTGGAGCGCCCTCCATCTAAGAAATTGAATATCGCGCCTGCGTTTGTATACATATACATTCCCGTTCAATCCTCAGGACTCTTTTATTTTTAAGATCTAGTATTTATCGTAGATTATCATGCATATATATTTTATAATATAATATATATACAATATATGATAGTATAATAATATAATATATAATACTAGCTTTGGATTTACGATTACATTTAGCTCTTCGAATATGTACTCAGTAAGAGTTAAAATATTTAAAAGTAGCGCCCAATTTTATTTACGCGGAGGTATCTGAATATACATATGACTCATGAGATCGTGTAATATGTAGATTACTATCCTCTATTACCGAGTTTTATTTTATGTATTACAATTTGGGTTTGTCATTTTCATTGTAAATACTTTTAAAAATAAGTCATATTTGAAAATTATTACAACATAAACGATCGGTTTAAATCATACGCTTCAATATCTTTGAGCTGTCACCTTCTGTCAGCTCTCTGATAACCTCTATTATACACCTACGTGAAAATATGAAAGATTACATCAATTTTCTTCATTTGTGATAAGAACGATTGAGCAAAGATGTTTTCAAGCGGACCGAATTACACGAAATTAAAGACGCATCTGCGTCTGGCGATTAATCGGTTGAAATTGCTCGAGAAAAAGAAAACTGAACTTGCTCAAAAAGCACGGAAAGAAATAGCCGATTATATCGCCGCAGGTAAAGTTGAAAGAGCAAAAATACGAGTTGAACACATTATCAGAGAAGATTACATGGTCGAGGCAATGGAATTGCTTGAAATGTACTGTGATCTTTTACTTGCACGTTTCGGGCTTATTCAACAAATGAAGTAAGTGTATCACTTAAACGATCAAAAACAATCTTTCCTGATTCAACTTTATCATTTAAATTTTTAATATAACTTTAATTATATAAGATAAATATTGTTCTAATGGTAAAAAGTCATAAAAGTCATTAAATAAAAATTTCAAATATTGTTATATGCATTGTTACAGAAATTTAGATGAAGGTTTAGCAGAAGCCATTTCTACAATAATTTGGGCTGCTCCTAGAATACAAACTGATGTTCAGGAAATTAAAATAATTGCTGATATTTTAACATCGAAATATGGGAAACAGTACACGGAAGCATGTAGAGAAGAGGCAATACAAACTATTTCTGAAAAGTTAAAGCATAAGATGAGCGTGCAATCACCATCTAAGCTTCTTGTAGAAAAGTACCTCATAGAGATTGCAAAAAATTATAATGTTGAATATGAACCAGATCCACAGGTAAAAACTGAAATAAAACCACTAATAACAATGATAGCTGTTCTAATTTTATTGTGACAATAAATATCTTAATTGCAATGTAATAGATAATGGCAGAAAGTCAAGATGCTTTATTGATAGATGTTGGAAATAACACAGAAAGGAACAATTTAGATACAGCTTCTGGAGGCTTACCACAACCAGTTGGATTTATTGGTTTTCCTCAACCTCCTCTATTACCAAATCCTGCGTCTAATCTAATTGTGAGTAATGATTTTTTTGTCTACCTACTTTTTAGTTACATTTTTATTTAAATTATTTCTTTCAGAATTCAGAGAAAGGACCTATAGGATTTGTGACTCCACCAGGATCTTTGGAAAATAAAGATCAAAATGTTCCTTACAATCCAAGTAATGTTTCATACAACATTCCCTTAGATAACTCGAATGGAAACAAACTTGTGAGTGACATAACTTAAAATTTTATAAATTAAATTATTGAATGATTAATGAATTCTTATTTATTAAGGAAAATGATTTGCCTCCACCGTATGAATCATTTCCACCTGATTTAAATAAAGAGGTAATTCTATAATAAAAATCAATATAAATGTATCAAACAGAAATCAGTATTGTAATTAGTTATATTAAATTCTTTAATATTTTCTTCAATTTTCTGTTTTTTGATTATAAAAGTATTTTTTATTATATTTGTTAGAGTTATTATTATTATTTATTATTATCACTTCACAAGTTAGACATATATATTTCTATATTATGCATTTTATATTAAATTATTATATGTTTGTGCAACTTCTTACGTTTATTTATAATTTTTTATTACAGTCCGAGCAGAAACCAAAACCTCAACCGCGATCGAAAATGCCGATGAATGATTTTCAGCTTCCAGATTTGCCAGCCGTGCCATCGGAGAATGATTTACCTTCGAATAATCCATCTACTAGTGAAGACATTGATTTTGATGATTTAATGAAACGCTTTGAAGATTTAAAAAAAAGAAAATAATTTCTTATTTAAGATGTATTACAAATTTGTATGTTGTAATACAACAAAAATAGTAGGTATAACAAAGAATAATTATAGTTTCAATCCTATACGACACTGTAAAATTTAAGTAATAATACTGACAAAATATTATTTGCAATACATCTGAAATAGAAAACAATATATTAGAAGTAGATTCGATTTTAAGCATAACATCAATATTACAGATAGATTAACATTTTACAAATAATTAAAATTCACCGATTTCAGGTTCTTACACAATATGCATCCAGTATTTATGAAAAAGAATCGTATAGAGAAATGCGTAAAAATGCATTCTAGAATGAATTCATTTCGGTTATGATATAAGAATAGATTATATTAAATATATTGTGTAATATTTTAATATTTTTCAACAATGCTATAATATTTCATAAATATGAATTACAATATTGCTTCAATTGAATAAGTTTTTCAATTTGATGCAAATATTATCATTACTAAGTTACAGTATTGAATAAAGAAAATTTGAAGTAGCATTTTTATATATTGTAAAAGTCTGCAGATAAAACTTTGTATATTATCAATTGTAATTAAAATTGTAAATTACTTCTGTCTAAAATATGAATATAATAATATCCTATAAAGATAATATTTTTTTATTATTTCGCAGTATTGTAATTCAAAAGATTATAAGAAACTTTCTAAAAGATTATATAAAATAATAATTCACAATAGTTAATATTGTGATAAAATATTTATAAATTTCTTTTTAAATAGTTCTATTATTTTGTATGCATAAATAGATACACATAAATACAATATTATTATCATATATTATTATATTATCATTATTATCATATACATATCGTTATTATATTTTTAAAATAACTATAATGAAATTACATTTTTTTAATTTTCCCAATCTTCACATTTCTGGAACAAAATATGCATTTATTGTAAAAAGTTACTTTTTATGGAATTCGAGAGTTAATGCAAGATTTAAAAAATTCAAACTTACTTGTTGTTCTTTTTCACCCAAACATATCAATAAATTCTGTGAGAATTCACATTTTTCTCGTTTATTCGATTCAAGATAACGAAAACATTCAGTGATTGATTCTTCAATAAAATCTTTCAGTTCTGGATCTTGAATATTTTGAACCATCAATGAAACTACTAAATTTTTTTCTGGAAATCCTTTTTGATCTACCTATTATTTAATACTTATTTATGTAAAATGATTATTTCCTATTTTAATTTTTAAATTAAATTCATTAATACTTACAGCATCTAATTCATTGAAAAAACATTGCATTATACACTGTAACAAATTACAATATAGAATTATTAAATTAACATTATAAAAATATTGTGAATGATCATAAAATATTCAATTTAAACAACTTGTGATTCTTACATCTTGTTGTTGATCATTATTATTATTATTATTATTATTATTAAAACGCGTATCTTCGTTATTCATATCTCCATTATCAAAATCACTTTTCTTATTGCGCGAATCTCCAGAATTCCATGAATTTCGATTATTGGTTCCACGAATATGTTTTATATTGCCTCTAGTCGAACGATCATCGGAATTTCTATACCCATAAATAACTTAATTAAAAGAAAGTAATTACAAGAACAATATATTGAATATACAGGATGTTAAAAACAAATTATGAAATGTGATTTGAAATATCATACATAACGTGCAAAATATTATTAATCTTATAATCTTAATCATATGAAACAATTTTACCTGTATCTATGATTGTTCGTGGACTGATTGTGTGAAGGTCCATCGTCATTTTTGTAAAAAAAATGTTTATCATATACCTCTTCTCCCGAGGCAGAATCACTCTCTGAACTGTCGTCATCCGTAGATGAAGAATTTTCATTATCTGTGTTTGAATTAATATAGCGATCCCTACAAGTTTTTAATACTTTTTGAAATTGCATATTTACTTGTTGATTTCCAGAACGACATTTTAAAGACTGAAAAAAAATTTGTAATTGCCGATTGTAATTAAATTCCAGAAATTTGTACAAATATATATTTTTTCGAGAAATAGATCGAATAAGTTGAATTTTGAAAGAAGTATTTTTTGTCGTGATATTGCAATGTTATTATAATATCTTTAACAATTTCTAACTAATTTGTTATTAATAATATCAAATATTTTAATTCTTTTTTAAAAAGTTTCATGTACAAGTAACAAGTACAAGATAAAATAAATTCATCACTTACTACTCCTTTATGGAGAAAAAGTATGCAGCACAAAGCAAAGAAAATAAAATTTTTCATGATACACGATGTCAGTGTTTCACCGGTTTAACTAGCAATTATTGAAACCACATTCACTTTCAGTCAAATATATAAACAAAATGAACAGGAAACAAGGTGATGACGATAATTACATGTCATTTTGTCTTTGTAAAGAATTTGAATTCAGTGAATGTTTCGGTTTGACAGATGTATCCTGAATTATTTCCTTCCGGTTAAATATAAATTATGTAATATCATTGACTAAGAATAGGAAATAATGCAATTTGGAAACGACAATTACACTATTGTTTTAAAATCTCTTTCATAGTCAGGAAAATATTTCATAACATTGTAATTAATAGTATTAATAAATTACATTTATGACAATGATATAATATTTTAAATTAACATACAATACAGTATGTTAAAATTTTTTAAATAATGGAAATGATACAGTTTATTTATGTAGGTCATCCAATAGTATCTATTATAATCATAAAAGAAAGTTAGAGGGGAGAATAAAAGGAGGGAGGATATATGAAAGCGATTGAAGAATAAAAACAATAAGTAAATCTACTAAGAATTTTAGCTCAGAGTTGAGAGTTGTCGTTCTTCTGCGTTGGGATAAAATGTATATTAAATTTCTTGTAAGTAAAAATCTTTTATTTATCAAAATTTACAAAATAAACAAATTATTTTTGCTTATTTGTAATAATTCAATTTTATTCGGAGATAACATAAAGTCATTTAGATAATCAGCAATACGTACAAACTTTATGTATCAATCGTAAGTAAATTTAATTATTATTAATTAGTAAAAAAATCATTATCAGTAAAGTAGGGTACATGATTATAAAGAAAATATATTTAGAAATTTTATATTTTTATTTCCTGCAAAATTTTAAATTAAAAATTTTAATGAATATTGTTTTTATCATTATGAAGATAGTTAAATTTTATTTAAGTCTTTTTTATCCATTAAAACTTTAGCAAAAAAAAATGGATCGCAAAAACATGTGAAAGCGAAACAGAGAGAACAAGTAGAAGATGAATGCTCTAACATGAGAATTAAATTCGTTGATGCATTAAACATATTCCAAACCATAAATTAAAATTTAGTGGCGAATTTTGTATTATTTAAAAACGCCTTTTGACTTTCAATGTTTTTCTATTGTCTTTTCTATCAATTTAGCTTTTAACAAATGCAGTTCTTATGATCGCAATCGACATTCCATGGCCCAACAATCACCGATTTTATAAAGGGAATTTTACAAACGAAACGAAGTCTACGATTCGAAGAAATAAAGAACAGTTACAACCACAGAAAACCAAAGAAACTAAAAATATAATGAACAAATATGTAAAAGTAAAAAAAGATGAAAATATAGATCCTTGGAATTTATCAGAAGATACTGATCGAATACAATTTCAAATGGAAGGCCATGAAGGACCGAAAACATACATTTTTGGATTCGATACTGGAAATGGGTAAATAATTAAAATCTTAAAATTGAATATTTTTCACAAAAACAAAGAATGAGCTATAGGTATATTAAATCAATTATATTCAAGTAATCAAAATTATAATTGGATAACAATTGTCAAATAATGAGAATTTCAATTTTCATTTATAAAAATTAGATTTATTTATTATAAACATCTAATTCATGTATACATATACGTATACATATACATCTCATTAGAAAATATTACATATACTTACAGGTATTTAATTAACAATACACTACATATTTATTTGTTCCAGAAAGAATAGACAATATAGATTAGAAGAAAGACATCGCGATGGTACGATAAAAGGTCAATATGGTTATTATGATGCAACAGGAAAATTAAGGAAGATTCAATATGTAGCTAAACCTTCCGAAGGATATACTGAAATACATCACGAAAGTAATGCAGAAAAGATAGAAAATTAACCAAAAATTATACTTTATTTAAACATGTTACATTTCAAGAGTTTAAAATTCGTACAAATTATTTATATCAGAGTAATTAAAATATTAAACAAAAATGCTTCTCAAATAGCATCATAAAATTATAAGTAATATAAAATTTCAAAAAATATTAAGAATGTTAAATTTTATCATTAGAACGATAAATTCTAAAAATTAAATGGTGTATACTTAAAAAGGCGAATAATAATTATTAAAGAAAAGTAAAAACTAAACTGTTACACAAATTTGAACATTTTAATAGCAAGAAGACTGTAAGAAGACACTATGTATGTATATACATATATATATATATATATATTTTTTTTTTTTTATATATGCACAGAGCCTTAGATTCCGAAGTCCGCCGAAACTATTTTTCTTATTTAATCAAAACTTTTCTCAAATTTTCTCAAATATTCTTCATTATATCAATGTTTCTTTTAACAATGTAGGAATTACTTAAAAAAACTTTTTGGTTAACATTCATTTTGATTTAAATTAATATTAACGAAGAGTCATTAAGGTACTATTAAAACTTGACTTTTGCAAAACTAAATATCTACTTTTTAATTTAAATAATATTTTTAAAACTTTAAATCAACGCTTATATTAACATTAACACTTGTTTCAATATCAATTTTGATTAATAACGTACGAAATAATTAATCAAAACTAGTATTGAAAAAAGACATTTTAGAACTAGCATTAAATGTAAGATCGTAGTATAATTTGGATTTTAAATGTAACACCATACCTAAATTTCATAACTAAACTTCAGATATTTATGCAAATATTTATAAAAAATAAATACGGACATAATATACAAACACAATATACAAACAAAAACTTATTTTAATAGAAACAAGAAAAAAAATTCTTTGTATGTTCTCCACGTGGATTAGTTGCATATCACTTTATAAATATTTGTATATGTTTTTCACTTTTTTCAATTTAACGGATCTTAATGTATACATCTGCATAAATATCCACTGTCTACTTATAATCAATATATATTTTTTTTCAAAACCATTTAAATAAAATTCTTAATGTAAAATGTGTACTTTCAAAAAATTCTCTTTTCTTCAATAATTAATATTTATATATCTTTATTTGTATATAGTCTTGAATTAATATTTTGTGCATAGTTGAACAATTATATATTAAAGTACTAAAATAAACTAAATAAATAAAGTAGCATTTAATGTAGCAAAATTTAATCTTTTATGAAATGTTCTTAAAGATTTAGATTTTTTTAGAATAATTATTTTTACATCCTAAAAATTTAAAAGTGAAATCTTAAATTGATCAAGTTCAAAATTTTCTATTAAACTTTTAATAAGAAAATTAAATTCCTACAATACTAAAAATATATCTTTTAATTTTTTAAAATACTCAAATATTTTTGAACAAAAAAGAAATTTTTCCAAAATATTGTATACCTGTAACGTTGATATTCATTGCAACCATTTAACACAAGTAAAACCTCATATATTATCGTAATCTTCTCTGAATGCTTCATACAGATTTGTACACATAGTCTCGTGAAATACGTTACGCGAAGATAATTTACAAACGCTCGTTTAACTTCTTACTTGTATTCCCTTTATAACTTCCTTGTTTTATTGAAGTTTCTTATCATTAGTCCCATATGATGAACTTTTGCTTATTTTGGACATTCCAATCATTCTTTGCATAAGCAGATAAACTGAAATATTGAAATTAAAAATATATAATCTTTAAGCGACAAAGATAAAAAATATTAAACTGTATATCGCATTAAAATACTTGCTTAAGAGGATACTGCTTGCTCCTATTAAGAAATAAATTATCGATCCGGACAAGAGAAGATTGATCAAATAATAAAGCATTGGTGTTAGCACTACTACTGTCCAGCAAATTATATTAACAAGTGAATAATATCGTTTTTTTATTATAGACCTTTCTAATTTGGGTACCCCACTAATTGCAAAGAAATCACCTGTTTCCTCAAAACTTTTTGCCATACGATCCTATGAAAAAAAGGAAAAAGATACGAACAACTTCGTGGCTAATTTTATTAATTTTAAATAAAATCGTACTTTTTTCTCATAAAGTTTATGTAACCATTCTTCAGCATCTTTCTCATCTTCTGGCACTTCGTCCAATGGTATCCTGGAAATACTTAGGTATGCTGTGACCTGTTTTCCCTGTAGTAAGTTTGTTAACGTTGGTTTTATAGGATCATCTGATTTAAACTGTAGTTGCATGTCATAAATATCAGTAATTTTGCCTCGCATATGCGGTAAACTTGCTATGAAACCCTTTGTTCGCGGTGTTAAATGATAATTTAATATTGGAAGACCCGCTTTTTGGGCAAACTTTTGACTGGCTTCTAGTTTTTGTGCTGTAACTCGGGTCCCTTCAGCACACAGAAGTAGCTGTGTAAAATAAATTAATAATTTAGAAATTATTTTTATAAAACAAATTTTACTACCATTCTAATTCTTACCGTTATACTATCTGGATAATTTACAAGTTCGTTAATTAGAGAAGTAATTATTTCTTTATCCTTCTCCCAATTTCTTTCCATAAATATAAATTCAGCAAATCTCCATGCCCAACCAAATGTTGGAACATACTGCAGTGATTTTTTCACATATGCTTTGCAATTCTGAAATATGCAAAATTTCGTAGTATTAGAATGTAATTGTAAGTTATTCTCTCAACTGATTTTTTATATAGAATATTGAAACTAACACCAAGTACTCCAGTACGCTCACATAGGATCCATCCACAAATCCAATCTATTTCATACCTGTGATTCATTATTACATATTTATGATCTTTTTTAAATTTCTCTAAATCATCTTTGTTCATATAAAGTACAAGTTCTAATCCAGACCACCATTCTGCTACAAATACAAACTCTGAAAAAAAATTTCAATTACGCACAATTAGAAAAAAAATATTTTCTTTTTATTTAATTTGAAAACTAGGAACTAGATCTCAAATATACCATAATTACAATAACTTACGACTATATAAAGAATAACAAAGGTAGTAATTAATCTTGCGATAAAGATATTTGGAAAAAGGTCTAAGACCAAAGTACAAAAAACATTGGAAGAAATTGATAATCAGCCCTGATGTAAGAAAAGTTACACCAAATATTATATAAATCACATTAGATTGCTTCAACAATGATAGCAATCCCATCTTTCACAATTTTTCTCATATGTGTTTAGAAAAAATAAAATATACATATGTATCTCTCGGAGATTTTTAATTTTGATACCTGCAAAAAGAAATTAAAAATATTAAGTACATGCTAAATTAATATTAAAATGTTTCAGTTTTCTTAATCTTTAATCTCGAACTAAAAACTAAATTAACTAAATTAATACTCGACGTATTAATTAGAGATTTCTATTTTACATATAGGGTGTCTCTCTTTATCTGTAACCCCCAAATATCTTTTTTACAATTGTACGCAAAAAATATTTTACACGCAATTTGAATGACATTAAATGGCCAATATCCTATCCATTGTTTTTTTTCGAAATTTTCGAAGTCATCGATGTTTTTCTCAAATAACCACACATTTTTCATTTATTTATTTAAAAAATATATTTGAAATTGTCTTATATGTAATTGTAAAAATATGTTCAATGTATCAGAGATGTACTCACAATCTACAATTTAGATATACGAGATTAAAGCGAAGTAATCATAAAAGCAATATAACAATAACATAAAAATAAATAAACATAACATGATAATTATTGTTGACAACTAATTTGTGTTAATAATCGCGATATATATACGAACATTGTCTGTATATAAAACTACATAAATAAAACAATTTGAATCTAAATATACAAAAGTTATAAACGAAACGTATTGTTATTCGCATATTAAAAACATAAATTTTGCATTTTCTAATGGAAGTTATACGTGCATAGTGTACACGTGTCATTTTATTATACGTTCAAAATTTATTTATTGAACCACGAACTTGAAATAAAAATTAAGAAGAGTATAATGTTATTAAATAAAATTTAATTAAATAAATAAAAGTTGATATTTTTAAATCGGATAAATATCAAAAACACGAAATATTTTCTAGCCGTATATTACTTAATAGAAGAAGTATTATCACAAAGTTACATTACTTAATCTTATGTATTAATCAAACATAATTTGTAAATTTTATATTTAAAAAAAATTTCGGAAAATGAAATTATCTGCATTATTTATGCGCGATTTCTTTGGAATGCATCACATAACCTTATTCGTTGTTTATAGCAATATACGGTTTAAACGATTATTATTGACTATAAACGTGTAATGACAATTTTCTTAACAACCAAGAATGAAATGTTAATTATAAAAACAATAAAATAATATACGCGAAAAGCGTATTATACCGATTATCATTTGGTTGTAAAAAAGGTTATCAGTAAAAGTACAGTATAAACATTGAGATTCACGTAATAGAATCAAAGAAATCTACTAAAATTTGAGTCCAAGTAATGGGAAAATATATTATATTAACGTTTTTGATTCAGAAACAAAAAACATTCGAAACACTTAACAAATTTTCAAAATTTCTCAACTCACCCAACTTAAATCATCTCTAAAGTCTCGATATAATCAACCGTTACTTGCGAAGTGCTGGAAGACACTAATTTATATTCACGTGATATTTAAATGTGAAGAGAAAAATTAAAGGGACAATGATTGGTTGAGTGAAATAATAACTCCCAATCATTGACAAATCAGTATCGTTATCGATGGTCAAATGATACAATTGTTCGATAACACGAATTATATAAGGGTATATTTCATATTTTACTACAGGTTTCTCTTACGTGAGTTGGTGCCCATGGCATACTAAACTGGCTTGTTTGATACAATGGACGAAAATAATTAAAGATAGAGACTGTTAGAGCAAAACGAAAGCAGCTATTTACGATAATACTGATTTAAAAAGCTCTTTTTTCTCTTTAAATATCCTCTTTAATTCTACTTTCTAAATTTCTTTTTTTTTTTAATTTCTTAGTCCAATACATAGTAAATGAAATTTTATTCTATCGACCAAAGGCTCTTTTCAAGCTTGTTGCATTTCTTAGCATTTCTTAAATCGTTGATAATAAAAATTCTTTATTGTACATGACAATTTGACGCACGTATACAAAAAAATATATATGTATATAGAATTCATTTATGACCTTATTGTTAATGCGCAAATTGATATAAGTATAAGATTAAATGTTTCCAGAATTCGGAGCATTTCTTATACTATGATTAATTGAAATCTTTAGAATGTAATTCATTTTCAAAATCACAGAATATACTGCTACTGTATGTAGTATATAAAATTTTAATTTCAATCTATTTCGATAAACAAATACGTCACATTTATAATTTACATAAGGTCGAACAAGTGCGATTTCATTTTCATTAATGAATCAAATATCTATAAAAAGTTGTTATAAAAGTTCTATTTCACATGATTTCAATTTAAAGATAAAAAAAGACAAAGTCTCCACAATTACCATATCTCCACAATTTACATATCGATTAAACATAAAATCAAATTTATATATTGGAAATATAAATAATTAATCGCGATGGATTCTACGTATATTATAATGATTAATGTTATATAACAAGTTCTTTTGATGATAATGTTGTACATTGCTCTTCCAAGAATTTTAAATTCTCCGAATGAATTTTATTAATAAATTGTAATTCATATTTTATTTCTTAATTAATGATACGAAAGAAAAAAAAGCTGTTCAATGTGGCAATATTAATATTAGACAAATTGTTTATTATTATTATTATTATTGCTCTTGAGTAATAATAACAATACAAATAGAATAACAATATAAAAAAAAATTATTTGTATTGTTATCTTGAAAGTATTCTAAAAATTCTTGTGATAAAGAGATCTTATAATGCTTTCTACACACATATATAATTCTTAACAGTTGGATGCAGATAATTTCTTTTATATTTGCTAGGGATCTACATCGAAGAATGCATTCTTCGAAGTATATCTTTTATTGTTTTCCTATATAAAGTGATCCTTTTGATTACTAAAAAAAAAAGATTCGTTCGATGAAATTCAAATATACAACCCGCTTCTTTTTTTATCTTTTATAGATATTATGGATAACAACAATCACATTTAATACAAACAATGTTTGAACAATTGATTGATTTTAAATTACAATTGTATGCTTGTGTTAAAGGTTAGCATTGGGTTAAAGGTTAATTCTATTGAATACTTCTGATACTGTCTACATGTTTTTTTTATTAGCGATCAACTTCTCAATAAAATCTAAAAAATGGAATTATCTTGGCAAACATTTTTTCAGTTTTCGTCAGAAACTGTAAAGACTGGTATACTGGTGTCCAAATTAAAGAATCACTAAATTTTCATTGAAAAATTGTTGGTATTTAAACCGATAATTAATTACTAAAGACTCACTAAGTTTTTATCGAAAAAATGTTATATAATAATCTGTCCATGCTCATTTTAAAATGTGAAACTTCTATTTTCAGAATCCGTTGTTCATTTTTTCATACGATGTTTGCACATCATGTAATGAGTAAGTTTTCTTTCCGAAAACTTTACAAATTCAAACATCTACAATGAAAATTATTTTTCGAGACTGGATCTACTATGATCTTCAACACTAATCTGCCTTTTATAACAACTTGATATTCAAGTCTTTTTTACCATTTTATTCAGCTTTGAATAAAAAGTATGCCGTTAGCATTGAAATAATCCATGGTATGTCATCTGAAGTTACACGGTTGGACTTGTACTTCATGTATTAGTATATATACATATTTAGTAAGTGTATGCGAGTGTGAGCATATGCATTTGTATATGCTATGTGATTAGTGATCCTGTAACATCAGATATAATGGAAGATATATTTAATTCGGTGATTCTAAAACGGCATTTTTAGTTACAAGTATGTAACACGATATTGTATCGATATGAGAGAACGATGAGGAGGTAATTTTTAAACAATTATTCTCTAAACTTAAGGCAAAGTGAATTATAAAAAGCGACGCTTTCTTTCTAAATCGTAAAATGACTTGCGTCAGTTTTTTTCTTTTTTCAATTTTTTAAACATCGCATCGTCGTTGTTTCAGATATTCAATTAAAAGTTATTCTTATAGTATTCCTCGATAGCCGTAGTGTAGAATGTCAAAAGCTGCGAGTACAGCAAATTAAGCTTATCGATCAAAAATTAAGGTCATCAATTAAATATAATGTACTGCAAACATAGAATCCTGTGTTCTGAATTGTGTACAGAATAATTTTAGATATAGAATTAAAATTGTAGATATGGAATAAGAAGATTGTGCAACAATAATCTCAGTCTTATTAGATATAAAAATTTACCTTCAATCGATGATATTCGAAGTTTTCCTTAGATAAACTTGAACTTTGTGAACAAATGTATCGTACAAAAGCTTCGCAGCTTTTTAACGAAAATATGTTGAAATTTTTGACATTTTATAAATATCTTCCGAGATGATCCGGAATTTACCAAGTTAGTAGTTACTGTTAAAAATAATTCCTCTATCTAATTAATACAAAACGTTCTCGATGTGACTCTCAATTGACTAATAATGAATATCTACCGTGGAAGATTCTCGTACAATAATAATTATAACAATATTCTTTTCATCTGAAAAGTAATGACAAGTGTAGAAAGACTATAAATAATATATATATGATACATATAAATAATATAAAATTGTAATAAACAGAATATTATTAAAGTTTTTCTAAATATATTATATTTAATTCTTTATATTTAATTCTCGGCGTACAATGTTTACATTTGCAATATTTAAATTGATTTTAAATACGAACGTTGAAGTAGATAAAATTGTAATAGAGAATAGATAATAGTAATTCCTCTACTGAAGCTACTAAACTGGACTGTTACAGAAATCTAAAATAAAGTAAATCACTTCGATCGTGAAAGCTTTAGAATTTTACAATTATACTAGTAATAAATAATTACGTCAATAAGAATCAATTAATTAACCCAGATAAACAAATTTATGCTATACTACACATATAATTGTGTCACTCCATGTATTATCACGTTACGTACACTCGTTTTGAAATTTTGCAATCTTTAACTTGCAACGCGATTTAGTTACCGATAGGTACCAACTTACGAAAACTAGATCATTTGACAATTATATCGCTATAAACCAATCTAGTTATAAATTCACATCAATTTATAAAATATTTAATAATTAATATTATCATACTAATATAATTTTATAAAATAAAAAATTGTAGCATTTAGAAACTTTTATAAGAAGTTTTTTTCCGAAGTATTTCAAATTTCATATTAACATTAATTTCTAAAGTTCAAATATATGACCAAATTTTTAACCAAAAATATATTTTAATAAAAAATAATTTTATTTTTTTAGATTAAAAGGTATTTAATATTTAAAATTGCCACTTTATAAAATATATACAATACATAGCTTTAATAACAAAAATATTTACTGAAATTGGAGATTTAATTTAAACATCATTTTCTATATTTTTTACAAATCTTAAAAAAAAACAATATTAACATTATTTTTGGTTTATAATTTAAACTTAAACAACACTAGTTATTTCTAATTTAATAAATTACATGCAGTAAATTTTATTATTATAATTAATTCTATATAAAAAATTTTGCCTAAAATTAATTTTATCTATCTTTTTAATATATATTCTTTCGAAAGTATTAGATGTATTGCATTATAATTCAAAATTTAGTCTCAATTATATGAAATACCAATAATAATTATTATTTCACGGGATAATTTATTGTAAATATTTTATTACTGGTTATATAAGAAATGTTCTGAAATTTTCATTCATATTAAGTTGATAGCATTGTATTGTCTATTGGCCAATCAGCGGTATTCTTGACACGCCCCTTGAATATTCGTTTTCGGTGACTGAATGCGGGTCAGAGAGTAAACAGTTCCAATAAATTTTTCATTGATTTTGTAGTTTTTATTAATTGATGGTCTGATTGACATTCACCAAATTCTTCAATAATTTAAAATGGTGAGTTTAATGTTTTTAATTTACTATTGTAATATTATATTTCTTCATTAATGACGTTAACCAATATTAATACTTTTGCTGAATAATGTTCATTATAACAAAGTCCAATTTTGTAAAATTTTTTAAAATAATTGTTACGTTAGAATATTTGTCTTTGTGGTACAAATATCTTAAGAAAAATTTTTATTTAACCTAAAATATAGCAAACGTCAAAATGGCGCTACCCAGTGACATAATGGGAATTTTGATTTTTCAGTTATTTAAAAAATTGGTTATTCGGTCATTTAAATGAATTTATATATTTTTTGTAAACTGGATAAATTTTTGTTAACATACATGAATCTTATTTACACAGATTATATTAATAAATATCTTCTAACATTTATTTCTTCTCTTTTTATTGAAATTAGTAAAAGTTAATTATTTATTTTGAATTTTATGTACTTTTTCGACTATTATATCATATACTTGATTAAAAATACGAAATTTTAAATCTAAAATGAAATTAGTATATGTTAAATTTATTTATAATAATACTAATAAATATATAGTATGTAGTATCTGATTTGTCAGTTTTATTACAGACATATAAAATTCTATTTATTAAGATGATTAAAGTTACAAAAAAATAATTCCCCTGATTGCAAAATTAAAAATTTAATTTAATTTTAATTTTAAAGACGGAACAGCAAATGGATTGTGCATTAGATCTAATGAGAAGATTACCACCTCAGCAAATTGAAAAAAATTTAAGTGATTTAATAGATCTTGTGCCATCTCTTTGTGAAGATCTTTTATCCTCTGTCGATCAACCCTTAAAAATTGCAAAAGATAAAGAATCTGGAAAGGACTATTTACTTTGTGACTACAACAGAGATGGCGATTCCTATAGGTAACTGCGGAAAAGTATTGTGCCTTAATGTTGTTATGTAGTTTTATTAATATTAAATAAATGTATATTGCAATTAAAATATTTTATATTGTGAAATTATGTTCCAGATCTCCATGGAGTAATACATATGATCCACCATTAGAAGATGGTTCAATGCCTTCTGAAAGACTTAGAAAATTAGAGATAGATGCAAATCATGCATTTGATCAATACAGAGAACTCTACTTTGAAGGTGGAGTTTCTTCTGTCTATTTGTGGGACTTGGATCATGGTTTTGCAGCAGTAATATTGATTAAAAAAGCAGGTGATGGCTCAAAGAAAATTAAAGGTTGCTGGGACTCAATTCATGTAGTAGAAGTTCAAGAAAAATCCAGTGGAAGAATTGCACATTATAAATTAACTTCTACTGCAATGCTTTGGTTACAAACTAATAAACATGGTTCTGGAACAATGAATCTTGGTGGAAGCCTTACAAGACAGGTTTGATACTGTTTAATTACTTTCTAATTAAATACGTTTTTAATTATTTTTTATATAATGCAGTAAAATTAAAATTATTTGAAGATAAAATTATTTTAAAAAAATTTGTTTTCTTAGGTTGAACAAGATGCCCAAATAAGTGAGAGTTCTCCACATATTGCTAATATTGGTCGCATGGTTGAAGACATGGAAAATAAAATTCGAAATACTTTAAACGAAATTTATTTTGGGAAAACAAAAGATATCGTAAATGGTTTAAGGTCTGTTCAATCTCTAGCTGATCAAAGACAACAAGCTGCCCTTAGACAGGATCTCGCGGCCGCATTGCAAAGGAGAAATGCCAATAATTGATCTTGTGAGGAAGATCAGCTTTCCTTCGATTTTGAGGAATGTCATTAAAAAAAGAAAGAAATAAAAAAGAAATCGTAAATGATGAAATTAAGATTCAAATTGTTACAGTTACTGTGACGTGAATTTTGGACAGTTTCCTGTGATATGCAGGGTGCAACGGTAAAGATGAATTTTTCCTGAAATATTAAAGAATTAAAGAAAATAAATAATTGAATACCAATTATTAATTATGTCAAGATTTTGAAATATTAAGAGACATTACGAGTGTCTGAATATATATATATATACATACACATATGCTTGAAGGTATGTAACACCCTAAGTTAATGTTTCATTTAGACTTCAAAATAATTAATTTATGATAATAGAATATATAGAATACATATTGACGTTCCAAGTATTTCATTTTTAAATATACCTATAATACTTGAATTTTACCATTCTGTGCAATCTTTCTTTTAATATTTTTACTAATTTAAATGTATTAAGCGTTAAATTATAAAACATCCTTATAAAATTGCGATACATTTTCATAGTCTTGTATATTGTTTATTGATTTTACAAATTGCTATATTTCTCGTCATATTCATCAAAATTTGATCTATGCAAATATATGAAATTTTCACATTAATGTTTTCTATGCAGTTTTTTATAAAAATTATTTTTTATCTAGTAAGCATATAATATCTAATGCTTGTAGGCATAAGTTATAAAACAATATTTTATACTTATATAGACGTATCTCATTTTTACAACGAATAAATTTAAAAAAAAAGTCAGCACAATCAAGATACATTCTCATTTTTGTGTTACATATCTTTGATGTTTTCCATTGTATACGTGTATGTAGTATATATACTGTGTTCATATAAATTCATGTCAAATATACATTTATATATATACGTATATATATATAATTATACAATGAAATATATAATTATAAATGTATATATAATACATTCATGTGTATATGTGTATATGTGTGTATATATATGTACACACATCATACATATATAATGGCACTCGTAATGTCTTCTTAATTACTAATAATTATTAATAATACGAGATATAAGAGTATTAATGTTTGAAAATGTAGGAATATTAAAGAGAATATTTGCGAATAAACTTCTAACAAGTTGTTCACTAATTTCCTGCCTAAGTACTCAATTTTACTAAATAAGTTTAAAATTGCATCAAATTTAAATTTATAAAAAATGTAAATGATTTCCAACATTTTTAATTAATTTTAACAAATGTTAATCGAATTTGGCTAAAAGTTGTATGTAAGTTTTATAAAATACCTTTTTATTTAACTCGAAGTATTTATTTAATATAATTAAATTTAATTTGCATTTATAATCAGTATTATTGTTAGTACCTGCATCATCTTTAATGTAACAGGAGGAAACTCGTGAAGAGTAAAAATTTTTAAACAAATATGAATATTGTGAAGGAAAAAAATGATAAAAATGTCAATTTAATTTTGATAATTTTAATTATCTTAAATGAATAATATTAAGTTAGTTAATAAGGTAAAAAAATAGCAAAATCATTAAGACTCGAAATTTCAATAATGTACTATTATAAGAACAACAAAACATCATCGAAGGTTGACACAAAAGCACCGACGGCTTTTTTTTCATTTATTTATCCATTTATCTTCCATTGATTTCCGCCGTATAAACAAATGCTCGTTGGTATCCATTTACTTATATACTTTGTCTGTATTTTTTTTTTAAATTTCATAATTGTGTACTTTCGTATATACTTGTGTATTTTCATATACTTTACCACTGTGTGTACTGTATATGTATCGTGTGTATACGTATTTGTTTGTCTATATACGCCAATGCTGGTTATTTTTTGAAAATATCTATATACCGACATGTATTACGATTTAATATTCTGCACATTAATTTAATACGTGCACAATAGAATTAAAGAATAATATTCCAAGAATATTTTAAAACTGAAATAATTACAATAAGTTTTATTAATTTAGATTTTATTTATTGCTACATAAATACTAGTAACTATATTCATCAATTACACAATTGATAATTTAACTTAAGTATTTGAGAGTTTTTATACTAAAGATACCTTTATATTCTCGAAATATTATTTCATATCTGTGCTTAAACGATTTATTTTAACTTATCATGTGTTTGAAAATTAATTTTAGTACAAATTATTAGAATTTAAAGGCTCGACCAGCAGTGGTGTATAATTAATTAAACCCAATATCGAGAAGCAGAAAAAAATGATTTCCGTCTCTCGTAGTTGATACGACCAGGAGGCCGATTGATTCGTTTTTTTTTTCAGTTTCCTTTTATCGATTAAATTCATTTATCTAGGTAGTCTTAATCTTAAATTAGTCTGCTTAGATTACAGTAGCTTAGTTGTTTCTTATCATTCATTTTTTATATTTTTTTAAATCTTCTTATATTTTCGTACATGGTATAGTCTGTTTTGAAATCGAGCCTTTAATGTAACTTAAATAGTTACATTGTAACTCAAACTTCAAGTCAGAAATCGAAATTAAGTGATAAACTTAAAATTTCAGAATTCAAGTTTGAAATTACCTTTAAAATTACATGTACCGAATTTGAAGTTCAAATTGAATTCCAAAATTTTGTGTTAGGATTTAAGAGCTCAATATTTACCGAGTTTGAAGTTTCGATCCTAATTTCAGAATATCAAAGTTTTGAAAATTGTTAAATATAAAATGGTCTTTCTACAAAATGGCTTCTAAATAAAAGCTTTAATTTTCACAGAAAATTAATAAAAATCTCTCAGATCTATGAAAAAAATTCAATTTCACTATTTTGAAATATGATGCAGTAAATTTTATCAAATCGAAATTAGAAATATTTTTTTTTAATTTAATGGTATTTAGTATTCAAATTATAATCAAACAAAAATTATAAAATTAAAAACCTTCAAGAATAAGTTATTATCAGATAAGGATTTTGGATAAATAACAGATATTAAGGTTTCTAGTAAGACATGAATTTCAATAGCATAGAATGCTAATAAAAATTAGACAGAATTATAATTATATAAAAAAAAAATTCAAAACCAAAACAAGATGTTAATTCTAAATTAAGCTGAGTGTTCTAAAACATATAATCTTAATAAAAAAAGATTTAACGAACTTGAATAAAGGAGAGAAAAAAAAAGACAGAATCCCAAACAAATATAGGGTATTATAAGAATTAAAATTCTATACGTTCTCTATACGTTCATATAGAATTGAGATTTGACTATAACAAAAAATTTAAATGAAACTTGTAAAGGAATTGAAACTTCAATTAAAATAGAGAAAAGGGGTTAATGTAAGGAAACAAAATTTTTAAATAATTAGAATTTTAGAAATATTGGAATTTCAATAAAATCATAGTTTCAAATAAAATTATATATTACCACTGAGATGTAATTGAAATTTCAATAGAAATAAAATTCTAATCACGTTTTAGAAATCACAAATTAAGGCGAAGTAGTCCTCTTTAAAAATTTTCCACTGTCAAAACTGCCTTTTAATCTCAACATTTTAAGCCACCAAAGACATTCATTTTTTCCAAGGTCTAAGCTGATACTGTTTCTTGGTTTATTCTCTTTTTATTTGTTTTCTTTTTTTTATTTTTTTGCAAGTATTTCATTATTTGTAATCCTCTCCTCCCTCACACTTACACGCTCACGCACATTATTTTTCTCTTCCTTCCCAGTTTTTTAAATTATGTGTTTGCCTCTTTCCTTTCCCATATTATTTCTTTTCCCTTCTTTCACTCTTTTTTCAAGTGCCCCCCCCCCCACTCTTTTCTTCTCTATTTGCTGTTGGTAGTAGTCCTTATGTTAACCATTGATCATCTTGTATTGTATCTTAGGTTTCTCTTAATAATATATTAACTGTGTGTGTTTTGTTTTTTCTTTAATGTGATGGTGGAGTCTGGACTGAACACAATTATTTATCGATGGCAGTGTTAGTTTTAATAGCGATCACAACTTCTTCACCACATGCCTTCAAGACGGTGCACTAAAAAATAGAATATTTTTCTTTATATTTCTAATATAAAAAAATTGTATAAAATACAATATAAAATATACTGTAGAAGATAAATATATATATGATACATAGTACAAAGTAATTTATTAAATAATCAATGCAAAAAGCATAGAAATTTATGAAAGTTCTAAAATATGAACAAATATAGAAAATAGAATAAAAATTGAACATAAATAAATACTAGTAAATATATTTTTATTAGCTTTAGAATAAATTTGCATAAAAAAATATTTTATAATTAACTTTTATTTAATTTAAGTACTCACAAGAAGCTCCTTTCCAGCTTCATGATCAGCACGTAATTGAGCACCCAGTTCACCATCAGGAATTTTTAAATCTTCACGGAGTTCACCATTATCAGCCATCAGGCATAAATAGCCATCATCAGATATGTCTGCTAGCTACAACATAAAGTCATATTTGACTAAAAAAATATATGTGTTAAAAAAACACTGTTATTACATAAGACAATTGAAAACAGAAGTTAGTATTTTACATTTATAATGTCACATGATAAAAAGAATTTACATTATTACACAAATGATTCCAAATGGCATTATTTTATGATGATACCAAAATGATATTAGTTTACAATGTTAATAAATAACTATTTCAATAAATAATTACTACAGAAATATAAAATTTAATGTAAATAATGTGTACAATATTTTTCATATGAAATGTTATTTTAATGTAAAGTGATTTTACAAAAGTATTTTTTTGTACCTGATAATCTTCCCGCTTAACAAATGGCACATCCATGTTGTGCGTTGACGGACAAATATCTTCATACTTTTTTGAAGTGAAAATATCAATGCCTACAAGATGTACTTTAGCATGGCCATGTTTTCCTGTTTTAGAAGTTGACATTTCTACAATTTTGCATGGCCGAGATTTCAGCATGACAAATCCGTTTTTACGCAGAGCCGAACATTGCATCGGGTATGTTACAGAAGCACCTGAGTCTCCAGTCTCAAAGTGAGTATCCTCTATGTCTGCCATTCTTAGTTTCTGTTATTCTGAAATAATTTAAAACAAATAGAGAATTAAATTCAAATAAAACATGAATATCATAATTTGAAATATTTAGTAGTAAATTAATAATTTACCACTGCTTTGTTGATTTGTTAAAAATTTAAGTAGCATACAGAAAGCATTTTTAAATATTTTGTGTCTTTAAAACAATTAATACTTTCCACTAATTTACATTTTTGCACATAAAATGTAAAATATATTATGTTTATGAGTATCATATACTTCTTTTAGAAATTAAACACTAAAAAAGAATAAATCAATACAAAAGAAGGAAAAAAAATTTAATATTACACTTTATAAAAAGAATTAATAATGTAATTAATGTTTTATGAAAAATATAAAATTATTTTATTTTTTAGTATAATACTAAGAAATGACATTAAAATTTATAAGAAAACTAAAAAATTGAAACTCTTTCTAAATTGTTTTTCCTAACTTTTAGCAAATAAAATGGTCTGGTAATATTATTACTATTATTAAATTTTACAATTGTAATAAAAGTTTAATCATATTAAAATTTTATGGATATTACGTCTCCAATGAAATCACTGTATGGAATGTAAATTATTTTCAATAAAAAATTAAATTCTTAATGAAAAATTAATAAAAGTCAAAATTGTTATTTCCAATGCAAATGAAACCTCCAATATAAACATAAGTAATTGATAAGCTTTTACAAAATATAATGTTATATGATCTAGTATTTGATTATATTTTGTAAAACACTTACGTAAAAATTATTTATGCAAAAATATGACAAATACAAAAACCTATGTAATCTTTCACAATATGTTTTGGAATATAATATTTCAAATGTATGCTGCTACAATTTATTTTTTTCAAAATTAAAAAGCATACTGAGACTTTTAATGCTACAATCTAAGTGTACTTCAAATTATAAACAACAGATTCAAGCAAAACACACTGCATAAAAATTGCTCAGAACATGTTTCATTGCATGAAATGAGATATTCGAAATCGTAAAAAAAGCCAAGTGTTTTTGAAATATTGTAAGTAATAATGAAAAAGGGGAGACAACTGAAACATCAAGTGCGACAGTTAGTGCTAGGAAACGTTTGTGGAATAAACGCAAAAAGCATCGAAAGAAACTATCGTGAAACTCGATCAGAACGAAAATGAACACGTTGTGCAAGCACAATCTAACCAAAGATTTTAACTCGGCTGACAGTTCTCCAGTTAACGAAGCCTCCCTATAAAAAATGACGTGGAAAGCCTCGCGAAAGTCGAATTACCTTCGAGGGCAAGTTTACTACGGTTTTTTCACCGTTTTCCTTAAGAAGATGGCGCGAAAAGGATTGCGTGCGGTTCGTCGTCGAAATTGCCGACTCTCATAAAACGTTCAAGAAATTACGGATACGTTCTAGTCTCGAATATCGGCGTTCTTCGCTCTCGGGATTTTTTAACAGCGTTTTGCAAACGTTTTGCAAACTTGTTCGAGTGATCACAAGCCGATCACCAAGACTCACCGTGAAAAAAGAAGAACAGACTGGAGATACTCACATGTGATCAAAATGGACACTCTAACCAGAAGAGTTGGCTGCGCTTGCGCGAACCGCTAATCGGCGACAGGGGGCCACTCGAATAGGTCCACGGATTCCGACTGGGAGTGTTTGTGGGGGTAAAGTTAGATGAGAAATTTCATGCGTTGGGAATTTAGCGTAATGCGCATGCGCCATTTTGCATGGTGATTTGGAAACTTGGTTAAATTAGATACTAGATGCGTAACAATATCATTAAAATTTCAATCACGAAAAATAGCATTTAATTATTTACTTGTTTAGCTTCATAACAGCAATAATAATTACGTGGCATTAGCATTTTAAAGTAATATTATGTATATTCAAGCGTCGTGTGCTCATTTGTACGTGTACAAAATCGTTCATTCAAATCGATTCCCGCGAATATTTTCGAAATTACTAACACTTGACAACGAGTAATACTTCAGATAAGCTTTCGAATTTATTAAAATTCGCAAGTTCAACGCCATTAAACCATTTTTCACGAGAATATTCGAAAAAGGAAGATCATGATGGATCTACTACTTTAAATGATAGAACTTACAATCTTTTTTTGGTATTAAATTTCTAAATCATAAATGGACTGATATAGATGCAATAAATCTTTCTAATTAATTAAAATAGTCTTGGAATAGTAAGTTGTGATTGTTACATTTATATAAAATTTGTTAAAAATAGTAATTTATTACAAAGTTTGTAACATGAACAAATATAAATTACACTGAATGAATTCCTTTAATAAAAGCTGCAACTGATGTAATTGGTATATCTGGTAGAATACCATGTCCTAAATTCGCTATATATCGAGATTTACCAAACTTCATTACCATATCTCGAGCACGATCGGTTATTTCTTGCTATAGAAAAACAGATATCTTCATTAGTTCAATAAAGATAAAAAACAATTACGTATTAATGATCTTAAATATAGTAATATTCAATATGAAATTATATAAACCTCAGAAGCATATAAAGCACATGGATCCAAATTTCCTTGTAAAGTAATTTCAGAACCAAATCTTTTTCTTGCTTCAATAGGATCAACAGTCCAATCTAAACCCAATACTTCATACGTTTTAGACTTTGCCAACATTTCTAAGGAATTCATAGTTGCACCTTTAGGAAAAGCGATCTAAAATTCATCATTCTTTAACACCTTAAACTGAAATAAATTACAGCATATATATTGCAATATTTATTTACCATTGGTACTTCAGGGATATTTTCTTCTTTTAATCTTTGTCTCACTTTGTCGCTAATTTCCTTCAAATATTTAAATGAATAGTTTTCAAATAATTCATCATTAAGGAAATCACCATGACTTTCAAATACTTGTAACAACTGTAACAGAAAAGTTAAATTATACTTCATTAATTACCATTAAAATTATCTTATTTCTCTGTTTTTTATACTTGTAATGTTTGCTCAATAAAAAAAAAAAAATATATATATATATATATATATGTACCTGTGCTCCAGCTTTTACTTGCATTACAAGATAATCTATTATGACATTTGTAATTAATTGTAAAAGTTTGTGAGAATCTTCTGGATATTTATATAACCATTGTCGTGCCTTTGTCATTGTTGAACTACCCCCACCTTGGGTCATGTAGCTCATTAATGTCCACTATCAATTTATATATATAAATACTAGAAGTATTTGCCTTGTACTATGAAGGAATTGATTTACTTACTGGTGCACCAGTAAAACCAATTAGTGGTACTTTTCCTTCTAATTTGTGTCTTGTTAAAGTTATAGCATCTCCTACATATTTTAAATCCTTCTTTACATTTGGCTTAACTAATCTAACTAAATCTGTTGGATCCTTCAGAGGTTTAGGTAAAGTTGGTCCCTGTATTTGATCATAAAATGTTATTAAAAACTTTGTTTAATATAAAAATAGGTAAAAATTAATAATAGAGAGAAAAAAACAAACCACTCCAGGAACCATTTCAACAGTTAAACCCATTGCTTGTGGAATAACTAAGATATCAGAAAAGATAATGCTAGCATCCAGATCAAATCGTTTTATAGGTTGTAAAGTAACTTCACAAGCTAAAGCTGGTGTTTGACAAACAGAAAAGAAATCATGTTTTGATCTGACTTCTTGAAACTCTGGAAGATATCTTCCAGCTTGACGCATTATCCATACTGGGACTTGTTCTATAGATTCTCCTTTTGCAGCTTTTAAGATCAAATCATTTTTTAATGGTGGAAATTCCATTTGTGTCATTATTACTTAAAAAAGATATTAATGTCTCAAGAAAACTGAAATTTATAGTAAAATAAAATGTTAAATAAAATTATATATATAAATATAGACTAATATAATATAATCTTAACTAATATATTTTGTACAAATATACGCAGTTATTTTTTATAATATTTTTATATTTTTATAAAATTACTTGTCATGATGTACTTACAAATTCAAAAATATAAAAACGTAACAATAAATAAATACAATATAAATTACACAATTTTTTTATACTTTTACTATTTTTTATCCATAAAGTATACAAATCAAATAGTATAATATTCTAGCTTAAATTTTAAAAAATATTTTTATGTAAAATATTTTTTTCTATTTCATTAAAATATATTACAAATAATAAAAAGATGAACTGGTATGAATTGCACTTTTGCTATAAACTATCTATCTATCTATTTATATATATATATATATATATATATATATACATACACATACAGCACACACACACACAATTTTCAACTAATAATTTGGAATGAAACTTATCTATAAGATTATATTTTATGGTTAATTTAACCAATCAACTGTTTGCAAATTTTAGGCTAATAATTTTAGTTCCAATTAATTTTTAAGATTTTTCGCTATTATATATTTAACATTGAAGATTACGTATAAATTTTAACATTACATTTAGGGCTAAAAAGAAAAACAAGAACAAATATTCTTTATGTATATTGTATATAAATTCTAGTATAAATTGTACTTTATATTTTGACCAATTACGTTTGCAGAATATTTTGAAAGCGAGAATGTGGCGCGTTATAACACGTGAGAGATTTGTTTTCTGCCTTACTTCAGTTTTTTATTTCAAACTGTAGAGATTGGTGTGAACAAAAAGCATCGGATTTTATGGTTATGTAGTTTGTGAATTCGAAAAAGAAAGGTAATAACTAAACTGATTTTAAATATCTTCAAAGATGGATTTTCTGGAATATACTGATGTAATTGCTGAAGTTAAAGGAGCTATGGTAAGAATATATTAATTTATATAACATTAAATTTGAATGGTAATAATTCAGGCTAACTTAGTTTTATATTGTACTTTACAATATGATTTCAAACAAATTGCATTTTATTTTGTAAATAGTAAAATTATTAACGAAAATGTTTGTAACAATTCATTAAATATTTTGTGTGATAACGAATCATATAAAAAATAGAAATTTCTTTATAATTGCACTTACATATGATATTTTTATGAACAGACACCTGGACGATTGAAACTTACGGATCAACATTTGATTTTTAAAAATCAAAAAACAGGTAAAGTGGAGCAAATTTCAGCGTCAGATATGGAAATGGTAAATTATCAGAAATTCATTGGTACCTGGGGTCTTCGAATATTTCTCAAAAATGGAACTTTACATAGATTCCGTGGATTTAAGGAAGGTGTAAGTAATAGTTTTTGATTAAAAATCATCTTTTTTAACTGTAGTTTCATAGCGAAATAATATTTTTAGGATCAGGAAAAAATTGCAAAATTCTTTGCACAAAATTATAAAAAGGATATGCTAGAGAAAGAACTTAGTTTAAAAGGTTGGAATTGGGGCACAGCTCGGTTTAATGGTTCTGTATTAAGTTTTGATGTCGGTCATCATACTGCTTTTGAAATTCCACTGTATGATGTATCTCAATGTAACACTGGTAAAAACGAAGTCACATTGGAATTTCATCAGGTGATTATTAGTGATATAATGTGTTTAACATTAAAGTTCACTAATATTAAAATCTTCATAAATTTTTCAGAATGATGATGCTCCTGTAAGTTTAATGGAAATGAGATTTCATATTCCTATCAGTGACAGTGCAGATCAAGATCCAGTAGAAGCATTTCATCAACAAGTTATGGAAAAAGCATCTGTCATCAGTGTTAGTGGAGATGCCATTGCAATATTTAGGGAGATTCAATGTTTGACACCTCGGTATGTATTTGTACTTAAAGAATATATATTGAAAAAATATATTAATATAATCTCTTTCAGTGGTCGTTATGATATAAAGATATTTCAATCATTTTTCCAATTACATGGTAAAACTTTTGATTATAAAATTCCAATGTCAACTGTTTTAAGACTATTCCTTTTACCACATAAAGACAACAGACAAATGTATTTTGTGGTAAATATTTTAAAAATTATTTTTATTTTCTTTCATTAACTATTTGATTTATTATTATCGTCAATACTTTTTATTTAGGTCAGTTTAGATCCACCAATTAAACAAGGTCAAACTCGTTATCACTATTTAGTATTATTGTTCAATCAAGAAGAAGAGACTTCAATTGAATTACCTTTTTCTGAGTATGTATCATTTACTTTCTTAATATAATAAAATATAGATATATTATTACATATTTATTATTACAGAAAAGAGCTAAAAGAAAAATATGAGGATAAATTATCAAAAGAATTATCTGGGCCAACTTACGAAGTTTTAGGAAAAGTAATGAAAGTTATTATCAATAGAAAACTTACTGGACCTGGAAATTTCATTAGGTAAGTCTTTTTACATGGAAATATTGTACGTGTTTTATTTCTAAATTTCTAATTTTCAGTCATTCTGGGACACTTGCGATTAGTTGTTCGTTTAAAGCAGCTGCAGGTTATTTATATCCTTTAGAAAGAGGTTTTATTTACGTTCATAAACCACCAATTCACATACGTTTTGAAGAAATTGCATCGGTAAATTTTGCTCGTGGTGGCGGCTCTACCAGATCGTTTGATTTTGAAATTGAATTAACTAGTGGTGTTGTTCATACATTCAGTAGTATTGAAAAAGAAGAATATGGAAAACTTTTCGATTTTATTACTTCTAAAAAATTACGGGTTAAGAATAGAGGCAAGAGTGTAAGTATAAGTCATTAATGTAATTATAATTTCCTAAGTAATTGTATTATATAAAAAATTATTTATTTTCATAATAGGACAAATTGAATTATGACAATGACTTTGGAGATAGTGATCAAGAAGATGAGCCAGATGCTTATTTGGCAAGAGTTAAAGCAGAAGCAGAAGAAAGAGATGCAGAGGAAAATCAAGATTCTGAAGAAGAATCTACTGATGAAGATTTTAATCCTAATCAGGTATAATTTTATCAAACTTTTGCAAAAATGTACATATTTTTTATACATATTATTTTAGGATGAGAGCGATGTGGCAGAAGAATATGATAGTAATCCAAACAGTTCAGAAAGTGAAAATGAATCAGATGCTTCAGGAAAAAGTCAAAAGAAAGAGAAAAAAGAAAAGAAGGAAAAAAAATCAAAATCTGCTAAAACTGTGGTAAGTATTGTATTTTACTTGTATTTTCATATATATATATATATATATATATATATATATATATATATATATACAATATTTTTATAATTTATGAGAAGGAATTTATAGTATTAATAAGATAATTTATTAGGATATTTATAGTTTATTAACGTGTATTATCTCATTTAGTCAGAGAAGCCTAGAAAACCTAGAAAGCAAAAGAAAGAAAAGGATGCAAATAAACCTAAAAGACCACAAAGTGCGTTCATGATGTGGTTAAACAGTAATCGAGAAAAAATTAAAGCAGAAAATGCTGGTATCGCAGTTACAGAAATTGCAAAAAAAGGAGGTGAAATGTGGAGGGAATTAAAAGATAAATCTGTAAGACTTGTTGTGTATTCTTTCTTGTAAAAATTAATTTTTATCTGTTTCCATAATCATTTAATAATATACTAATTATATAGGAATGGGAACAAAAAGCAGCAAAAGCAAAAAAAGAATACATTGCGTCAATGAAAGAATACGAAGCTAGTGGTGGAGGCGGAGGAGGTGATAAAGAGAAAAAAGAAAAAGGAGAAAAGAAGAAAAAAGAGAGTAAAAAAGAATCTCCCAGTAAGCTTATGTCAGGAACTAGTTTTAAAAGCAAAGAATATATTAGCGATGATGAAAGCAGCAGCGATGAAGATAATAAGGTACATTAATAAATGATAAAAATTATAATTTATTATGTTATTATTATATATTGTATTTTTTGTTTTAATATTTATTATATTACTTCTTAAAAATATTCCTATAGAAATCAGAAAAGAAGGTCTCAGATGAAGATAGTGACGAAAATAAAGAAAAAAAAAGGGGAGACAAACGCAGTGCGGTAATTTTATTATGGCATTTATATTAAATTTAATAAATATTTTTTAAAATATATTTTAGTACATATGATTTTATTATAGGAGGATGATGACAAAAAAGTAAAAAAAGGAAAAAAAGAAGAGTCTGATGAAGGTAGTGATGAAGAACCTATTGAAAGTACTCCACCGTCTAGTGAAGCTGAATCTAAAGACAGCGACTAATTCTAATTTAATTATTTTCTAAATTACTACTTAATTTAATATTTACCTATAAATATATGTATTACTGAGTGTTTTAAAATCATTAAAATACGTTCCAAATTCATAGTTTTCAAATTATTTTTATAATAGACTTGAATATTTCTATTTGTCTAATTTTGATTTATTAGAATTTTTTTTTAATGTTTTTAAGATAGTTATAAGATGTATTACTATATTTATAGTTTAAGCATTGACAACAATTCGTAATTATAATCTAGAAGAAAAAGCATTTCTCTTATAAATTTAATAATAATAAAATGATGTTAATAAATGTTCTTAAAAAAAAATGCAAAATTTTCTTTTCCTTTATAATCAGTACTTTATAAAAATATTAAAATTTTTATAGTAGGATTTTGTGATAAACGGATATATTATATATTATGTAGCATTTGTATTATATATTTTATCTATGCTAAAAATAGGTTAGGTTTAGTCAAAACATATACCTGTTTGTATACTCGACACGAAGTTTGTGCGTACTCGAAGAAAATATTAATTTCTATATTATATCTTGAATTAGGTATTATAAATAGATAGATATATTATATCGCTGATATCTTATAGAATTACTGAGAAAGAGAATATTTATATATATAAATTTAATATTTTGTGAAAATGGATATCAGAGAAAGTACAGGATTTTATGATTTATGTGTGAACGTACCAGAAAACAAAATACAAAATTTATATCCTGTTTTATCAAAATTATGTGAATATGGATTTAAAACAATAGCGATAAATACTGATATAGATGAAAGTGTTCTTGGAACAAATAAAAAAAAGAAGAAGAAAAGTGGTGATAGTGAAATATCACAAGGTATTGTTTTTGAAACAATTGACATAGAAAACATAAGAAAAGAATTTGATGGAAGATTGAAGATTTTTAATCGAATTACTTTTTTCTGTTCTGATTTTGCCAAGACACATATACTGAATCATTGTTCTAGTTTGAAAAAATATGATTTATATGCTTTTGCCCCAAAGACACAGAACGCTTTACAATGTGCATGTACTCATTTGAATGCAGATATAATTACACTAAGACCAAATCTTGTGTCATTTAAACTTAATAAAAAATTATACGATCAAGCAATTGAAAGAGGAATACATTTCGAAATACAATATGTAGATCTATTAAATGTTGAATTTAGAAAAACTACTATTCACTATTCTCATCTATTTCATACATATGGGAAAAGTAAGGTATTCAAATATTCGTATAATATACATTTTATTCATTAAACAAAAACAATTGCTTTTAGCACTGGTTTATAATTATATGTCACAAAGCACCAATAATTATAAATTAATACCAATATTAACTAGTAAATAACAATGTCATTAACAAAAAAAATTTTTTCTTTAAAATCCATTTCTAAGTAATAAAAGAATTTCTAATTAAGTATTTTATTTATTCAGAATGTAATATTATCCAGTGGTTCCGATGACATTAAAACAATACGGAATCCTTATGATCTTATAAATTTGGCATGTTTATTGGGTTTGAATGAAGTTCAAGCAAAAGCTTCAATATTATATCAATGTAAAAGACTTTTGTTACGAGCAGGTAATATACAACTGAATGTAAAAGTATAAATTTTTATAAAAACGGAAGTAATTAAATGTAATTATAGAGTTATTTGTCTTTTTCCAGAAAGAAGACATAGAGGAAAAGCTGCTTTTATCATTAAAGATTGCACAAAAAATAGAAGTGTAATTGAAGAAGATTCACAGTGTGTAAAAAGATTAAAAGCATAAGTTGAATTTTAGAATGTTTTTATATTATTTTTTAAAATAATGATTATTTTGAATAAATACTTTTATATTAAAATATAGAATAAAAAGATAATTATTCACTGAAAATTGCTCAAATATAATCTTAAGATAATAGAATTCTGAATATATGTTTTATAAAAAATTAACAATGATAAAAGATTAATTGTTTAAACACGTTAAATAAAATATTTTTAAATATTAAAATTATAACCCTATATTTTGTTATTTAATATATTTAAAATAAAAGTAATTTTTTATAGAGAAATATATTTTTCTATTAAGACAAGTAGTAAAGAAGCAAGTATGGAAAAAATAATTATTTTAAAAATACTTCACATAACTTCATTTTTTAAATAATATTTTTGGCTTAAATGATCTGTTTTTTATACATTATAAAAACGTGCAACTGTTCTTGACGAAAACCTCCTTTTTTTCACATCGATCATTTACAAATTGCAATTTTTATAGATTTTATCTTATATACAATTATGTCCTACAAATCGTTGCTGATTAAAAATTTTATGTTAATGTTCTATACTAAAAATAAGATATGTACATAGCATATCCTTTATACTGTGATTAATTTTCCGGAACACCAAGGACACGGGTGGAAATTCAGTTCAAACATACAGGAATCTTTACAATCTTTTATCTCCGTCAAAACATCTAGAAGTTCCGATACATTTTTGTTTTCTTCTTGTGGATCTATGACTTCTTTTTTTTTTTTCGCAACTATAGAATCATTAGAATCTATTTCTGGAAGATAATTTATTTTATTAGATTTCGATTAGTTAACAATGTTAATTGATATAATTTTGTTAAATAAATAAAATTTAAGTTTCAAATAAAGTTTTACATTATAATTTACCTGCTTCAACTCGACATTCTGTTCCATTGGAATGTATATATTCCTTGCTAAGGAAGTCACTGACCAAAACTTTTAATTTATGCAATTGCTCTTGTTGCTGATTTCTCTGTTCAAGTAATTGTCGAAATACCTGTTCTCTTTCTATTGCTCTATTTTGTAGAACTGCTCTTTGCTTTTGATATAATGTTATATATTCTCCTACAAATAAAGAGATAATTTTATTAACATAAAAATAAAGCTGAAGTGTAAACAATTATTTAAAAACCATCTATTTGTACCTATTGTCTCGGTCTCACTTTGAAGCTGTAAAACGAGATGCTCAAGTTTCTGTTTTTCTTCTGTAAGCTCTGCAACTCGTTCCATTGTTTCTTTAAATCTTTGTTCAAGTTTTTTCATAGGTTCAGAAATGGTAATATTATTTTCGTTTAACATTTCTATTTGTACATTTCTTTCCAAATTTGATACATTATTATTAGTATTCATAGAATATTGATCAACTTCTGCACTTTTTTCTTTCAGTTTTTCCGTAAGAATTTGTTTTTCTTTTTCTAATTTTTCTATAGTAGCCTAAGACATAAATAATGTAAGAAAACTGTTTGATATTAAGGAAAAAAATGTTTTTACTTTCATTAAATCATTACTAGAGCATGTTGAAGTTCTCGTTGGAAAGTATCTGCGTGATGTGACTGTGCTTGATAGTGTTGTATTTGATCTGTTATTTGAGCATTCTGAAGTTTTTCTCTCTCAACCTCTTCAAGAATAGATTCTTTTTCTCTTAATTTTTCTTTCAATTGTTCCAAATCACTTTCTATATTATTTAATTGAGCATTTAACTTTCTTCCTATAGAACGCTCTGCTTGAAGTTGTTCAGTTAAATCCAATTTAGCATTACTCTTAAAATTATGTTAAAAATTCAAATAATTTATTTATTCTGTCATATCATATGTTTTATTAATATTTAATATTATTCTTACCAAAGAAACAAAAGCATTTTCCATATCAGTAAGTTGTTCCTTTAATTGTCTATTTTGTTGAACTGCTCTAGATGCTCCTAACTGTTCACTTTCAAGAGCAGTGACTAATTTTGTTACTTCTGCTTGTTGATTATTCGCATCTCGTAAATCATTCAAATTTTTTGTTAACATTTCAATCTGTGAATCCTATGAAAAGAAACTTTTTAATATTATAATCAACAATATTTTATATATTTTTTAATGATTTTAATTTTAAAATGTGACTTCAATTTGTAATTAGTCAGTAAATATATGAAATTTAAAATTACTTTTAATTAAATTTGTATTGTAAAAATTAATTAAAAAATAATACTTTTTCAGATAGTTCAATATGAAGTCTTTCTTGTTCTAATGTAAGTTCTACAAGTTCCATATTTTTCAGCTGATCTGTTTCATCTATTTTACTTTTACGATCTTCAAAAGACGATAGATTCTCTACTTTTTCTCTTTCTTGTTGTAACTGTCGCTCAAGTTCTGAAATTCTTTGCATATAACTTTCTTCTCTTTGTTGTGCATCTTCTATGATTCTTTTTTGTGTTTTTATCTATAAATAACATTTAATTTTTAAAAAATATCATTTTCCATTGTTCCTTCAAATTTTATATGAAGAATCTAAAAATACCTCTTCTGATAATTTTGCCTGCTGGGCATCTAATTGTTTAACATAATTCTGGTACTGCTTATTAGCTTCATCCTTTTCAGTACTAACAATTCTCAAAGATTCTTTAATTTGTGCTAATTCTTGCTCTAAAAGATTTATTGCATGCTTTTCTTCTTCCGTTGTTGTAGCAACTTTCATCTACGAAGACAAGAAAATTAAAGATCTAGATCTTACTAATGATAATGATAATATACATATGTTACTACCTGCTGTATTCGAAGTTCACTTAATGAAAGCAATGCTGTCTTTTCTTGAAGTTCTTGTTGCATAGCAATTAATTCTGTTTTTTTCAAATTCAGTTTTTGCTTCAATTCTGATGCCTCCAGGTTCAAATCTTCTTTTTCTTTCCTCAATTCAAACATTTTATTATTGACAGAATCATAGTCATTTTGTATTTGATGAATGTTTTTCCTTAATTCTTCATTATTATTTTTTATTGCGGATATTTCTTTCTCTAATTCAGCTATGCGAAATTGTGAATTTTTAAATTTTTTGGTCATTTCTTCAGCTTCCTCTAAAAAATATTTATTTTCCATTTATTAAAATTTTGTAATCACAAGCACATGCATATATGTTTGAAAAGTCTCATGAACTAGCAAACCTGAAGTTTGTCTGACACTTTGCTGAGCTTGATTAAGAGCAGCAGTAAGTTCTGCTTTCTCTGCTATTAGAATTCCAGTAGTCTGCGCATGAACTTGAAGTTGCTCTTTTAAAGGATTTACTTCTCGTGCCAATTGTATCTGAAATTCTGTTTCCTTTCCCTCTAATTTAGTTTCTAACTCTGAAATCCTGTTACGCTAATCAAATTATTAAAACAAGTTTGTTTTTAAAACAGTTTTTCAATATTCTTTACAAAACTTATATGTATACTTACAGCATTACTAAGTTCTATATGCAATTCGTTAACGATCTTTTTCTGCTCTTCCAAATAGGAACTTAAAAATTGATTTTGACATATTAAGTCAGAATCAAGGGATGTTTCTGCATATTCTGATTCATTCGTTAAAACATCTGCAACTGCAGAAGCCATCTTCAAAAGATGTTCTTTTTGCACTTTTGGAAAATCATTTAAATCCACTTTTTTTTCCATCTCTGGTATGTTCATTTCTTGTATAGTTTCTGTATTAGTAGTCTCTTCTATAGAATAATGCACTTTATCATGATTTATAGCATTTTCTGAAGTTGCTACTAAATTAACAGATGATACTTCGTTTTTTTGAAATTCTTGAACTGCAAACGTATCATTTTCTGGAATTTCTGCTGTGGATGCATTAGATATAACTTCTAAATGCGATGTGTCAGTTTTTACATTTTGGTACTGCAAATTCAACAAATTGATTTGAAAGATTATAAAGAGAAATATGGCTGTCAAAAGGATGCCAAAAGTAATGATGTATGAATTTGACTCACTTGTTGAGGTAATAAATTGACAGACTGATGTTTTTGTTTTATAGAAGCATCTTGATTATTTTGCATTTTACTTAATTGAAATTCCCTGAGCTAACAAAAAGAAAAAAAGTTTCATCAGACGCATGACTAGATAATGATAATGATTGAATTAAAACGCAAATAAAATAGCATTTGACACTTGATATAACCTAAATATTTAAAGAGATAAAAATATAGAGATGATTAAATTATTGCTGAAACGCACGAAGTTTTACAATATCATATGTATTAATTTTTCTACTAAAATCAAGTATTTAGAAATATTTGCGCAGCTGTCAATAATTCAAAACATTATACCTTTTTTTTAGCAGCCAACAGTTTCTCGCTTTTGCTTAAATTCATGTTGTCGTGTGACATGGGAACTAATAAGTGAAATCCTTGATTTTATTCTAGCACAAGTATTTACATTGTCATAATTAAAAATATTGTATTATTTGCTACCGAGGTTATCTCACACTCATGCCTAATAATCGCTATATCATCCATTGACTTAATTACGGTTAGATGGCTAACATTGGTTAAATTATAGAAGCCACTGGATTACGCCATCTGTTAAGAACTTCTATTATAAAAAAACGTACAATTTAGAAGATATAATTTACAATTTACCATAATTTAAAATATGCACATAAGATGTAATGGAGAAAATTTACGTTACATATTTATAATTTATAAATATATACATATAAATAACATTCTGATATTGTCATATATTTTTAAATTGTACATATTTTAAATTTAATAGTTTTGTACGTAAGAATATTTAAATATTAATAATAATTTTAATAAAATTTTATTTTGATTAAGTTTCGAAAATAAAGATAATTCATGTATGAGATTTAGAACGAAAAAGGGTAGGTAGAAAATTTGTCGAGTTTTTCGCTAATGACTGTAGTTATGTATAACTGTGAATTGGTGCGATGAAAATGTAAAATTGTACTTGTGAGAGGAATTTTCAGTTTATGTATGAAAATATAAAACGAAGGTAAACGTGAAACGCTGTATCACGAATTATTACTTTCATATGTCGCGAATTTTGTATGAAAGATTTATTTGAAAACATCTTGTGTAAGAATATCTCAATGTAATGTAACGATATAAATTATATTAAAAAGGACGTAAGAAAACTGATAATAAAGAAATTTGAGTTTGGTTATTAAATTCTTTGTTATAAAGTTTAAATCACCTTAAATTATCAATAGGCCTATATATTTGTTTTTATATTTCTTATTAATATTGAATAACTTACAAAGAATGAGTGATTTGAATATGCAAATATACCCATATTAAAAAATATATTAAACATTAAGAATTTTTTAATATTTTTATTTAGTGTTGTATTTCTGTTGTATAATGTTGTACATAATAAAATTAGAATGTTCTTTTTGCAGAAATCTAATTTCTTATAGAAGAGTTAAAAATGGGTGTCCCTACAGCTAAAAATCCTGAAGCTATGGATGTCGAAATAATCTTCGAGAGCCAAAATGGTGATGGAGATGTTTGCGACAAAAAAGATGCTGATCTTCAAACAATATATGATATACGCGAGCATGCTCGTCAAATAGAGAAAGCTGTACAGAGCAAAGAACCTCGTTTTATTTTAAGAGCTCTACGCACATTGCCTAACACACGTCGTAGATTAAATGCAAATGTGCTACGTGGAGTAATTCTAAGCTTTTATCCTAAACCCTGTGCTGAACGTGATGCACTATTATCGTGGTTAGAAGACTCTGCTGAATTTGAAGAAACACAGAAACTTCGTACATCTACTATGACTCCATTGCCTGAAATTGACGCTTATATTCATTTACTGGTACTTGTACGTTTAATTGATGCTGGAAAACATGAAGAAGCTGTTCAATGCTCGGAGGCATTGTTGCAAAAAATAATTGCGCAAAATAGACGTACAATTGATTTGATTGCTGCTAAGTGTTATTTCTATTATTCAAGGGCGTATGAACTAATTGGCAGATTAGATAAAATTCGAGGATTACTGCATTTGAGATTAAGAACGGCAACGCTTAGAAATGATTTTGAAGGCCAAGCTGTATTGATTAATTGCTTGCTGCGAAATTATTTACATTATAATTTATATGATCAAGCAGATAAACTTGTACTGAAGTCAACTTTTCCAGAATCTGCCAGCAATAACGAATGGGCTAGATTTTTATATTATTTGGGACGTATTAAAGCTGCTAGATTAGAATATTCTGCTGCGCATAAGTATCTAGTGCAGGTAAATCAATATTCTTTTTAATATGTAGATTTTTAATCAAAATATCGAAAGAAATAATAAAACTTGTGTTTTTTTACAGGCTCTTAGAAAAGCACCACAAAGTACTGCGGTAGGTTTTCGTCAAACAGTTCAGAAGCTAGCTGTAACTGTTGAGCTTCTACTTGGAGATATTCCAGAACGTCAAACTTTTAGACAAGCTGCTATGCGTCGCGCATTAGCTCCATATTTTCAGTTGACTCAAGCTGTGCGTTTAGGAAACCTTCAACGTTTTGGAGAAGTTTTAGAAAACTTTGGCCCACAATTTAGAGCGGATCATACATTTACTTTAATTCTCAGATTGAGGCACAATGTTATTAAAACGGCAATTAGATCAATTGGATTGTCCTACTCCAGAATCTCTCCTGCAGATATTGCAAAGAAACTTGGCTTGGATTCTAGCGTTGATGCAGAATTTATTGTTGCTAAAGCTATTAGAGATGGTGTAATTGAAGCTACCTTAGAACCAGAAAATGGATATATGCGAAGCAAAGAAACAACAGATATTTATTGCACTAAAGAACCGTTACTCGCGTTTCATCAAAGAATTACTTTCTGTTTAGACTTACACAATCAAAGTGTTAAAGCTATGAGATATCCTCCAAAATCATACGGTAAAGATCTTGAATCGGCTGAAGAACGTAGAGAAAGAGAACAGCAAGATTTAGAGCTCGCAAAGGAAATGGCAGAAGAAGATGATGATGGATTTCCTTAAATTATTCAGTTTTTCAATATATTTAAGTAATAAAATGATTTATCATGAAAAGCTTTTCATGTATCGCTTTCTTATATTTAAAATCATGTATACAATAAAAATTTTGTTTTCATATTATTAAAAATTTAAAATTTTCAATCTACGGAAATTTTATAAAATCGTTGTACTTTTTATAAGGACAAATAAGCAATGAAAGTAAATTTCAAGAATACAAGATTGTAAATACATTTATTAAATATCTCAAATTTAGTAAGATATAAATTTACTCCTATCGTAATATCAATTAAATATTATATACTAAAATAAATACTAGGTAATATTAAATATTATATAATATTTTAACACAGTCTTTAAAATATATGAGTTCCATAGATTATAATAAAACTGCAAATAATTTATATTTAATAAACTTTTTGTAGTACATACATAATTTTATATAATCTTTTTTTTATCTATTTATTCGGTAACTTTTTTATGTAATTAGAATACAAATTGTAGAAACTTCGAACTTCAATTGTGGTTTTATTAACAATGTATTAACAATTTGTTATTATTAAAAATTTGAGTTTATCAAATAATTAGATATAAAAACAAATATTCAAAAATATTATAAAAACACTCAGTCACACTCAAACTCACATAAATATAACAATATATCAAAGTCCTGAAAATTTTTTTTCTTGAAGAAAATTATTAGTTTTATTTTAATCCTTTTTTAGAAAATAATCCAAAAAAGATGTATTTCATTATTTTTTAAATTCTTTTATAGTAATTATTTAGCAAAATAAATGTTAGCAATTACAATTTTTCTCAAATAAGAAATTTTTTTAAAAAATATTTTTCTACAAGAAAAGAATTTTCTGAGAATATGAATCCGATAAAAAAAAGAGAAAAAAAAAACAATATCTCAATGTAGATATTTACATAGTTGTATCTTCATAAATAAAACTGATTTATAACTAAATACTTACAACGAATTATTCATTACAGTTTATGATACATAGAATCACTTTACAATATTTTTACTGTACAAAATTCTTCTCTTTTCTATTCTTTCCATTTGTACAAATCTAACAATCAACTCGTGAAAATATTTTGTAATTTATATATACTCATTATGCTGTTGTGAGAAAGTAATCCATTAATACCAGCATTAAATTTTTCAAATATTGATGATTTAAAAAATTGATAAAGATCTTTGGTCATTGGTTTCATGGAATACTGTTATTTTTTGGAGATTTTTTCTGAATTTGTTTTAATCATCAGTCTGAAACAAAATTTTTGATAAAATAAAAAAAAAATACCAATCTTCTATGTTTAAAAATATTACAAATTACAAATCCAAAAATACTATGTTAAACATTATCTATAAAATAAACACAATACAATACATGATTAAAAAATGGAAAAATATAATGTAACATATAATCTTGCCTTGTCTCACTTTAAGTATGTGATAAATCAATAAAGAAAGTAAAAACAATTTTCTGTTCACTAATATTTGAACACCATCTCCTCTAAGACTCATGTTTGGTGTCAGAAATTCACTTTTCCTATCATCTTCAATGTCACGGTAACCATGATGTACTTTTCCAAAACACAAAACATTCATATTCCTATGAATTCCTTTACAATCATATTCTTCAAAACCATCGCATTGGCACGTATTCAATTTTGCAGCCTTTTCTTGTCTTGTTAAGATATTTATCGAATTTCTACATCTAAAATATTTGCCTTAAAAAGTTATTTGTATAATTTGTATAGAAATTATTTTGTAACTGAATTATTTCTTTGCATTATATTTTATTTTCATATTAAAAAAAATATTATTTTACCGTCTAGTACACTTTCGTCCTTGAAACATACTCTTACAATATTTATTATAATATGTAAGTGCAGTTTGGCAAAGGGCATCTGCATTACAAATCCAAGTTGCTATTCTGCAGGATACCCTTGTCCTATTCATTGCCATTGTTACAGATGATCTGCATATTTCTACTCTTTGTTTTGATTGTAAACATAATTCATTCTCACATTCACACTAAATGACAAATAAAAATATTATTCGTTAGAAATTTGTATTTTACATTTGTATGTATGTATATATAGAAAATATAAATATATAAATAGATATAATAATAGTTGAAGAAGATAAGATAATGAAAGAAAGAACTTATTAATCTAAATTAAATTTGCTATCTTGATGATTTTACTTGCATTAAGAAACAAATTGTGTCATAAATATCTCAATAAAAAAATTATAATTTTATAAACATTATATTATTTTACAATTTATAAATATTACAATATATATCATTTATAAATAATATTTATAATATTATTTATAAATATTTGTATATGCTTCCAAATTTTTATCATCAACATATTCTTATAATAAATCTGTAACATGAAATATTAATTTAAAATATTCATTATTAGTGTCGCATCTTTGAATATTTACATTGACATGGAACATAATAAACAATATTTTTTTCTATCAAAAGCAAAAGTAATATAATATGTACTGTCATAAGCTCTTTGCCCTCATCGGTGCTTGTAAGAGCAATAAGGGCATGTTGGCAGGTCTCAGAACAATCATTGCCTTCGAGAACGGGTGCACAACCCGTAAGATAGTGTTGCAGAGCAGCGCCGCAGCCTGTTCTGAAGGCGCATTTTAGTTTTGCTTCCTCGCACTTCATTATCGAACTTTTCACTGTATTCCACATTACTGTACTGAACAATATCATACTCATCAAGAGTATGTTCGATTGATCGAACCAACGTGACATCTTTCTAAAACAGTTGTAAAATAATAGAAATTTAATCTCAAGAATCTGAAAAATCTGCGTTTCACTTTTACATGAATTTATATAAATAATAAAGAATATAATTAATAAAATAAAAAAATTAATAGAATTAATTAAAAAAATTAATAAATAATACAGTCTAATTCCATTTTATATCTGAAGATATATTAATGCAGCCTCTTTATTTTCACGAATCACTATGTACAATTCTGCTTACTAAGTAATTTGATAGCGTATATGTTTATCGGACGTTTCAAATGAATGTTTCACATACTATCTTAGATAATATTACTCGCTTTTATTTGTTATTTGATAGCGAAAAATATAACAGCGATGATGCAAAGAACAACATAAATAGCTCTTTGTATGATTTTTTAATTTTGTGTATGTTACGTAAGTTCAAGTGAAATTGCTTATTTTTTTACCTTTGTTATCAATTAATATTATCATCGTAGAATAAGTATAATAATCTGTCTATAATATTTTGTAACACTAATATAATAGTATACTATACCGTACTATTGTACGCATTATATACTGATTATCTGTGTAAAAGAAATGAATAATTTTATCTTATATTATTTACAACAATGTATGCCACTGGATATAACTTATAATCTTGGCTTCTATTCAGTTACGAAGTATATATTTGTGGATTCTTGTAACAGATGCATAACACGAAGAGATACTCTATGGTGTTCTTAAAATAAATTGAATCTCTGTCATTCGAATTAATAGTAACCTTTTGCTGCTCAATTTAAAAAGCCACAAATACCGCTAAAAATTGACATCCGTGATTTAAGTCTTAGAATATTAGAAATTTATTTTATTTCTTTTACGTTTTCTTATACTTCTAATGAAAAAATATCTAAATTTATTGAACTTTTTAATTTAATACTCACAAAATACTTAAAAATTAACACCATTTCTATTATATTCATTTTTCTTCCGTATATTATTTCTCTAATAAAAATTTCTACTTCTATTTCTTGTATCAACGTTACTCATAACAGGCTTATAATTGCATAGCCAAGTAAATCAACGACTAAGAAATGTTTATCTGTTTATTTGAATTATTAACAATAAATAATACAAAATGACTTTTGAAACGATCCAGATTCTTGTTCTTAAGTGGAGAAATGTGCTTTACATAGAATTGAAATACTTTTGTCTTATAAAGATCTATCGTGTTTTAACGTATCAAACGATTCAGATAGATCAGTGGAAAAAGCATAGAACATCGTTGTTACAATTTCTACCAGAACAACACGATTGAATATTTTCTCACTTTACTTTCTCTCTCTCTCTCTCTTTACTGCTCTCAACTGATACCAGTAAAAAAGCAGGGTACAGTGAAGGGAAGGGGTGAAAGAGAGCACGTGCGCGAGCGCGCACACATAGTGAGAGAAAGAGAGGGGGTAGATTCTACCTGTAAGCGCTTCATTGCCAGCGCTAGTGCCGATGCTGTTGCGCACCAGCCCCAAAATGGACCACCAAGACGTCGCAGACGTGGCAACGAGGGACAGATGGCCAGCCCTATAGACCTTCAGTGATCATCAACTTTACTTTACACTCAGGCTTAAATCTCGTTTCGAATGAACACGCAGCGAGAGAAAGAGATGTTGAAACAGTTATATCAGAATGCATGCTAATTTAATCGCTACTCTCGAGAATATTCAATCAATGCTTATGATCCTGTGATCTCATTCAATTAAAAGGCCTTAAGTTGATGGGCGCTGGAGAGAAATTTGTTTACGTGCAAGGAAATCATACTTAAACAAACAAATTAATTATGAAATGCAAATATTCACACAGAGATAAAAGTGCCATTTAATATTTGGGGAATAGGCGTCGTCTCTGTTGATACTGAATCATTGGAATGAAAACAATTAACTCTTTTTTTTCCACAGAACATTTATAGACTATCGAGGAAATTTCTGTGACTATTCATAAAGAAAATAAACTTATTTCTTTCGTTTGTATTACATACATTTTCGTATATTTTTTAATTTACTTTCTTCAATACAAATATTTTAGTCATCAAAAGTTTTACTGATGAATAATAATTGATTGCTATTAAAAAAAAGATGTATGAAGATTTTCTTATTTGTTTTCTTATTATTATCAAGGACGGATTATTATAATTTAGGTTTTAGTTAATGAATATAACATTGCACGTGTGATGATCATTAATATATTACGCAATAAAATATCAATACAGAATTTTAATTTGTTATGCATTCTTAACTATATTATTTACTGAAAAATATTTGTTTACTTTTGTACTTGTAGATTTAAAATATTATCACCTATTGCTAACTACATATGATAAACATAAATAAATAATATTTCAATTAATTCAATAATAATAAATTTTAAAATATTTATTCTTATTTATAAATTATACCGTCAAAATACTTTATCTATAATTCTAACATCAAAAACTGTGTTAAAAGCTTGTATTTAAAAACTTTAAGAAGTTCTGTATATAGATAATATGAATTATTGTGAATCAATGTATTCCTCCTTACGAATCGAATAAACAAACAAATAAATATCAATGTGTCTACGTCCCAACGATTGTTAAAAAATATTTACATAGAAAACAATATTTATTGAAACAAAACAAACAAATCTTAAGGTACAAACCTTACGAACAATCACATTGTTTTTTAATAACCTAGAGAAATGAAATTTAGTATCCCAGTCTAACAATCTAATCCGCCAACGAGAATTGCAATTCCGTGTCAAGAATTATAACACACTATGCGGAAAGAGAGGAAAAGAGAAACTTACAAACGCACGGTCACCGAGACACTACTTAGATTGAGTTGTGACTGTGACGGCTTGGCCCGCTGCGCCGAGAAGCTGCGCGCGCCGCTCTTTCTCCCCCCACCATTGATCACTGGCCCAGGACTGAAAGGATTACTGTTGGACTTAAGTCCCGATTAAAACTAGAACTCTGAACATCGTCATGCATCAAAATTTACAAGTATTATTATAAATTTTATTTTAAATATTATTATTTATTATTAATAAGTAGCCTATCCTAGAATAAAAATTTATAAAAATTACATAAGAACACTTTGTTTGTTTTACATGTACCAACACGTAATTTATATTGAAATAAAAAGTAAATTAGTTTTAAATTGTTTAATAACATAAAAGAAGTTGTTTCTTAAATTGTTTAATAACATAAAAGATTTCTCGAGGGAATTATGAAAAATTACAATTTTCTTTATGAATAGAAAGGAAAATGTTATTTTAACACTTTGTCATATATTTACAATTGCTTTACGCTATTTATCAAGTACGAAGTTTAATTTTACGAAAATTCATAACTTCGAAGGCTTGTTTTTATTTCGAGAGTACTTCGTAGCCATTGCTAGCTCTATCCTCCACCCACAGGGGTCCAAGATGCCCCAACCTGCTTGGCTGATTGAGACACCAGCCTGGTTCCAACACTACTCTCTTCACCCCCGCCCTCGCCTGTATCCTTCGCAGAACGACGTTGAACAGTCCGGCATTTAGATGCGTTCCGTTCTTTCTTACGTTTCTTCTTCTTCCAATGCCAACCTTCCATCGGGCTCCCTTTCAGGCCCCTTACTACTTCTATTCCCTACCACAAGCATTCGCTGTGTTGCTGTGACTCTCAACTCAATTCCGCTCCTTTAAACGAGAAGTGGTGGACAGCGGAGGAGATTAGTTGTTTGAGTACAAATTGAACCGGTTAATCTATTCAAGCAAGCAAGGAAGAAGCTCTGGAGGAAATAAAATCGTTTCTTCATTTCGTATATTATACATGAATTATACATGAAATTACGAAAATTTTGCTCTTAACCTTTTTGCTATTTTATTTCTTTGTTTGATTTTCTCGATAGATGAAACCAAAAAGAACCATTAATTAAGGGTTTCGTTGATGAAAAGCAGTTTCACGCATTACCCTTTTAATGAATGATTAAACAGGAAGATATGTATTTGTTTCTAGATTAACGTGTTGGTAAGCGCGCGTGTCTAAGTTTACTTAGGATATCCTAAATAAATGTTTTCATCTTCGTTTACACGGGATCGATGTTCTCTGTTGAAGGCCCTGTAAGTTTTACTCAACGAGATAAAAGATTCTTGACGGTTCTCAATCTGTTTAACAATTTGTTTGCTTGTTCTTTTTTATGACACTCTACATGGAAGTACGTGTAAAGCAGAAAAAATTCATAACACGTTCCGATATGAATTACGAGGATTGAAATTTCAAACTGATCAAACTGAGATAGCCATCGAAATTTGCTTCCTGTAATTCAGGAAATGCGATGAAGAGTGTAGATCAGAAAATTCTGATGCGGCACGAACAATTTATGGTACAATGAAGAAAGTAGATCGTCTAATATAAAACCGTGATACGAAAATGATAGCTCACGCAGCACAGAGATACAAATCTAATTGAACAACCAAATATTAATTCATTTTGATCGATAATATTACAGAAATCTAATTAATTAATAATCTAAGCATTTTAATTCGTAATGGACAAAAGTCCAATTCAAGACAAAAATACAAAATTTGTTTCATACTTGGTGTAAAATTAAAAAATTGTATTATATAATTACACTAAAAGCGATGCAAATAATGGTATAAATAAAATAATATTTATGTATTTAATTCGATACAAGTAATTATAATTTGGCAATCTTATTAATATAAGGATCGACATATGAAATGTTCATTAAAAAAAAAAAAATTCTATTCAACCTCTCTTCTTGCAACTTTTATCTATCACAATTCACTTTAGATTTTTTATTATTCTAAATTCATTTCTTGAAATTCCTAAAAAGTAGTCTCATATAATTCTATAATAGTCTATAATCAAACTGCGAACATTTATGTATCTGCAAGAAAACATGTACTTTTAAACATTTAGAAGTAGACAAAAGCAATAGACAAAATACGCACAATATAAAAAAAAATATTCAAAGTGAAAGTTATACACAAAGTTATAATATTTTACAAATAAAACAAATCTTTATGTAGATTCTGTTATGTTAATAAAAATGTAGATTTGCATAAAAGTCTGCAATCTACTTATAAGAATATAATAGGATGGATATACAGGAACAACTCATTGATAGTTAGAAATAAGTATTCCATACATCAAATCAAAACCTATTGAACACACGCAATATTCATGATTGATATGAAATCTAATCTAGAATATATTAAAATCTTTACAAAGAGCAAGCAATATCTCAACTTTGAGAGCAACGCACGAAGAGTTAGCATGACGGTTTTTGCTCTCTGTCTGTCTTTCTTGTTTTCTGCCTCTATTTGCTTCTCTCTTTCTTTCCTTCTCTCCCTTCCTCCTTTGCTGTCAGTTTCTCTCGATGGTTTTTTTGATCTTCTCGAAGCAATTGTCCCAAGCGAGAACCCGGTTGAGGCAATAACGACCGCAGGCCCGGCCTATCCTGTACCTTCTGACGTCTTAATAAAGCAATCGTCCGATTTCTTGAAACCCTCCTTCTTCTTTTGCTCCGAGCCACGCTCCAAAGACTTTCGAAAGAACATTCTCTGCTTCGTTCAACATCACGTTTTACGGAGTACCTCTGTACATTTCGAATATCTCAAAAATAATACAATTTCTCATTTAACGAATTAATTATATTTTTTTTTTACGCAAGTATAGCTGATATACTTGCATCCTTATTATACTTACATTATGGTATTACTTGATTATTAGTAAATGAAGTTAAAGTTAGAAAATCTGTTATCTTTAAAAAAATCATATACTGGAGAAATATATACAGCTGATTACAAACGTAAATATAATTTTGTACGTTGATTTATGATTCCTAAATTATAAAACAATTAATATATATTCGAAAACTGACGAAAAATGTATTTTATCTAACGAGTTTTCTAAAGAGAAATTGAAAACACTAAAATTAATATTTATACTTTTATGAAATAATAAATAATATAAACATTTCTAACTCAATTTTTCTTTTTTCTTTTTAGTTCCAACAAATTGTAAAATAATTAAATTATTAATATAATTCATAATTGAAAATTTATCTTTTTATTAAAGTATTCATAAATATTATAGTAAACTTTACTTCTTTTTTTCTACAAATTAAAATTTCTTTTAATATTTATTTTTTTAATTACTTATTTCTTGAAAAATGTTTCAATTCTCAGCTGAAGCAAAAATAAGCTTCAAATCTTAATGAATTTTTAATTTCAATTCGATGTCGATTTAATACCTACTTCTCAAACCTCTTGCTATTAAGAGAGAGAGGGGGGGGGAGAGGAAAGAGCAAATATATTTAGAAGAAAAAGTGGACTACATATATGAGAATGAGTTGAAAATGTACAAATGAACTTCCGTTATTACTTTTCATTGTAATTATATTTTAAATAAAATTGGATTATTGTCAACTAGATTGAAATAGATTGTCAAAGTAAAAATATATAAAAATAATAATTAAATTATATCGATCAATTTCATTTTCCTTCGCTTTGTTTATATATTATCCAACCACAGTTTTATCATATAAAAAATTTTTTCAATGCAAATAAAACGACTGTATATCTTTATTCTATACATAATTTACAATATTTTTCTTTGTAAAAGAATATTTTAATACCTTTTTTTATCTATTAATTATAATTACCTTGCTCTATGCTGCATTATAATTACATTGATGCAAAATAAATGATAGAAAAAAATATGTTAATTAATATTGATATCTATTTTTAATATGGGTCTTCGAATTCTTTCCAATATTTCCAAATATTTTAATCAATATCATGCAATTATATTAATTATAACACGTCAATTTTATAACTTTAAAAAAAGATAAAGCTTGAAAATAAACGTTTGAAAAAATAGTCAGTTAATATAAGATCAATAATCCAAACTATTTTTTATCTTTTCTAGGATTAAAATAAACATAAGAAATTAATCAACTTAGTTATTTTTATTATAATCATTACAAACGTTAAATGCGAATTGCCATTTTAATTTCTTATGCACTAACACGCTGGAAAGGAAGCGAATGCCCCAATAAATAATAAATGAAACGGAGAAATAAAAAAAAAAAAAAATATTCAATGTGAATTATCACCAATAGCTATCCGATAAAAGAAATGGAAAATAGTATTTTTACTTTGTTACCATTTTAGTGGATGTTATCGGTGATACTGAAGTAATGAATAATTCAAACGGAATTAATGTGATTAAAAAGAAGGAAGTGACATTTACTACATTAAACTACAAACGAAATCTAAGACTAAAGTGTAACGAAACACCTTCGTAGAGAAACTCAACAAATATGATTCGAATAAGTGCAATAAGATATCTAATACATTTGGAAAAGAGCTTACTTGATTATTATCAAATTGATAATTCTCTCTTCTTGATATATACTATTGTACAGCTTTGTTGGAAAATAGAAGTGATTACCAGTTTCTTCTTTTAACATGACAATAAAAAAAGTAATAGAAGCTGGCCTTTTCTTTCTGTCATACATCAATAATCATGCTTTCTTCATACATACATACCAATATCTTGTTTTGTATAATATAATGTAACTGTACACGAAATCACTTACATGTCTACTATATACACTAAGTTGTTTCGGTTGCTTAATTTATTGTTTTTGAAAATATTTTTTATAGGTAGATTCAATCGAATCGATATTAACATAATATCGAAATAATAATAACATAATACGATAATAAGCATAAGCATGATGATAATAATAACAGTAATAGTAGTAGTAATAGTAGTAGTAGTAGTAGTAACAGTAATAATAATAATAGTAATAGAATATGTTAAACATAGATGGTATAAGAAATATGGTAGTATATTTTTGAAATGAATATTCAAATTCAAATGATGTTCAAATTTAATTGAACATTCGGTAAAAAATACATTTGTAATTTAATTCTGAATCGTTTCGAATAATGTTAATTGTTTATCTAATATTATCGTAAACTTTTTTAATATTGCTATTTTTGTACTATTTTTTTATTTGAGAAGATTTACAAAATAAGAAAACTTTGAAGAATGCGAAATATCGATACCGATCGAATTACCTAAAATTAATTTAAAATTAACTTAAATATAATGAGAACTTAAATAAATTATTTAGGAACAGTTCATTTATTATATCATACTAACTCATAATCACTTTCAGTTCGCTTTAAATTCTTTATATTCATTTCATAAACTTTAAATTCATAATTGATTCATAAATTCTAGTATAATGAATTAAGCTCACTCTTTTTGTTTTAATCTCATTTTTCTTTATACTTGTTTGACATAATGAAAGAACCATTCCTAATCATAAAATTTATGAAATCTACTTTTATCACTTAATCTAACATATTTACAATTACAATATCGCATCATTAGTATGAATTTTCATAAATTTCAAGGTACATATCGCGTAATAATTCATTTGTATTTTTTATACAGAATGAAATAATACAAACTGCGATCTTGGGAAAACGTGGACATGTTTTGAATAATATTCATTAAAATTAAGGAATAAGAAAAATTCTTCTAGAGAATACATAATATTAATGTGTTCATTCAAAAAATATATATTTGTAAAATATTTTTGTTAACTTTCTAATATTTTATTTTTAATTATACTAAACATTTGCAAACATGTAAATATATGAAATCTGTATTTTAAATAATTTGAAAAAAATTCAAATCTCTGCCATTTCACATTACTTATTATTATAAATTTCATAAATAATTCATCTCATAAAGATTATTTAATATTAATTGAAATTAGATTTTAAATTTTGTTCAGTTTAAGTTTAGCATATTTAATTTTTATTGAATTCTCTATCATTTCCACGTATTCTTTCATTTTTCAAACAATGTTCAACAACTCTGACACACCACATATTTCTTCAAACTACTTAATCTCAATTTGGCACTCATTTCCTTGCATCGTCACTGTCCTCCTCTGAACTGTATCTGAGCGCAGAATAAACATATTCTTGATTTGAATTTTCATTTTCGTCCTCCAATATTTCTTGTTGAATCAATATCTGATCCCCTTCAGCCACCATTAAAACAGCACCTTCTAAATCATCCAATTGCATGTTTTCCTCTCTCTCATCATTTTCATCATTTTCTTCTTCTTCGTCTGACTCATCAATACTTCCATTTCTTTCAATCTCTTCCATTTCTTCAATATCTCCATTCCCTTCATTTTCTTCATTTTCTTCATTACCGTCATTATCTTCAATCTGTTCACTATCCTCATTTCTCTCAATTTCTTCATTCTCGTCAACTTCTTCTATTACTTCATTTAATTCCATTTCATCATTTTCTTCAATTTCCTCATTATCCTCATTTTCCTCGTCATTTTCTTCGGTAGAGTTTCCATCAAATTCATTCTTCGCATCCTCAAAATCTTCATCGCTTTGATTCGCAAATGTTTCAGATTCAAGCTCTAAAGATTCATTATTAGGTAAGTGTTTTTCATATAGATTCACGGATTTTGGAGAGGATCCATTGCGAATCTCTGATAAATCACATATTCCCATTCCTTTCCCAGTTAGAGGCACTATAGAACTTAGTTTATGACCCATCGATTGTTCAGACATATTCTCAGAAAGCAAAGGCATCATGGGACTGAGAACTGGAGGTTCATCATCATCTGACAAATTCGCATCATGTTTCTGTTTTTCTAGAATAATGATAAAATATTTATTGATCGTTTTTTATGTCAAAGTACTTATTAAAAATATATACTAACAAGATCATATCATTTTGTTCGTTGATTATAACAAACTGAATTAATATTAATTAATTATTCAATACCTGCATTTTTAGATTCTTGAAGGTGTTCTAAGGCATAATGTTCCATATTCTTTTCATCAATTTCTAAATTATCCAGTTCTTCTGAATCTTCACTCTCTGAGTTGTAAGTAATATCTCCAGTTACTCTAGATTCATCCTCTGACTCATGTTCCTCTTCAACCTCAGTACTACTATCACTTTCCGATTCTTCTGTTTCTGCTTCTTCTGCTTCGGATTCAAAATCTCCTTCTTCCACTTCTTCAATCATCGCGTCATCCGCTATTAGACTTCCCTTTTGATTAAAATTTATTTTTATTAATATATATAAATATTTTCATTAATTGAAAGAAGTGTGTTATTTATTGCTTTTATAATTACTTACTTCTGCTTTTTCATTATTTTTCAATTGTTCTCCTTCTTCCGTTTTCGTATTACACGTAGTTAAATGTGCAGTTTCATCGGTAATATTTTTCCGACATTTTGGACACCAAGTACTAGTACCTGGATGACCGATATGAATACTCGTATGTAATAACAATTTACTACGAGCATTGTGATATCTGTCAAACATAAATTTACAATTATATTATATACAATTGTTATATTACAATTATTTATATATATATATATATTATTACATTACTATATTATACATATATAAGCACAAAACCGAGCATATAGTACCTGCCACAAGTTTTACATGTAAAATTATTTCCTTCAGTAGAAAGGATTGCTTCGTGTGCAGCTTTCAAATGTTCTGCTAAATCATCATAGTCTTTGCAAAGTTTTAGACATACTCCACAAGTTACTGCTGCTTCCGCTCGATGAAAACGAATTAAATGTTGCCATAAATGTTTTTTTGCAGGCCACTGTTTTCCACATACTTCACAAACACATTCTGTATTTGTTGATTCATCATAAACTTTTCTAGAATCCTTTCTTGAACATTTCATTGAAGATTTTGTCCTGAAATAGAGTCGTATTATCGTTTATAGCTTAAAATTAAAAAAATATTAAAAAACAAAAAAAGATTATCTTGGATTATCTTATACAGCATTTACCTCTGATTAAGTGGCATAAGATTCGGAAGAGGTCTCTGACCTGAGAGTTGAAGATTTATATCTTCAAAAAGATTGAAATCAGGAATATTCAAATTTGATGTGGGCTCCTCTTTTTTAATTTGATTATTATTTTTCAAAAATTCTTGATTATCTAACATATCATTTCGTTCTTCCTACAAAAAAATACTTAGATTAATATAAAATTAAAATGCATTAAACTTTTGCCCAGTAATGTTACTTACGCCTTTTCGTACATTTTTTCTACAAGTTGCAATATGATTCCAATATAATGTTTTAGTACAAAATTGTCTCCTACAATTTTTACAAAAGAAATTCATTTTGCTACGCATTCTTCTCTGTTCATCTTGTTTCAATCTCTTAAATATTCTTTCTGGATCTGTATTGTGCATATTACGATAATGTTTTGAAAGTGCATCACTGTTCACAAACATTTCTGGACACATTTCACAATCATAAGTATCAGTTAAGGATCTTCTTCTTTTTGAATCACTAGAATCTTCATCACATATATCTACTTCATACTCTAAATCCTCTGGTTCTTCTTTAACTATTACATCAGGAGACTAATACAGAAATAATTATTTTATATTGAATTATATAAAACATAATTTTATCATTATTTATATTAAATTTTATAATTATTATAATATAATTGTTAACATACCTCTATTTCGAAATCCTCATTTTTTGACCCAATATCCAATCTATGCTCGAATAATGCAAGCTGATCTTTGGGAATATTATGTATTGTTTCATAATGATCTCTAATCGCAGAATCTTCAGTGAAAACAGCTAAACATTGTTTACAAGTCCTAAATACTTTTCCATGACACTTTTTAGTATGATCAAAAGCTTTCCATTTTGAAGCATATTGTTTCCCACAAACTTGACATGTATTAGGTTTTGAAAGCACACTAGAATGAACTTCTTCTACGTGACTTTTAAGTTCTTTCGGATCTTTCATTGGAATTAAACATACTCCACAAGATACACCAATTTCATTGCGATGAAGAGACAAAACGTGCATCTTTAATTTCAATTTATTTTCAACCGTATCACCGCAGAAATCACAAACGTTGGGAGTTGTATGATATCTTCAATAGAAAAGAATTAATCACAATTGATTGTTTACGAAATAAAATATTCTTGTTTCAATAAAGATACAAATATTAATAACTATTGCTGAAGTTAAATACCTGTGATCTTTTCTATGAGATTCCAAATCTTCTTTAGTTCTGAACAATTTCCTACAAGACCCAAAATTGCAGGTTAAATCTGGATGATCCATATGTTTCACTCTGTTGTGTGTCATAATTCCTAATTTTGAAGTAATCGTCTCATTACAAAGATGACATGTGTATGTACTATGATGATTCTCAATATGCTTTTGTAAACTGGCACGATCTTTAAATATCCTTTCGCAAGCTCTGCATCTTGTTAATAATGCCCCAGGATCTTTTCTGTAATTCTGACATCCTTTCATATGTCTACGTAAAAGATACCGCTTGTGAAATCCTTTATTACATTTTTCACAATAATGTAAACTAACTTCTTCGGTTTTAAATTGTCTACTATCTTTTCCATCTTTCCTAGAATCTGGCTCATATCTATGAATTTTTGAAATGTGAGTTGCTAAATGATCTTTTGAAGCACTGGTTTTCAAACAATAAGGACAAGTTACATCTTCATGGCCTTTGTGAACTCTGTTCACATGTTTCCACAAATGCGAAGTTCTGCCATAGCATTTATTACAGAGATCACAAGGAAAAAGTCCATGAACGATTCGTCTATGATTACATAATTTTTCTAAGCTAGTAAATTTCAAATCTGCACAAAGCTCACAACTTAGTTCTGTTTCTCTCATTCGTCCGTCGATTTTATTCTCGAAATTTTCTGCTCCGTTGTCACAGCTTTCTTCAAAACCATGAATTTTTCTGTGTCTAGACATTTTGGATTTATTTGAATATGGTCTACCACAAATATCACAACTAAAATCACCATTCGTTAACGGCCAATGTTTCGATCTCACATGAGTACTTAATTGCAAAACATTTGAGAACACTTTTAAACAGACGCCACAAATTAATGGAACGGTATCCGAATGTACGCCCATAACATGCTTCCAATAATCAACTCTACTGCCCCAAAGTTTACCGCAGATTTCACAAGTATTTGGGGATGAACCTTGAATTGCATGATGTTGAATATGTTCATTTCTAAGAGATTTTGTAGCAAAAATTTTACCACAGTCTTCACGATCACATTTTATGGCTGATTCATTGCTATGAGATGAACTAACATGTAGCCAACGTTCCCATTTACTATGATGTGAACTTCCACAAAGTTCACAAACAAAAAAAAGATGATATTGAGCTCTATTTCCGCCACCATTTAAACTCGACGGATTTAAAGAATCTCCTGTTGGCATTAGTTGTTCCGACTGTGAAATTAAAAAAAATTTTTAAATAAAAAGGTAGTGAAAAAATTCTTTTTTTACTTTGCTTAATACTTTAATCATATTTTATAAATATTCTTACTCTATGTGCATTTCTTTGATGTCGTATCAAATGATCTTCATTAGGAAATGATTTATAACAAATATAACAATCCACTTTATCTCCATCTTCTTCATAGTCGAGCATTTGTTCTGCTGTTTCATTACCATTAACATTCTCTCCATAATAATTACTATTCAATTGGACAAAGGTAGCAGGATCATAATTTGGATCTACATTATGTATGGATACATGGGCAATTAATTTTTTTCTCGAATCATGTTGTCTACCACAAATAGTACAACTGTACCTATTAACATAGTAAAAATAATTACAAATTTACTGTTATTATCAAGTACTATTTACATAATTTCAAAAGAAGTACCTTCTTTGTTCAGAAAGTAATAATTTTGAACCACCGTGATACATGTTTACATGGTTCAAAAGTTGGGTATTGTCTGCACAAATTTTCAAACAAACACCACATGCAAATGCTGCAAATTCTTTATGCGTTGCACGAATATGAAGCCAGAGGGATGCACGATCATTAAAATCACGAGTACAAATTTCACAAACAAATACAGTTTCAATTTCGATAAGATTTTCTTGCCCACTCTCATGGTCTTCTTCATTTTCTACATTTATCTAAAATTGAAGAAAAAAAAAAAACAAAATAAAAATAAAATAAATATAATCTTATTCTTTTGATACACAACAATGTTGTATTATATTTTATAAAATATACCTCTGGAGATAGTGGAAATTCAGAAGAAATTTTAGCCTCATACGAATCAATATCCATAGATTCATTCCAATTATGTGAAACAACTTTCTTTAAACACTTATCACTTTCTATTATAGGGCATGGATCAACTCCATGCAAGGTTTGAATATGCCTGCTTAAGGAAGATTTAAGGAAAAAGTCTTTTTTACACAAAATACAAATAAATGGTTTATCCGTAAAATGAGTTGCTTCATGCTCTCTTAAATCCTCAACTGAAATAAAACACTGAGGGCAAGATTCACAATACCATTTCTTAGTATTTTGAAAATCACAATGCTCTATTAAATGAAAAAAAAATCCATGAAATTAAATTTTGCTCCATTTTATGAATAATATCTTATTTCATATTTAAGTTACCTGTTTTTGGCAATTTTTTTGGTTTGCAATTTGAAGTAAATTTATCTTCGAAATCTCGCTTAAGACTATCTCCCTTTGTTAATGCTTGTTTTAAAATTGTTAACTGAGGATTTTTTGCCAATTTAGCTTCCGCACTTCTAAACAATTAAGGAATTTTAAACAATGTTTGCAATAACAAATTGTGAAGTATTTCATCTCATAATGAAATTAATCGTACCTATAATCTTTACCATCATCATCACTTCCAATACTTGAAGCTTCGGAACTATCTACAATTTTATAATCCCTAATCTCGTTTTTCTCTGGAAGATCTAATCTTCGTCCTTCAGTACAAATTCTACCATGAAGATTCAGTTCCATGGCATCTATGCAAATCTTCCCACAAGCACTGCACTGATATTTATTTTCTGGCTGATAGGCATTATTCAATGGAATCTCTGTAGGTGCTGGAAGACCAGCGTGACGTGATTTTATATGTTCTTCTAAATTTGTTCGAGTTGAGTAAATCCGAGAACAATAACCGCATGTCACTGCTGGATGACCTCTAATACAGATATTATATTATACCATTATTATTACTATGGTATTGACACATATTTTATATATTTATTATTGTATACTATTATTTTATACTATTACTAAGTACTTTTACTATTACTTTATGCTATTACATTATCTTATAGTTCTTATGGTATTAATATATATTCTTATAACTTTAAAATTAATGTTTTGCTTTGCCTGCTCAAAGTAACTTATTGACTTTAGATTTTTTCATGTTTATTTTAAAAACATGTAGAACTATTGAACAAAAATATAAAAATTACAGAACACACCTATGAGTTGTAGAAACATGACCCCAACGATGTTTTGCAGTGGAATAAGATTTATGACAAAGATCACATTGATAGGGCCTTTTATATGATGTATGATCATCTGTAATAACTTTTTCGCCAATCACGTCACCAGCACCAACGTGAATGCGTGCATGTAAAGACAAATGACCCTTTGAACTAAATGCTTTGCTGCACAAGGAACAAACATAAACTTCATGTTGTTGTTGAGATGTGTGCTGTAATAATATAAATTATCAGATTTCATTGAATACATCTAACTTTATTTTTAATTACATTTAAGTGTAATATACCTCTGATAAGTTACTAGAAATATCCTGATGTTTCAATTCTGATTCTTCAGGTTCTTCTGTAACTATTGAAGTCATTTCCAAAAAATCACTAGGATTTGTTTCCATATCCATTTCATACTCCTCTGAATGATGATCTTCAGAATCATCCATGACTGTTGCTTAAATAAAAGAAAAAACAAAAATAAAATAACAATATTATTTTTTAACAAACTGCTTTTGTGTATTAAAATAAAAACGTACCTTCATCTGTGCCACTATTATCAATTTCTTCTATCTCATGGTCAGCCTCTCCATCAGAATTTAATCTGGGTGGTGTGCCTAAAGCAGCATTTGGATTTACAATAGGAGCTTCTGGAATTAGGACCGGTATACTTTTCCTTCCTTTAAAGAACTCTGGATCATTACTATATGTCAAGATGGTAGTAACATCTCCATTCTAAATAATCAAAAAAATTTTAAAACCATTTAAAATTAAAAATATTTAATAAATTTTTTAAATAATTAAGAAAAAGTTTATTTTACCGGTCCTGAAGGTGATAAACATCTTTCCAAGAGAGCAACTGCATTAACACATGCTGTTCTAAAATCATAGAAATTTTCCAAATTGTACATACACCTATAACACAGGCATTTTGGTAGTCGATCATTTTCTGCAATCTGAAATTAAACATTAACATTAATGTTTTTATCCTTACTTAATTAACAAATTTGACGAATTAAATTAATAGTCATTAAAATACAATCAACACAGACCAACTAATATAAATAATATAAATAATACAAATAAAAATATATTAAGAATATCTATAAGTATTAGTTTATAATTTTTAATAAAGCAGAGTGCAAATGTTCGTAAAAATTTAAGATCTTTTATTGTAATAAAATGACAGACACTTTTTGAAGATTATATTTATTATTGTATGCTTTTTCATTTTCATAAAGAATTTAATGCAACAGATAGAACAAAGAAAATTTGTGATACTTATAAAAATGTGTTAAAAGTCAACAAATGTCAGCATTGGTTCAGAAGATTTGCTGTTGATAATTATGCTGCCTTATCTTAAGTCTGATCCAAGGTTAACTATATAAGAATTATCGAGCAATCTTGGGTCTATATGGTCAACTATACAAAGACATTTATATGAAAATGGTAAAGTTTATAGACAAGAAATATGGATTTCACATGAATTATCCGAGGCCAACAAAGATCTGCAACAGATGGTTTCTACATATCTGCTACCCACATTACATAATGGTCTCTTTTTAATTAGAATTGTTACTAGGAAAAATAAATCCTTTATGATAACACGAAATATTCTAAGCAATAGCTTTCTTTAAATCAAATAATAGAAGCAACTCATAAGTCAAGCTTATCCCTGAGAAAGATATTGTATTTGATGGAACTAATCTCCTTTTACAAAAAGAAGATTAAAAATTTATAAGTAGAATGGCAAACTATCATTAATAATGACAGAAATTATATGCTTGATTAAGAAATAAAAATTTCATTTTAATATATAATTTGTTTTACCTTATTAAAACATTAATAATTATACATAATTGTCATTGCTGCAATTATAATATTTATTCTAGCATGAATATAAAAAAGATCCAATTAAAATGCATTAATGATATGCTTAAGAGTTACATAATTTTGTAAATATTTAGTAATTCACATATATTTGACATACCAAATAAAAAGAATATAGTATTAATGTATACTTTAAAAAATTACTTTTGAAATACAATTAAATTTCACTGAAAAATAATCAAAGAAATAATCAAGAAAATAAATATTGGAAGATATAATATAAAACACAAGAGTTGAGGCAGTTACATTTTAAACTGTTATACAAACATATCAATTATAAATTAATTGATATAAAAATTATTTTAGATATACATAAAAATATGTCATATACTTAAGAATTTGATAAAAAATATTAGATACATGAAAATATATATCACAAGCATTCAAATTATTTAAATATGATAATGCATCAAAACACTCAATGCAAAAACTATTATTTTCATACAATAAAATATAAAATCATATAAAAATGCATAATAAAAGTAACAAATTTTAAATAAAAATTATTAATTCTAATTCATAAATTAATAAGCTAAACAGCAAAGAAAACAAGCATTTTTCAAATAACATTTTAGACGAACAATTTTTTAAAAACTCTATTAAAGATAATTCAATTGAGATGATATATATCAAAATATAATTAAGGCAAAAAAATATTATTCCGAAAATAAAACGTAACTCGACGAAACAAAATTAATAACTCACTGATTTTCCAAGCTTGATTTTTTTTTTAACAAATAATTAAGCTACACAAACTAAAAAAAAATTAACAAACACATTTAAAAGCAATTGACAAAACGAAAATTAATAAGAATCATCTACAAAATGACATGTGGATCACATTTTTAGAGAATCGAAAATGCGAGAGATCCAAAGCAGTGCCATTCGATCTGGTATCATTGAAAAAAAAACACATTCTGAAGAAAATATAATACAGGAAAAATATATGCAATATATTTCTAACAAACGTGAACGGACTAACAAAATTGAATTGCAAGTTTCTCGTTGGACGGAGAGCATTTTGAAGGCACGAAGTTGACACGAAAGGAAAAGAAACTTGCACAACGAATAGCTTTAATAGACGAACCTTAAACGGCAGACAGGCTTGTATCTTGTCAACGAGCTGTCTGCTCTTGCCCTCTTGGCCGAAGATGTCCATCTTGACGGCGTCGTAGGATGCGCAAAGTCGACAGAGCTCCTGGTAGCGTTCCTTGGGCTCCATCGTCGGCATGGCCACGAAGACGATCACGATACTGGTCCGAGGAAGTTGGATAATCCGGATTCCCTCGTGGCAGTGTAGAAAAAGGCTCCTCTGGCCCGGACTCGGCCTTCTTCTTCTTCTTCCTCGGATCACATCCTTCGGAGCGGGGATCCGCGGCTCGCTGCGACACCGCGCGGCTTCCGTTTACAGGCTACTTCCTGGCGATTTTCACGACAGTTAAGGTCCCGGGCGTCGCCATCTTGTACACAGACACTTGTTCCGTCACCACTGACGAGCATGACCTCCTCCATGTCCCCACTGTTCCTAGGTGATGTTAGGCCGCCGCGGAAATATCCGCCGATTTTTCGATACTTGAGAAACGACGAATTGTATTTTGGTTTTATATAAGGTCTAGTTCATATTGAGTTGATACCTCGACAAATTCAATGCAAATTTCCAATACACATCGCTGTCAATTGGCGAGTGATTTGATTGGTCCGCAATTATCTAGTTATTCGCGTATCCCTTGAACGATGAATTTATTCTTTGAATATTAGCGTTAATTTGTTGAATTCTGCTTCTTACTCTGCTTACATATAAATTATAGCGGCTGTAAAAAATACTAGCACGTCATTACGTTTATTACAATGTTTGCTTATTAATTAATTCCAAATCCAAATATATTGAATTTTAATGAAAATAAAAATACGCGCCAATACTTTTAGTAATCAATTATAGTTTAAATATTAGGATACTAATGTATGCATTGAACATACATATATATGTATAGAATATATATATGAGATATTAATACTGATATAAAATCAATAACTTGAGTAAATAAAATTTACTATATATTTAAAAGTACATATTGTATATGTGTATTTTTACTATATTTGAATTAATTAAAATAAAATTACCTATGTTTTACCTGTGTACAAATGGCTAAATAATAAAATTATTGTGTTAGTATATATTACGTTTAAATATAAGTACATTTAAATATATATTGTTTGTATATTTGTACAACATGATAGGATAAAATTTATCTATAAATGTTTGATAGATTTACGAACACATTTTAACCTATTGTATGGTAAGAAATTATTTTAGCTTTCTTTATTTTTTTAAGCGTAATGAATAATTTGACTAAACTGAGAGAAAAATTCAATAAATTACAATAAAATACTATCGTCAAATATTATTTCTATGTTTCTTTTTATGTTTCTATGTTTGTATTATGTCTAGGTTAACATTATCAGCTTTCTATTGGCAATGATTTTTAATGTAATCAATAATATATAATTACAGAATTTATAAAATAAATAGAAATTGAACGTAAGTGTTACTTAAAGATTAAACTAGAATGTTATCATTCTACATTTATATTTATAAGAAACAATTAGATGCTTACAGAAACATATGTTTATGTCTATCAAAATAAAAAATGAGTTTTTTATTTTTAGTATTATTGAAACAATGAATGATTATTATGATCCCTTTGGTTTTACCAAACAAACGATGTCTTTACTGCGTGGTTTAGGTGTGCCTGAATTAATACCAGAATGCAAGAAAAGAAATATATCAACAGACATATTACATGAACTCACTGTGCAAGAACTAATAGTGTTAGGTATATTGACAAATTTTTAATACAAGTAATTAGTACATGTTAAGTAATAAAATCTAAGCTGGATAAACAATTTTCATTTATATCTAATCTAAAAAAATTTGACACAGGCGTTAATCCTAAAAAAGCTGAAGAATTACAAAGTACTTTAAATATTAAGAGAAAAAGGTCTAATATTGTAATAACAAAAGTTGAGGACAGGTTGAATAAAATTTCGTTAAAATTATTTTGAAATGAATTTCGTTGAATTAGTTTTGTCCAAGGATCATTAACTTTTTTTTCAGGGTTGAACATTTTCTTGAAACAATCAAACATGGAGAGCAACAATTTTGCTTAATACAAGCACTTATAGCATATTGTCGATTAAGACTTGTTAAAGAACAAATTAATATTTTTGTTGATCCTGATCATTGTCTGACTGCTTCTAAAATATTACCTGTTGCTGTTGCGGCAACATTAACAGAATTAGAAGATGCAAAAAGGAATCTTTCTGAAGTTGAGGAATTAATTTTAGAGGTATGTCCTGAAAACTCAACATTGTAATGTTATTTCATTTTATAGTACTTATACAACATTCAATTTTACAGTTAAAAATGAAACCCAAACGTAATAGTATTCATAAAGTTTGCATTGCTATCAGTGTATTAGGATTGGCAACACTTGTATTATTTAAGAGATATATAATATAAACATATACTGATTTAAGCACTATGAAAAGGACAAGAAACTATTATTTTTTACAATAGGTTTTAAAATACGAAAATTTATTTTTGTTACAATTTTTTAAAAGAATATTGTGAACTTTCTATAAATAAATTTTTTTATTTTGAAATAATCAATCCCTTTTTTATTATCATAATGTAATTTTTTGTTATCGCAAATCACATTAAGCAAAATACAAGCAGTATAGCAAAGATCGAATCAGACAATGAGAGACAATGAGAGACAATGAGAGACAATGAGAGACAATCGATTGTATGCACCTATGAATCGAAAATATATCGAATTCTCAATCGATACCGCATTTTCAAGTCGATTACAATGCACATATCTCCGTTAAGTGTTGGAACGATTTTATAAGTAATGTATTCCTGTTATTCAAATATTTATCGTTCATTATAGATTCTTGCAAATTTTATTTTTCATGTTATATAACCATCTCCATAATAGCGTGTATAATCATATTTTATCGTAGTAGTTGTTTTGAACCTTGTGTGAAATCACTGACAGTAAATAGATGAACAGGCTTTGCATAACTGCACTAATATGCTAGTTAACACATAACATTCGTGTTGATCGTAAATTAAACAAATAATTACACGATCAAATGAGAGAAGCGTGAACGAGTGAATCGAAAAGAATCGAATTCTCGATTAATTTACGTTCCATCCACTCGAAGCGCCCTTGTAAAAGGATCCACCCTAAAAAATTTGGTGGTGGGGGTAGAAAAGAGGTGTCTCTCTTTCCGCGCATGCGCGCTTCCATTAGCTTCGAGCTTTCAAATTTCAGCTCAGTCGCAATAAGATGGACGGTGGAGCGTACGGCGGAGGAAAGGCAGGAGCCCCTTTCGACCCTATTGCCTTTATCCAAAGGCCTCAAGTCATTCTAAGAGCTGTATGTTTGGTGAGTTACTTTTCTTCGAGCCTTCTGATAACCTTCTCCCCCCCTTGCTACAATGACATTTCTACCGATTAAACGATATTGTCGATTTCATGCGACCAACATTGATTCTAAAGGGTGAACCACCCCCACCAGCCTGACACGATGGGGTTCTATTGATTTTTCGCAAATTCCTGCGATACACCCCATAATAGACGGGACCCGTGCAATGTTTCTATTGATTTTTGAATACATTTCATTTCATTTCGTCTTCGTGACACGAAACGTCGAAACATAATTGAAGCGAGATGTTTGACGAGAAGTTTTCTCAATCTCGTCACGAGGCAAAACTCCATTACGGTCTCGATCGTGGGAAACGATATGCGATTTTTTTTCTTAAGTGAGCCAGGGTTCGAAACGAAACACGATACACGTTCGCGTAATCTTTCACTGTCCGAGATAATATCGGAACGGTTTTGTCCGACAAATATTCTGAAAATTCGAAACGGACAAGGGGCAAGCAACGAGTGCGAGTGGGATACCCAATATACGACGAGCATAGATACGAGACACACTCGAAGCTCGCTTTGTGAACACAGTTTCAAGAACTAAATAGTGGGGATACGAGCACGAAAGCGGGCAAAAATCTTCACGCCTATGTAACTAGTACTGTACTTAATTAAGACACGAGTATCTATGGCGTTCAGGTCAACTTTAAGCCGATTTTCCCAAGACGGGATTTTAATGAGATTTTAATTACCATTCGATGCAGGGTGGATCACGGATTTGATAGTGTCGGAAATTCAATGTTTTCTTTTTTCGATTCTCTCCTTAAAAATATCTACAAAACACGAATGTGTTTCCGCCTCGGATTGTACATCTTTTTTGCATTGTAGATCGATTCTTACATACTAGACGCGTGGGGAATAGCAAGGTACAATAGTGAAGAAAATCGATATTGCACGAAAATACTTCAAATTTTATTTAGAATTATCCGCGTTATTAGAGACTAATTTGAATTCCGTCTACGTGCATACAGTGAACACTATGTAGACTGTTATCTTATAGAGTTTTTTTAAAATAGAATTAACACGATCACTTTTTATGTTTGAACAATGTAATTTAACTCGTTGTTTTAAGTGGATTTGAGCACACTTTGCTATTGAGGGGTATGAGTAATAGGAATTAATAAAAAGAAACGAAGAGAAATTAAATCCGAAAATTGAGATGCTGGATAGCACTTGTACTATACGCATGCAAGGAAATGTAGAATTTATTGTAACCATTAGTCAATAACTAATTGAACGTTGTTGATCACGACATAATTTGAAGTTTGTGACTTCAGACGATCGAATGTTATTGTCATACGTTCGCGACTGTTTATGGTACATTTTCAATGAAACAGACAATTTATTCGGAGAATATTTTAAAATATCTTCAAGTTTTAGTTTCAAATTAAATGTCCCCGACAGTTTTTAAATTCTGCAAAGACAATGCAAGACACAATTTTATTTCCACAATTCTCGGTCCGTGGCATAAAGTAACTATTAAATTGTCTTCTGCCTTAAATCTACGCTCTGATTAAGATATTTTATTTTTTATTTTCGTTAAGTATAGCGATTCATTTGTTGTTGGTGTAACAAAGCGAACGGACAAAGGAGAGTTTTTTTTTTCTTTTTTTTTTCATTAGTTCATCTGCCAAATATGCTTCTTTACTTTCAATTGTTTTCTTCGTTCTCAGAACTGCGACCTTCCTCTAACCCACTTCCATCTCGAGACGGATCTGGACCACGTCGAAACTAGATTCGATTTTATATAAATAGACACGTAGTAAAAAACAAATATTTCATGCAAAATTAAACGGGAGTCTAGTTTGAGAATGGACGTTTCAATTTCGACCCAGAAAGATAATATTCCCCGACCCGACCTGTTCGTCATCTCAGACTTTTATATTGAAACTTGTTCGCCTACATTCGCACGCTGAACCGATTATTTATAAAATTAATTCGTGTACGATAATAATTTGATTGGCTACAGTTTTCATTATAAATCACCTCGTATGCATAAGCGTACATCGCGAAATAAGGTAAAGATGGAATTCAACGACAATAAGAAATTCACATCGACAGACGAGAGAGCTAATGAGAATTTCTTTAATGTACGCAGAGTTCCGAATATTGATTCGACTTATGAGTTAATCAGCATTTATTTACCCCCTTAACTTCTGCAAAATTGTATTTTTCATTGCTTGTCGTTTCATTCGTTTATTTCGATTGGATTATTTTGAATTCTATTAAAATTTTGCCAACGAACTTAAATACAATGTCAGCGAGTTAAGAAAGTTATAACGAGAAGAATAATTAATTTTTCATAAATTATCAAAGACATTGTCGAAATGAAACATTGACAAATGTAAATTTCGATGAAATTTAAAAAACTGTTGAAACAGACAGAGTTAGAAAAAAATTTAAGAAAAGATATATATATGTGTGTGTGTGTGTGTGTGTGTGTGTGTGTGTGTGTGTGCTTGTATATTTATATAATAATCAGTAGTGCATAATAATGCAGTAGTGACGGTATAATGTACTTCCTGTAAGGGAAGTTGAAACAAAACATTGCCAAAAAATTGTCGTTTAATCTTTTAGCTCTTTGCGATAATCGTGTTCGGATGCATAAGCAACAAAGGGTACATAAAAAAGGAAACCGGAGGAGAGGTGTGTCTTTATAACGAAGACCACAATGCTTGCAATTACGGGATAGGAATTGGAGTCCTTGCCTTCCTTGCCAGCATTGGATTCCTTGCTGGCGAATATCTTTTCGAGCAGATGTCTTCTGTTAAGACCAGGAAGCACTTTGTCCTCCTCGATTTAGGGTATATTTCCTATTCTATTTACCCTAAAATAATTTCATGTTGAAATTATCAGAAAATTGAACATTCTTATCTACATGCATATGTGTGTATGTTTCATTTAATTCAATTAATTCTAGAGGTCTTTACGTTCCTTTGAAAATGATTTTGATGCTTTTCCCCCAAGGCTAAGCCAGACAGGCTATACTATGGATTAATGCATGTAAAAACAATACATATAACTTTTCTTGAAGTTTCATCTATGTTATCTTATTGGCAAAAATATAGATTGCATATAGAATGCATAAGCATTCACAATCTGTAAATCAGTAATGGCATGTATTTAGTTTGATGAATTTTTTTTTCTTTTTTTCTGATTAGATGGAAAATATCTATAGTTGAACGTCCATAAATATTTATACCGTAACAATTAAGGCACTGTATTCTGATGTTTAGGTTTTCCGGTTTTTGGGCATTCCTCTACTTTGTCGGATTCTGTTATTTAACCAATGCTTGGAACAAATCGCAAACACCAAAAGATAATTACGGAGTGAACAACGTTCAAAGCGCCATTGCTTTCTCCTTCTTCTCCATATTTACCTGGGTACATCAGTTAGATCACCTTTATTTAACCTAATTTCTAGATAAATTTGTATCGCAATCATTTATAAATCCTGTCTAATTAAGATCTCGATTAGCCCATTTAAACGTGTAGGTACGTTTGTTAATTTTCTTTCTCACTTCTACAAAGATTTGTTCATACATTATAAAACCACAAGAGTAGTGATAAAATTTTAATTTTTAATTCAATATACTTCCCCTCGATTTTCAAAAGGCTGGATGTGCCTGGTTCGCCTTCCAAAGATTCAAGCAAGGTACCGACGCTGCATTCGCACCGAGTTACGAAGCAGATCCTGTTGGTGGAACAGGATATACAAGTTATCCCGATGCGACTGATACTGGTTATCAAGAACCACCGTTTGGTCAACAACAACAACAACAACAACAACAGCAACAACGGATGCCCGATTTCCGAGCTCCGGCTTACTAACCTTCTCAAACATAATCTATCACTCTTGGTAAAATGAAATTTCTCTTAATCTTCGTTATACGAAAATAATCATACATTTCGATACTAAAAATGTATTATAAATTGATATTTTAATTGTTAACTTTTAAACAATTAATACGAAAGGTTATTATAATGCTTGATAATATTTACTTTTCATACCGTTGATTCCTATTTTGATTAATTTTTGTAAATTAAGAAAATGTTGTTTTATTTTTAAAAGCGTAGTATTGATTGTCTATTCTGCGTTACCTTTTCAGACACAACGCAAGAAAACAATAGATAAAAGAAGACAAAAGCTCTGCAAGGAAATTTTCAATGATCGAGCAATGTCGAATAGAGTAAGTTTTCATAGTAACATAACTAGTGAATGCAAGAGCAAATGAAACAAGGAAACAGGAAAAAAATATAAAGAGAAAATAATGAGAATAAGGAAGAGAATGTGCGCGTATGCGAATACGTATGTGTGTATATGTGTATGACTGAAAAAGAAGTAGAAAGAATGCGTGAATACGTACGTGCAAGACAACAAAACGTTACTTGTTAAAACTGTGCTTCTTATTGTTGACCACTTATAAGTCTTACACCTAAAAATCAGTGGCGTAAGCGATAAAGAAAAAAAATATTAAAAAAACGACACATTTAAAAAATAACACATTGAAATCGAAGAATAAAGGAAGTGTGCAAAGAAACAGGAGAAAGAGAAAGAGAGAGAGAGAAAGAGAGAGAGAAAGCGAAAAAAAGGAAGAGAGAGAAAGGGAGAAAGCGAAAGATGGACATTTACCATCCATAGAATTATATATAAATGCATATATATATATATTTAAGATGTACCGAAAATTGAACGATACAAAGGGAAGATATAAAATTATTCACCGTAAACACGAAACAAATATAAAGCAGAAAAGTAAACTTTTCTACAAAATAATTTTCAGTTTTCTTCAAATAAGTTGCAATTAAAATTTTAAAATGTACGTGTAGCTTTGTCATCTATTTCTCAGACTCGAGAACGTGCTTGAGAGCATTAATCGTTCAATGTTTCATGAACTCATAGCTGCACTTGTATTGTTTAATAAACGATAGGAGAGAAAAATAAAGAAAAAGGAAGGTTGCTCTTTTTCACAAGTCTCTTCGATCTCAAGGCGGGGTATTTTATATTTTTCGTCTGTATTGTCGTTTTCAGAACACCGTGTGTATGTACACGTATATATGTATACATATTACATATATATGTAACTGTAAACGGATAAAGAATAGCGGCTCTGTAATAATTCTTAAGTAGTTACATGCACATATATTTTACTGTGTTAATATAACGTGTTCATAGAAAATCGCGAATACGACTGTACTACTGTTAACGACAAGACCTATATCGGAAACACACACACAAAAAAAAAAAAAGAAATATTACGATTCTGTTGAAAATCGAATCATTTCGATTCTATCATTGCCGTATACTATCTTACATTATAGGAGGATCCTCCATTTGCAATACGTCGTGCATTAACGCATTAGCGAATTGCAAGTATGCTCTTTATAAAAGAATACCAGAGACTTAGTGATACGTCACTGTGACGTGTTGTGCACTTTTTGAGTTTATATAATTCCGTTTTAGTTTCTTCCGAAAAAGAAAGAAATAAAAGAATATCGAAGTTACTTCGTTAAGTTTCGTTAATATTATGTTTTTTATATTGTGATATTACGTTATTATTGCAAATAATATAATTATTTGTATGCATTAGAGAAATTGGGAAAGCAATGTTTCAAGCAATTTAAAAAAATATATTCAATTGGTACACATTGAATATTATACAAGGCATAATGAGAACAATTGTATCTCTTGCTAGTACAAATTCATTTTTCAAATAATTAATTTTTCAATATTATTTTGTATAGACAGTATTTTGTATAAAAAAGTAATTAAATAATCGTATTTTTTGGAAATTAAATTGTTCTTTACCCAGTTTCTCACTGTTATTAATATGAATGTCTGAAATAATTTAAAAAACGATAGGTACATGTAAGATATTTGCATGATTTAAACGAAGATTACAAACACGAGTTTTTCTTATGATAGTAACTTTGTATTGCCTTAGTATTAAATTAAAATATTATTTAATTGTGTAAATAGTTCCATATGATGAAATACGTTCTTGACAATGATAAATGATTTTTACATTCCCTTTTTAGCATTTTTAAATGCTCTTTTTTAAGTACGTTTATTAATGGTTTAGCAATATTGGAATGATGTTGAATAAAATGTTTACATCTCGCGACTAATTGCATGACTGTTCTTTTTCTCGTGCCGATTATTATACTGCCTCATTTTAAAAGCAAACAGCGGATTGCATGGCAGTGTCGTAAAAAGTAATAAGAAATAAAATTGTTTTTTCAATAAGTTGCGTTATTTTTTTAAAGCGATATCAGTATTGTATGTAATGACCATAATTTTTCTGTTCATCATCGTGGCAATACTACAGGAATAATAATATTATAATTGAGAAAAAAATAAGGAAAAGAATGTAATTAACTAAGAAAGATAATCAATCTTCATATTTATTATTTAAAAGAAAATTTGATTGTATGAGTGAAATTAAAATTTCATCTGGTATTTATTTATTGGAGATTGCGTTACTGAAATGATGATGTAATATTGTCACTATTTTGGATAGCTTTTTCTAAAGAAAAAATATTCTCGGGCCAATATTAACTCAAATTTCCACGACATTTAATTTCCACCTGAACTTTAGCTTTGTAACAAGTATTTACTACTTCACAATGTAAACATTATCCTTGCCGGGAGAAAAGAGATATTTATCAAGATATCAGTAATTAAATAGTTGTCGTATCAATGTGATTATACTAGGTGTCTCATTATAAGAAATAAGTGGATATAAAATGTTTTAATTCCTATTGTAATACTGTTAATATTTTTGTGTAACATGTTATTTGATATTAGAACCTTTCAAATGTTATTTCATTTTTGTACTAATTTTATAATATATGCACAAATTTTGGATTCTGTTATATTTTTTAAATTTCTGCATGATTCTTAATGTTTAATAATGATTTTCAATAACAAATCAATAACACCTGAGACACCTTGTATATAACGTAGTTGTATTTACATTTGAAGCAGTAAGAATCTGAGTGTTTAGGAATGAAGTATAATCATGTAATTAATTATAGATGAGATACATGTGAGTAATTATTTTTATGCGATTGAATGATAGCCAAAATCAATAGCTTCGATTCATTCACTTTCCCTAATATGATAATAATTAACGTGTTTGTGAGACAATTGAAGCTGCGTTTCGCCTAGAGGAATTCTACGAATGAAGAAGAAATATTGTTTTATTTTTAGCGTTTAATTTTTGACTGATTTTCTTGTAGCAGAATTTACAGATACTATGAAAGTCAACGAGAAGAATAAAAATTGTTCAAATATCGTGGAAAATTTTCTGACAGAGACTCCAATGGTTTAATATTGAATAATTAAATGACAGATACATTTACAAAAGTTTAAAAAAAAGAAAGAACTTCGACGGAAATTACAACACATTAAAACGTAACATAAATATTCTTCTACTACCACTAACTTCTCGTTGCATTTTATACATTTTAATCTGTAGTTTAAATATCTATACTTTGACATCAATGAGATGGAAACAGTATGTCCACCCTTTGCTAGCGTTCCTCGGAATAAAAAAAGAATTTCTTTTCGTGTTGCATTTTTTACATCTGTTGAAAGTATCCATTAGAATTTGTATTATTGAATCGCAGCCTTTTGTTGTTCAATAAATTTTGAGTGCCTAATCTACGGCTCCCGCATATCTTTGGATGTATATATTTTATTCAAATAATTTTTAGTTTCTTTGTCATTCAATTCAACTACTGTGTATCATATTTTTATTATATTTGATCATTTTTATATTTTGCTATTATGTCTGAGAATTTCTTACTTTCCTGTTATTGGTAAAACAAAAAAAGAAGAAGAATGTTTTTAAGTAATTCCAAGAACCATGGAATTGTAGTATTTCCAATCCGGCTCCTTCGTCGGATGAAAACGAAAGGTAATCTTCCAATTGCAGCATCATCTCATAAAAACTATTCTACGCAGCTGTTACTGCAGTCTTCACATAATTTAAAGGTACAGTTACGCTTTCGTGTTCTTCGTCATTTTCCTAGATTTTCACATTGCCGTGAAAGTCGATTATTACATATCAGTTTTAACTTTTCAAGTAATCCTGTAAATCTTTTAGTTTTCGAGTCTTCTCGCTTTTAAATCCTTCGCAAGTTAAAACCATTTGTTATTTATTGATTTATTTCAATTCTGTTTCTTTCTTCTCGCTTGTGGAGCAACGATGCGATAAACATCATCTACGTGGGAAAAACACGTCGTAATTTGGAGAATATGAAACCTATGCGTGAATCTGGGGCTTCGTTCGGTCGATAGATCGATCGTTCGTCCAACGAATTACGCTGATTCCAGCGGCTCATCTGGTATCAGCAACACCCGCCACGATAAGCTGGGTTACGAGAAGCCGCCCACATTTCGAATCGTCCCTCTGCTTACTTTCCGCCGTTCTTTCGTAAATTAGTATTTCGCCGCTCCTCGAACCGAATACTTTTTCCGTGCTTCATCGTTCGAAGTAAGTTTCATCGAAGTCTTCTTTAATGTACAGGCAAATCAATTGTGACTTGTCCTCTCTTCTCTGGTGGTGATGCGTTCTGGAAGTGAAAAGTGAAACTCGGTGATTTATGGAGCATAAAAAGAGCAGATAGATACTTTACTTTTTTCTTTTTTTATGAAGAATATTCTTTGCTAGATCTGGCAATTGAAATTTATTATTTCACCAACGTATAATACTTACATTCTTTTGCAATTGTACTAATCAATGCTAGTTCGTGCAAGTTAATAGCTAGTTGCAAATTTGTAAAGTTTTAAATAAGTTCTGAAAGGGTCCTAGACGTGAAGATGGAAAAATAATTCAATGTCAGTGTCAGCGACGTCATTGTTAAATTTCTATTAAACGCATTTAATAGAAATTAGACGTTATTAAAAATATTTTCTATTGAAAAAAATAAGAAGATTATTTATTAAATTATTAGTTTCAAAGATTTATTAATTAAATTTAGAAAGATTTAAATGCTCAACATAAAACACATGTTTAAAATAAAACTTTACAGGAACGATAGATATTGAACGCTATTAAAATCGCATAATTCAAGTATTAGATTAATCACGTAAATACGTATTATTTTATTTTGTAATTTTTCAACGTGGTTACCGACAGAAGTCATTGGTGAGGAATCACCAATATTAGACAATTTTAAAATGAAGATATTCGGGAAGTTATTTCATCACGGAAAGAAAAAGAAGAAACGACACGATTTAAAAAAAACGTCGCAACGAAGAAAGAATTATGTACCTCAAGACAATTTCCTCTTAGCTGGAAATCAACAAAGAAGAGATAGACGAAGGCACAAGGTAAGCATAGTATTTTTTGCGAATAAACTTAATTAACAGTATAAAACTTTAAGCTGAAATTAAAAATAATATTTAACAATAGTAGTAATAGTAATAGTAATAGTAGTAATGTGATGATATTTATTTATACAATAAAACGATGTTGCAAGTACCATTCATATTTATGATCAATACTTTTTAGTAGACAATTCAATTAAAATAAGCTCTCTATTATAAGAATATTATTCCCAAATCGATTTGGGACTTAAAGCCATCGCTAAGGACGCATACAAAGAAAAGCGTCAGTTTAGCTGGAATATGACACACCTCACAAGCAGCTGGAATGTGTCGTTCTGGCTCAGGTATCGCTCTTTTGTGTCGCCCATTCTAACTTTCTTTTGGATTCGCAGGTAGTACAATTACATTTGATGCAACACAAAACAAATGCAGTACAGGTTGAAAGCCAAAGATACCTACTTCTCGTAAAACAATACTATTGACCCATTAAGCAATTATAAACACATATGTTTACGTATGTGTGTAACATCTGACATGACGTACGCTTACTTGTCTTTTAATTGACAATTAAAAACAAACGAATTAAACGCCTTGCTTTAACATCATAATGCGAGGTAATAACAATGCTGAAAAGATAAGGCTGATTAAAGGGATAAAACATCAATTAGAATGAGACAGAATTAGATGTACGTATTACTTGTTTGGTTGATACGCCAATTTGGCTACTTTCAGCATCTCGTGCTGGTCCACTTATAATATGTGCATTCATCGTCATGCACGCGCACGTGCGTTAGGTCCAGATGTGACTTTCACATAACGGGTGTTCCAATTCAAATAGATCCACGTCAAATCCATTGAACGTTATAAAAAGTACCATTCTACACTCTATATATTTCTGCATCGTATCATACCCATTCCAAATACTTTTCTATTTCTAACGATTCTACGAACTGTTATTTATTTACCACGTTTGCGTTTGTGAGAAATTTAATAGTGCAGAATACAAACATGCAAAAATATCTAAAATATTTAAACGCCTAAAGCGCTCGCTAATAACATTTAGCGGATGAGATGAATCTTCATTTAGATTTCATCTGTTTGGTCATACTCCAAAAATATGAAACTGCATGTACATTCGCAAGCCTGTTGATTACAAATGTTGCAGATTATAATACTGATAAAACAACATATCAAGCATGTACGTGAACGGACGTTCGTGCCGCGAGATCGGGCCCATCACTAGTGAAGCCGAAAACCGGTGCGCAGACACGCGCATGCTGTGCGCTCCCTACTATTCCCCAGTCCCCTAGTGCAGGTCCGTGAGTCCGTGGTGCCCCTACCATTTCCCCACTGTCCGCGACACGTTCACTCAAGCAGGCTTCGTACTCTTCCCCGCAGCCGCCAAGCCCGTTTCTCATCCGATTTGCGTCGACCTGCCGCCTGCTTTAGCCAAGCCACGCTCCACGAAACTACGAACTCCGATCTCCGGCCCAGAAGAATTCCTCGACTTCCTGATATGCGTGCAGCCTCCTTTAAGCTGTTGCAACTTCTGCTCGTGTACTTTCGTCTCCATTTCAAGTGCTTCAGTGTGAACTCTCGGTGGCCGTAGTGCTGGCGGCGAATCTTTTTTCCAGTGTGCACTCTACGCGTGGAACATCGGTCGGATATAATGTAAAATGTTGTGCCAGTGCAGTTTGCAGTACCAATAGCTGGATTTTCTGTTATAAAACGCATCGTGGGATCCACGAGCTTCCTTCTCTCGGCGGACAACGATCCACTTGATCGCAACTGTGAGATGTTTCTTCTCAGATAGAGACAGAACCCCTTTTTTTCTTTTTTTTTTTTTTTTCTTGTCAAAAATCAGTTTCGAAGCCTTCTCTCCAACTGCAAAGAATAGAGTTCTTTAATTTTGTTTCTGGTTACGTTATTTATAAATACGCAGCGAATGGAACAAGTTAATATTAACTGCAAAATGTAAACTATATTCTCAAAGATAATTAATTTCTTGTTCTTTATTCAATGAGAAGTTACTTTCTCTAGATATTCCTTTTCTTACTTTTTCACAGTACACTCTGAAATGAATTTTTCACGTTTCTTCAATCTTTCAACGTCGATAATTAATCGAGCAAAAATAACGTTTAAAGAGCAGATAAATCTTTACGTTAGACTGGATCTTTCATAAAACATTCACTCGTAAAGTGAACGGAAGTTGCGGTGCTTCCTCGCCGTTTTCTGAAAAATTTTTCTCATAGTTGTCCTTTTCATTGGCCGAGGGTGACTCGGATGATTGGAATTCGTTCTCTGCTGACAACGTGGTAGTGATTTTTTCGAGCATAGCCAGGTACCTTTTCCTTCAAGTTTCTCTTTTGCTAGGAGGCTGTATAGATGTTTATAGAGACGGTTCGAAACTTGTAGATCTGGACCGGTGTTTGGAAAATGGAAGTTTCAATGGTAGAAGTACCGGAATTCTTGATGTAGAAACCGTGTTTCTTGTTTTCCCGAGCAACAAGTGGTTCTTCGTGCAACCTCTGGATCTCTCGACGAATTTTTACGAATTCTGCAAGCAATTTCATACAGTTTTCATGATTTACAAAAGATGTAGTAATTAATAATTCATTGGATGGGATATTGTATCTTTAATCGAAAGTTGAAAGAAACGAGAAAAATAATAGTAATTCGCAGTAACAAAATTGTTTCGCGAAACAGGCGACATTCATGCACGACATTTTATAAATTTGCAGTTCTGTGCGATAGAAGATAGCGGATGCTGATGAAAGGCACAGACCTGCAACAGTCAGCGAACGTGCGAAATAAGCTAAGTAAACAGATTAGAAACTCGTTGACGCGATTTACATTCGAAAGCTGCCGAACGAAATTGTGAAAAAGGAGAAGAGAATTCGAAGGAAGAAAATTTCTTTCCTCGGTGAACGGGAGGAAACACGCCGAGTTGTTCAATACAACTGAAAAAAATTCGTCGTGCGGAAAGTTCGAATAAAAAAATCTTCTTCGACACGAGAAACGTTCCTAATAACTTCTAGAAATTATTGTCGAACGTATGACGAGCAAATTTAAACGCATGAAACAGAAACGAAGAAAAAGAGAGAGAGAGAGAGCGGCCAATTAATTGTCGAGATCGAAGCGAGACGTTCAAGATCAACGAAGAAACTCCGGCGTGTAAAATATGGAATCAGAACGACGAGGAAAGTGAAGGTCTGGCCACTCGAAAGGAAAATGAAATTCCATAACTACGCGTTGCTTTGAATTGTCCGCGTGTTTGCGTTCGTCGTGCAACGCGATTGGGAAAGAAAAAACACTCATTTATTGGAAATGAGGTCGTGCGATCCTGCGGTGTAGAATATCGTAGAGTATTCGTACAGTTGAACAGAGCATCTCGTAGGATAGGAGGAAAAAGAAACGAAAGAATTGATGTATCTGGGATGCACGTGGGATTGGCCTGTCCTTACGCCAATGTTTCGGACGCCTATGCGCTGGAAAATTCCTCCAAGAAAACGCACGCCCCCGTCGTCCGTGTAACGACCTGGAAACATCGATTGCTTTGTGGCCAATTTTTCAAAAGTACAGTCAAAGCTGGATGAAAGGGAAGAAACGAGAGATTTAAAATTTTAGATCTTCTCTTTTTCTTTTTCTTTCGAGGAGTAAAAATTCCGTAAGACAGAGAAGATAAAAAAAAAAAAAGAAAAAAGAGCGAGGACAGATTCCAAAAATGAAAATTCCGTGAAAGCTGAAAGACTGAAGGAATCTAACTTCGATCTGCTAGATGCAGTATACAACTGTTCATACGGATAAAGAGATTGAATAAAATGTGTCGATGAAAAATGTTGAAGTCGAAAGAAGTGTAGAATGTGGAATATCGTACGCAGAGAAGATGCAACTGTAGTCTAGAGGAAATAATACAAAAGAAGAGCGTAGTCAAGATGACCGTTCAGAGGTGTTAAGAGGAGAGACGAAATTTCCAGGACGAAGTTTCCCGTAACAATGGACAGAAACGACAACAACGTGGGTGTCGGAAATTCAGGAAATACCCCGAATTCATCTTCGACGACCCATGGTATTCTTCACAATACTTCCGTTGGGACCGATGCACAGGTGCGAACCAAAACACAATAAACGACGAGTATTTCAAACGTATCGTCGCGTCTTTGTTTCAGAAAGATGAATAAAAAAAAAATTTGCAAATACTTTTTCTTATTATAATCATTGTTGTTGCTAAAAAGTTCTACCAAAAGAACGAAGAGCATATCTTCGACTTTCTTTCGAAAAGTTTTCCAACAGGCTGCCTTTGGAAATTCATTCTAACTCATACGTTCACTTTGAGTATCACTCAATTATTGAATTTACAATGTCGCGTTGTAAATTGAAAATAAAAACACGATTCCAGATTTGGTTCGAGTTTAAATATGCGTTAAGCAGGAGAAGAATCTTGTTAACGTGAACCCCTAGAATTTCCCATCCAATTACCTGCTTCGCTTGTTTCCTCGAATTCTTACTATCTGCGCCGCGAGGAACTAGGATCTATTGAAATTTTATTAAGGAAGAACAGATTTTTCAAACGAGATCTGCAAAATATTTGCGAGATGATATAAAACTCGTTATCCGTAACGTGGAGTAAATAAGAGTATGCGAGCACGACAATGAATCTTAAATGAAAATTCGTCGTGATCTTGCAATCTTGTACCTGTTTGTGAAAATCTTTCAGAACGGAGACAGAGGATGGGAGGTTCATCATGTTACTGTTACCAGAGTTCCGGGCTACGGATTCGGGATTGCTGTTTCCGGTGGCCGGGATAATCCCCATTTCACTAACGGTGACCCTGCTATTGCCATTTCTGATGTCTTGAAAGCTGGGCCAGCCGAGGGGAAATTGCAGTACGAACATTTATGGAGATAATTTTACACAATATTATATTTCTGCTTCTTACTTTACTGCAGTATTTTAATATTTAATTGATAGTTGCTTGAAACTGTGATTCGTGTAATAGAAACTAAAAATGACCATTGTAATACTAACCAGCGGAATGATTTTATTTTCCAGAGTAAATGATCGCATAATATCTGCGAATGGAATATCATTGGAAGGTGCCGATTATGGGGCAGCCATTCGTGTTCTCAGGGATTCTGGATCAACAGTCCTTTTGGTTGTTAAGCGCAGAGCTTCGTCGAATAGCTCTGGAAATCTAGGAAATTCCACTCTTCAGAGTCATCGCTTGACTCTGACGAGAAATAACAAGAAAGATGGTGAATATCAAACACCTTTAACATTTAAATTTAAAACATTTCAGAATTCGAAAGTTCAATTTTCCTTCAGATTTTGGTATTGTTCTTGGGTGTCGTCTTTACGTGAAAGAGGTGACTCGAGATAACACCGGAGTAAAACCGGGGGACGTTTTAACACGAATTGGCAGCGTCGCTACGGACAACATGAGTTTAAAGGAAGCTAAGAAACTGATGGATCAGTGCAAAGATAGACTGTCAATTGTAGTAACTCGAGACAATTCTTGCTGCCACGTCCAGCAACAGGCAAAGAGTGAAACTGGGGAATATCTTTCCGGGACGACAAGTTATAGTAGCCAGAACTTGTATGTTCCACCCCCAACGAGGCAACCAATCGAGGACAAAAGCAATCTTGTTCCCAGAGGTCGTACCAGAGGGCCATTGATGGATGTATCACTTAGTCAGTTAGATCTCCCTGCAACTCCTACAGTTGATCCTCCTAGACCACCACCGCCTAGACCAGAAGGTACAGTACAAAATCACGATAAAAGGAACAATATAGTAAAAAGATGTCATTAAAATCAGTAAAATGAAAAAAGTATGTATATAAGACAGGCTTGTTTTTTCTTTTTAGATTATTACAGCACAAGAAGACAGTTGTACGACGAGGATCTATCTAGGAATAAACTTCCAATGTCAGTTACATTACCATTATCATCGCAACAATTATGTAAAGTTTACTGTACCATTAATATTAATTAACTTTCAGGCCTGATCCACGATTTATCACTTTTCAAAAAGAAGGATCAGTGGGTGTTAGATTAAGTGGAGGGAACGAAACTGGCGTTTTCGTGACGGCCGTTCAAGCAGGAAGCCCGGCATCTCTTCAGGGTTTACAACCTGGGGATAAAATTTTAAAAGTGAGATCTTTTTCATCAATGTTCTTTTTAAAACAAAAAGATCGAAATTAAAATGAGATTTTAATATGTGTTAATGTAGATAAACGATATGGACATGAAAGGAGTAACAAGAGAAGAGGCTGTGCTTTTTTTACTCAGTCTCCAGGAACAAATTGACTTGATCGTTCAACATCGACGACAGGAGTACGATCAAGTGGTAGCATCTGGAAAAGGTGACTCTTTTCACATAAAGTAAGTGTTAAGTAAAGTTTAACCGAAGTAATACACTCGAATCAAATCGTTATTTGTTTGACGTTTAACGAAAAAACTTCATGGAACATTGCAGAACTCATTTCCATTACGAGCAACCACAAAAAGGTGAAATGAGTTTCCGTAGCGGAGATGTATTTCACGTTGTAGACACACTGCACAACGGTGTTGTCGGTTCGTGGCAAGTGTTTCGCATTGGTAGAAATAATCAGGAAGTACAAAAAGGTATTATTCCAAATAAAGCACGAGCCGAGGAACTAGCAACAGCGCAATTCAATGCAACAAAGAAGGAAATGAGTGCCAGTGAAAGCAGGGGTAGTTTCTTTAGGAGAAGAAGAAGCAGTCATAGACGTTCTAAATCTCTTAGCCGAGTATGTTTTTTTTTATATCCATTTAACAAAACCCTTCGCGCAATTTGCTTATTAATAATTAGTTATGACAACGTTATATAATTTTTTTTTTGTTATTTTTGATTTTCAGGATCACTGGGACGATGTAGTATTTTCAGACAGTGTTAGCAAGTTTCCAGCCTACGAGAGAGTAATTTTAAGGCATCCAGGTTTTGTAAGACCTGTTGTATTGTTTGGTCCTGTTGCGGATCTGGCTAGGGAGAAGTTATTGAAAGACTTTCCTGATAAATTCACGTCTCCGCGTAATAAATAAGAAACCTTTAATTCACGATTAAAAAAAAAAAATAATTTAAAAGTTATCTATTCTCATGAAATTATTTATTTGTTCATAGAGATGGAAAATCAGTTGGATGACAACATTGGAAAGAATACGAAATCATCAGGTATCATTCGGCTCAGTGCTATCAGAGAAGTAATGGATCGAGGGAAACATGCTTTATTGGATATTACTCCAAACGCGGTGGATCGATTAAATTACGCGCAGTTCTATCCTATAGTTATCTTTCTGAAAGCTGAAACGAAACAGATTATCAAGGAGATGCGAGCCGGAATTCCTAAGTGAGTATTTTTCAAACAGAACTTAGGTTTTTCAAATACATGGACAAAACTATCTTCAATTTTGATTCTAGATCGGCGCATAAAAGTAGTAAAAAACTTCTGGAGCAGTGTCAAAAATTGGATAAAATTTGGGGTCACATCTTCAGCGCGGTAATTACATTAACCACGCCGGAAGCTTGGTATAGAAAACTAAGAGAACTAATCGATCGACAACAACAAGGATTACTCTGGATGAGTCAAACTAAGGTAAGAGTGTTTATTAATTTCTTAATTTCTTCTCCTTTTGTTTGATGCTCAGCAAATAGCTCAACGTGGATTTAAATAAATTAAACTAATTAAAATAATCGCAAGTAAATATTACAATTTTCTCTCAAATTACTTATTTTAATCTGTAATCTAGTTTTATATGAAAAGTTAGATAATCATTGTTTGTATAAAAACGATAGGAATATTTAAAATTCGAACATCGTACGAATGATGAAAATGCTACTAATAAGATTGAGTGGAATTATGTTGATGAAATTATTTTATAATAATTTATTATAGCCGTCGTATGGTCGACAAATGACGTGGGAGCCATGTCATTCGTCCGGTGACCCTCGTGATTTACCACCTCCTCCTGTACCTCCGATTTTGAAAGAAACCGTATATCACGATGTGAACGAAAATGACACATTTCACGCGGACAAGTTGTTTTCGTTACCTTCTTATCCGTCTCTAACTTCTGACGTTGTCCGTGAGCAATTTTTCGGCTATATTTGAATCCCGCTTTTCCTAGTCAGGTGTCTTGATTATCATGTTCAAAGAAAACTGTGTATGCTATTCCCTTGATACTTGTAACGTTCTTTGCTACATAAATAAAAATTTTGTATTTATTAATGAATTTTTAAATAAAACGTTTAGTTTTAATCATTAGATTAGAATTGTGATTGGAAAATACTATTCAATTCGTTTAAATTTATTACCTTAATCCATGAAAATTAAAATCCATTCAAATTAATTCTACATTAAAATTTACTGTTATGTTTTAAGATATTTGAGACACCTTATAGTTTATGTTCGATTTAATTTGCATGGCTGAATGTTCATAGCTTTAGGGCAAATCATTCTAAGTTCAAGACAAATAATCTCACGATATGTTATTGAAAGCTAGTCAAAATGAACAAGAGAACACTTTGCAATTTTCTATTTAAAAAAAAAAAAAAAAATGTATGTAAAAGTCTTTTCGAAAATAAACTAAATAGGGAAATCACGAGGAATGAATAAATTTAATTCATGATTTCGTTAAATGATATAATTAATATATTTTTAATTTTAGTCATAATAATAATAATGTACAAACTTGAAGTGTTAATAGAGTAATACTAATTATTTTTTTCCTTTTTAATTATACATTCTTTATCAAAAAATAATTGAAAGGTTCCTCTACACACTTTAAGTTGTATATATGTTAAATTTTATAATTAAAAATACAATTTAAAAGAAGAATTAAGAAGGATATATTACCGAGTAAATATATAATGTATTGAATTAATTAAATCTATTTTATAGGAAATCCTTTCATCATTCATCCTGCATTTTACAAGACTAACAGAATTTTTGTGGTATATTTTTTTGAGAATCACGTGGGTTCTTTTAAGCTATGTAATTGTCCAACATTTTTCATCATGTCCAAACTAAAAAACATTGAAATTTGCATTTTAATTAGAAACATTTTTTTTCATTATACGCATAAATCGATCTAATTTCAATCTGCTCTATAATCTTCAAAGTAATTTAACTGTATTTCAGAATTAAACTTAACCGAATGGCAAGTATTTGTTTTTCGTTTAAATTTTAACCCTTCCAGACGTTATTATGGTGCAACATAATTATTATAATTATTGACTTTGTTTCCATGCAAACGATCTGACTAAAATGTTTGATAATTTTTTCAATGAACTATACAATTTCTTTTATTTAAGAATAATTCGTTGATCAGTATTCTGAATATAAATCTTATAACACTTATAAATTTTCATAAGCGTAGAAAGTCTGAAAGGGTTGAATAGAGCATAAACCTCTGTAACGTGTTGTCCTCTATGTCCTGCGATGATAGCCAGAAGAAGCACTCTCGGATGACTTCCTATTCCCGATGACTTCTCGCCTCTCCTATGCTTCCTCTCCGGAGAGTGACTTGGAACTCAGTCCGGCACCAGCTTTACCGGGTGCTCTAGGTGTACCGTCTAGATTGAAAAGCAGTTCTGATCCAAGCATTGCCACGCAAGACGACATTGCTGCACCACCTCCATATTCGACCACTTATCAAGTAAAAAATTCAATTCTATTAATTAAATAATCATTATTATTTTTATAAAATTGAAACAAAAGAAAACTTGAGACATGTATATAAATTCTCTTGATAAATGAATGAACAGATAATCATTTTGTAAAGTACTTACATTATTTTAATAATCATCAATTCTCAAACATCAATCTTTTTCCAGCAATCGTTCGAACAACCAAAAAGAAGATCTCAAGGAGGAATGGGAGACGGAAAATATGGTTTTTCACTATCGGGGCAAATTAGCAATCAATCAGGATCACCAGAATATTTAGGCGGTTCATTCGAGCCACGATCCTCTCATCACAGTCCTCCTGATTTACCTCCAAGAGTGGATCGCAATGCCAAGCCAAATAGTCAACAACAAAGGAACACTATTGGAAGATCGGCCCAAGAACGATTGCTAAATAAGACAGATTCAGTGTTGGACGTTGCAAATTACATAAATGCAACACCTCACAAAGCTAATGCATCGTCACTTGAAAGGGGCCAACCAAAAGCGGTAAAAACAGTTTAAAGTCACTGTGTCATTAATAGCTAGCGAATGTTTATACACATATAAAGGAGAAAAAATTCATGTAAAAGTATGCAACAATTTAACAATCCAAAGTACTTATGCACTTGTTATGATATTTAATGGAAGAAACACAAGATGAATTTCTATAAACATCCGCCGTGATTAAAACATTAATAGTAGAATTATTATGCTAATTTTAATATTTTACTATTTGTTCATAGGGAAGTTACGATAGTATGTCTTCTTATGATTCTTACAATAATACAAATGGAAATACCAGTTACGGTGCACCAGGTTTAAATACATCAACTGGTCGCTTGGGTCCTAATGTTCCAGACGATTTAAAGAGCAGTAATGCACCAGCAAGACCACATGATCCTTACAGATTCACTAGATCGACTGCACAACCAATTCCAAATCATGATTCGCAACCACGGACTGATTACGCTAAATACAGGTATGTACTTCTTATCAGGTGAAATCAAGATGTAATCAAATTAATAATAATTTGTGGTCCCTGCACGGAGAAAAATTTATACGTGAAAATATTCAATGTTACTTTAAACTACAGTTCTTTTACTGTTTTTCTTTATATTCTAGAATGATGGCACGAAAGCCTCGACCATTGAGGAGAGCTTGTAGAATTTATATTTCTAGTCGAGACACATTAGTCTGAATTCCATTATATTTTTTTCTTATTTTATATTTTATTAGATACACGCACATTTGTATAATTTTAATCATTATACGCTATAAAAGAGAAGTTGATGATATTCTTAAAGAATTTTATTTTGCAATTTGAATACACTATCCTATTATTAAAGTCCATATTATTAATTTACTTTATATTGAATTCCTAGCTTTTGTTTTATAGAGTAAATATTCTTTGCTCTGGAGATCCTATTTTCATATGCTTTATAATTCTTTATTATTTATTCAGTACCTATTGTTCACCTATACGCTAGAACATTTTGCTTTGTATATTGTAGCCGCACAACTGATTACAAGTCTATAACATTACCACAAAATAAACCTGGAGGATCCTACAAGCCAATACCGCCTCCGAAGCCAAAAAATTATAGACCACCACAAGCAAATTTGACTCAATCAGAAAATAATGGAAACGAAGTAAATAATACTCATCAACATTCAAAGAGTTATTCCATTGCTACTTCTCATGTAAGTGAAGTACTCTTACAGGAGATTATTTTCGAATGTAACAAAAAAAAAAAAAGGTGACAGTAAGAAGTTTTTACTTTCAGGTAGAAAATACTAACAACGTCCAACGAAACAGTGGACAGTATTACTACAACATTCCACCACCAAATCGACACGATTCAAACCTCGGAAATTCCCACCACAATTTAAGTCACCTGTCTACGCCCGCGCACAATCACAGTTTGAGTCATACACATGCTCACTGTAGCCCGCCAATGTCAACCCACAGTCACAGTAACAGTGCCAGTCAGTTGAGTCTTGGTCTCTCGCATAATAGGAACAGTGTTAATCACAATGGATATGTTGTGAACAACGGACACAACGCACCTGGACAAGGTTTTCCAACGAGTCCAGGGCATAATCGAGAACCAAGTGGGCTTGATCTTGCTGGAAGCAGGGAACAAAGAGGAAGCGCTTTTGAACTTTACCGCAAACCTGTACATCATTACAATGCAAGGTAAAGCATTTACATTTGTTGTATATAATTTATTTTCTTAATTTTATTCATTTAAACAAACTAAAGGATTGTGGATTTTCAATTTTTTTAATTAAAAACCTTTGATTCTTGTAAATAATATTAACATCTAAGTATTACAAAAATTCTATTCGAACATTTACAAAAAATATTCTTGTTATTACAGTTAACATGCGCAAGGATTTATAGTCTTTCTAATGACAAAAAAATTGAAAATTATTAATCTTGCTAACTTGACATTAACAACATATAAATATTTGAACTTGGTGAAAAAGATCATATGTAAATGGATATAGACAACAGATATAAATAAAAGAAGTCCCAGGGAGAATAAAAAAAACTAGGAAATTGAATCAATTTCATCCTTTCTTCACTTTGACTTTGTATATACAATTTTAATTAAAAAATATATATATAATAATGTTTTGCAAAAAACAATTGTTAAATAAAATTTTTTAATAAAAAGTATATTAGTGAAAAAATAATCATGTTTCTTTTTCCTTGTAGATAAATCAAGTTTACTTAAATAATCTATTATTATCAAAAAATAAATTTCCTTTGGAATATTTTTGAGAAATGAGCCAACATTTTCACAGGGCAGATTTACTTTGTACAATTATACATCAATAACATTAATATTTTTATTATATTCTTAGAATTCTCTTACTAAAATTGACAATAAATTCCCATTTGGAAAATTTCTCTAGAATCTCTCCACAAAGTTTTCTAAGGAAAGAACGGAAGAACAATTTAACCCTTAATTGCTATGATATTTAGTAAATTTTTTAAACAGATTTGATACAAATCTATAAGCACGTTTGCAAATAAATAATTTTAAAAAATAGAAACAGTTATAGAAATATTATAAACAATATTTTTATATTAAAACAACTTGAGGTTTTTTAATAAGATATATATATATAAAATAATCAATAAATACAAATCGTAAAACAATATATTAAATTTCAATTTAAAAAAGAACTATGCATTTTTTGTGCACATTTTATACTTGATCATACCAATTAAGAGTTATTTCGTATTATTTAATTCTTACGACTATAGTAACTTTTGACAATTGAATTAACTAGAATTCACAAATATAATTCTTACAAAATGTAAGCTCCTGTTATCACGATATACTATACCAGTGTTTCCATCATTATAATATAATATATACAACGTAAATAATGTAATCAAGTTTTTTCATGATGATTTAATATTCATTAATGATATGATGTATACGAGCTTAGATATGTAATACTTTGATTATAAATTTCTGCATCAACTTATTTGTGTTTCACTTGTATATAGAATAAAAGTAATATTTAAAACTAATTCTTTATCTTACTTTCCAAAAATGTTAGTAACTTATCGTGGAAGTTACAAAACATAAAAGTAAAGATGTTTGGAAACACTGGTTGTTGAAAAAGTAATACAGAAAGAGATAGATAAGAATAAAATCTACGATTTATGACTAGGTCGTCAATAATGAAAATAAGCGAACTTGTTCGCAAATCATGGATTTCATTCTCAATTGAATAATAATACTAATAAGAATCATCGTTATTATTTATAAACGGTGATCTAGTAGCTCAACGGAACCTTGATTATCCTTAAAAATTACAAAAATATATAGAAACAAATTAATATAATCAATCATTCAATTGTACTTTTTTTATTAAAATCAAATATCTCATAATTTAATTTAGTTAAACATGTATTAAAATTAAAATCACGTAATCATTAAACTACGCAATTTTTCATATTTTAGTGATATTTATGTTTTAGAGGAAGTTTAAATCCATTTTATTTACAGTAATATTTTATTTTGAACATTTATTACGTATAACGCTACCCACGTTAATCCGATAATCAAGGTTCTCAGATAATTAAGAAAAAGAGTAACTCACTTGCTCAGCAATTAGCGAACCATATTAAGCGAAAATACATCTATAACGCGCCAGTTATTGTCAGTAATCCCAGAGTATTGAGACGGCACAGGAAAGAAGAGGGCAACGTTTAATTAAGACCCAACAGCCATTCCGCGACGCCGAGGTAGTAAACGGTTTGTGCAATCCCGAAAAGAGGTGCTATTACGATCATTCTACACGCTCCACCTTTGAAGAACGCAGTTGGACCTTCATTCTTCAATGTTTTACTATTAAAATAAATAAATAAATAAATGACAGCTATACTGTTTTATCATTTATATAATTTACTAAAGTCATAATAGTCTGACAGTGTGATGAGAAAGTCAGATGAGAAAGATTCAATATTTAACGCGTTCAGAATATTTTGTGGTCTGATAAAAAAAAAAAAAACAATTGAGAAAAAATAATGTGTCAATTATATCATAATTTTATATGAATGTTGCACTTACGTTATGCAGTCTAGTACACCATTATATGTTGGTTCACCGGGTGCCTTTTTGATTACTTGCAATCTTGTTTTGACTACATCAAACGGATTCACTGATAACGCAGCTATAGAACCAGCGGTACAACCAGCCAAAAACGAACACCAAAATACAGCTAAAAAATAAAACAAAAAATATTAATAAAATTCTTAAATGACGAATAAAACTAATAAATCTAATTAGAGACTTACAAGAGCCATCCTCTCTCTTAGGCCCAATACTGTTCAGTCTAGCGAATAATGGAAAGTAAATAATAGAAAATGTGACATCTCTAAGCGCTGTTGCACCAGTACCTTGGTAAAGACCCAAAATGCCTCTTTTTCGTAGTAAATCTTTCGTTAGTGATAATGCCGACACCTTTGGCACAACTTTTCCTGCTGTAATAATTATTTTCATTTATAAATATTATATTTAAAAAATTTTTTTATTTTTTAAATTTTAAATATTGAAATTATGATATAATAATATAATAATTAAAATTGAAGTTATAATATATAATTTTTAGCTGAAATTATATTCATTTTACGTTTAGTGTATTTTTAAATATAATAAATAATGCAATTATTGCCATTAAAATACAGCTAGTTTTAAACACTTGCTCGTTGTTTTATTTGTCATTCTTTTCATTAAAATGCACAAAAACAAGCTACAAAAATTATGACAGCAGTTGTATGAGCTAGTAATACTCAATGTGTTAATGAATTCTAGTCAACAGTTAGTTGACCAACTACCAATAACACACAAGAAGAACCTTCAATATGTATGGAAACAACACACTTTAATAAATCAGGCAAAAAAAAAAATTTTTTAATCTTCAAAATTGGATATTTGATAAGGAAAATTATCCAATTTTAATAAGGGAAAACCCGGGGGAAGTCATGAGAAAATATCGGACTTTCGGAAATTAAAGAGCAAAAAGTATTAAAATTTTTTCTCGAGAATAATATTTCTGCAATAAATTAAAGTTTAAAAAAAAAAGTTGGATCTTTGAGCTTAAAGCTTAAAACAAACGAGATCCTCTTAAGCCGTTTACCGATTTATATTTGATTGTCATTATATTTGTTGCCATCCATTTGTAATAATTAAATCTTCCTGTTTCTAATTTTTATCGGGTAATGCGGATGTCATGTAGCTGCAAAGAACACGAATCGAACGAAATCAAATTTCCTGAGTTCAAATTTCAATCGTAATTGATTAGAAATTCCAGTGTGATTGTTCTCAAAAAAATTATAACATATATTAACATACACATATAAACTGTAAAATATTCTACACATTTATGAAATAATTCCTAATTCTTGTTAATCTGATAATTTTTTGGATAATTCTTTTTTAAACTGTAAATAATTTGCAAAGTTACCTTCTTTTGCTGCTGCTGCTACTCGTCCAGCATCTTGCATTTGAATTTTTAGTAATTCCATCGGAGTTGTGACAATAATTTGACATGCTCCAGCTGAACCACCGGCAAGCATTTCACGTTCTAATGGCAGTTGCTGTCTGTGCAGAAAATTGATGCTATAATTACTATAATTGTTTTCCTTAATAATTGATTACAATTACTATATATACGTATGAACGATATCAAGATACGGATATGAATATCAAATTAATATGGAAATTACTACCATTGCTATTAATATTATTCTTGGCAGCATTATATTTTTATATGCTTAAGAAAATTGAAAGAATAACATACCCAGGTCCGGTAGATAAGTAATGTCGAAACGTATCATTGGCAGTGAGTTTGATTGCTTTCTCTGGTGTGATTAAGAGAATATTCACGCCAGATCCTTTATACATGCCAAAGTAGCCTTCAGCACTGTAAGTCTTCTTAAAGCAGTCAAACCTAAAGAATTTCAAATTTAATAAAAGAAATATTTTATATTTGTTTAGAAGTCGACTCAATGTTTATTGTCTCAATCTTCCAATGATATTTATGAACATTATATAAATTAAATTATTATTATTTGTTGAAAGCTGTAACTACTTACATAGATTTGTACATTCGTTCGCCATTAGGACCGACAACTTGATTCTGTAATCGTGTTTTAACCAAGTCCAATGGGAATACCACAGAGACACCGATAATACCTGCGATCCCGCCATTTATAATTTTTGGAAGAAGTCTAAAATTTATTTGCAAGCTGCATATAACACTCTATTCGTAATTTCCTTTATTAATTAATAAGTTTAATATGCTTATAATATTATACTTGAAAAATTCTAATTCTACAGTGTATTTTTGTTAATTATAATTTTTTAGATCAAATGGATTACTCACTTAAATTGATTTGGAGCTTTTTTCACGCTGTCTTTTTCCATTGAAGCTATAATTTATAACTTCCTCCCTATTACAAAATGATATTTTCCCATTAGAATTGATACATAGTAAATATAATATGTATAATATATGCAACGTAATTGTAATACATTACTTAAATTATTAAATAAATATCAAATTATTTACTATACAAAAATTTATATAGACCAGTATACAAATATACATCTTATAACTTTTTAATTAATATTTAATCAATGTGCAATATAATATATTGTTTTCAATTTAATAAACATATAAAAACTATTTGGTTATCATTGGGATTTAGGGATTACAAAAAATTTTTTGTACGTGGAACTTATTTGCGTATGTGTATAACACGTACATAGCTATGCATACAAATAGTCCTTTTTATTCTGACATATATCGCTACTACTTTCAACTACTGTTTCTCGGCAAGAAACATGACCTGGACACATCATTGATTTCTTACGAAAGCCAAAGCTTCCAACAGACGTCATAAGCATCACTTTGACTGACAACAAGAACGAGCACTTAAACATTACGAGAAATTAATAAATATATATGACAACAATGTAATATTTCAAATACGAAATATATTTTCCATTATGTCCATCATAGACTTTATATTAGTGTTTAGTAATTCACTGATAAAATTAATAAAATTTTAGAATATTATAAGATAAAATTACGTTATAACACGACTTACAAATTTTTTATATAAAATATAATAAATTATATATATATAATATATATAAATTATATAAAAAGGATAACTAACTTTGATATTGTAATCTAAAAAAAGAAAAGATCATTTAAATTCAGAATACATAAAAATATAAGTACATCTTTTTAGATTTTTTTTTTTCGAAGCTTCAATTTTGGTTCCTGAACGAAAATGAGCAATCAGCTAAAATTCAACGTTTTCAGCGATTTTCAACACATTACAATTCAAGAGGTTTCGACATAAGTGTCGATCGATTTCTCTTCATGGAATTCTTTCACTCTGACAGACTCTATCGGAACAGTTTTACTGAATAAATCGCATTTCTCTTTTTTCTTCCTTTTTCTTTAATTATTTACGTAATTTGAATTGGCCAATATATTATATAACGAAAATACACAAAATGGGTAAATATGTATTAATATATTAATTTTACTAATAATTGTATTAATTTACTAATAAATGTATTAACTTTACTAATAATTTCCGCTCGTTATGTTTACCCAAATGCGTTGGTAACTAAAGCAATAATGGTTTGATATTTCAAACTTCAAGGAAATTTAAATTTACGTGTGAACTATTAATCTAGCAATTATTTTAAAATGTTTTATATTTTGAACGTTCATACAGAACTTACGAGTTTTACATAATCATGCGAATTCTAATTCCTCTCACGCTGTTTTAGATATTTACATTTTCAAACGATACACAAACACTCTGCAGCAAGTTCTAATTTAAATTTCTATAATTTTATGAGTTATCATTTGATCTTGACTGTAACGTAATAAAAGATAAAGGAGACATTACATAAGTTGATATCTGCATAATAAGAATTGCATTACATAGATACATATTTGCTAAACTTATTGAACTACGTACATATGTACATATATATGTACATACCTATATGAAAACATATATTACACATATATGTATAAGCATATGTACATCCAAATTTTATTTCAATGTGAATTAAACAATATTAATAAATAATGCGATACACGCATAATATAATGCAGTAACTACGTTACGATTAACAACATGTATTAAAAATTGAACATTGATAAAAAAAAAAAGAATGAGTAAACAAATGTTTTGAAAACGTTGTAAGGAACATCTCGAGCACGGGAATAAACAATTTATCGATTAAATACGCATCAATTTGGTCTTATCAGTTAAGCATTAAATGATAATGTCTACATAAACAATACGTTAAATACGGATGAAACAATAAAGTAGGTTAGGCAACAACCGTATCACCTGAAACTATATGCTAGAAAGGTTAGATCTTAATTCGCAAAATCGAGATCTTACTTCGCGAGATTTTAATTTCAGCCACTTACATTTCAAGGAAAACGATATTTCTCAATTAAGGAAAAGTCTCCAATTAAAATCATCGACAAACAATCAATTCTTCGAACATTCCGTCAAAAGTCAATACGTTTGAATAAACAACAAAGAACGTAAAACAATGTGAACGGTGGTAGACAAATTATCAGCAAGTTATAGTTTCGAAGTAGTTGGTGAAATTTCGGAATGACAGCCAACCGGAAATTCAGCAGAAGACATACTCACCGATTGAAAATGGAGAGTGGTCGCTCGCAATATCCCGTTGACAAAAAGCAATTTCTATCATCGAAAGCGACAGCAGTGGCGACGTTGGAAGAAGCTCAATCTCAAACTGGCAGTGTTACTAGCATTATACCCGGGAGATTTCGTTTTCACCGAGGATCTCGAGAGATAAAAGAGAACTCTCGATCACGGTCCACGGGTAGTATCGTCGTTCACTTACGTCACAAGTCACAGACCAATCGCAATGGCCTATGTCAACGAAAGAAAGAGAAAGAATATCTCTGAGCGGCGATGTTCTTTGTTTAAATGTTTAAATGATATAAATTGAAGTAGTTATTGATATGTAATATTTGTAAATAGATTGATATGCATTGCATACAATGCCAATGGAAACAAATTTTATTAATCGTATGCATAAATAAAATATATCCCTGAACGTTCGAACATTGTCAAATTAGATATTAATGGAATATTCTTAAGACTGTTAAGATATTATGAACAAATGATCTTGAAATCTTGATTTTGAAATTTAAAAAAACTGCTGTGCCAAATTTATTCGTTTCATTCGTTTCTGAATTTTAAAAACTATTATACTAGAATTGTATTGATATTGAAATGTTCTATCAGTGATATACTTAATGATAAACATTTCTGAGAATTTTTTTAATTATCAAATTCACTATATTTTTTTCAGCAATTTTATAAAAGTACAATAAAGAGATCAACTAAATTTAAATCGTATTATTCTCTAAAGATGGCAGCATAATCGCAATTTAAAATGTTCAGACTAGAAAAAAATGAGAGCAAGATAAAATTTATTTTAAATAACATTTGTTCTGTTTCGGTAAATATTGTTCATTTGAGTTCTTTAAATAGCAGTGCTATTACTTATATTTTGTATCTTTTAACGTGTAAAAAATTTTCTATATTTTAAAATATTCAAGAAGTGTCAAATATCTAACCCTGTTTTCTATGGAGTGAAAGAAAGTCAGACTACAAATTACTTTAGTTTCTTCTTAATATTGTTAAATTGTTAAACAAAACGATAAATAATGGAAGTTATCCAATTAGGAAGTTCGTCTGATGATGATGATGATTTGTATCTAAATTCTGTTATTAAGCTGAAAGGTACATAATACAAATAGTAAATAATGTATCTTATTTAATTTGTGGAGTAAAACTCAAATAGATAATCTAATCAAAATATTATGTATAGCCTTGAAACAAAAGCGAATGTCCCCACAACAGAATGAACTAGAGAATGAAGAGAACAACAAAAAGAATAAAGAATTATGCACATGTGATAAGTATGAGTTCATTAAAAAAATTAATTTTTATAGAATTTTATAATTTTAAAGTTTTATATATCGTTAATATCCTTCTGCTGTGATCTCATATTAACTTAACATTTGCTACTATCTTATAGAATTAAGAAAGCACCAAAACAAGAAACAAGAAATAAAAGATCTAGGCGTCGATCAGCAAGACAAAGACAAGTAAATCAACTTACAAATACCACATATATCTAAAGACAATTATTTTTTTGATTAATAATTCATGAAATTATTAATTTAATCAATTGAAATCAATTTCATAGCAATTTGTTTTAGAGAAGAAATGTATCAGATACAGATTCAGATCTAGAAATTGTTTCTGTAGAAGAACAATCAAAATCGCCTGAAAATGATATATTGATAATTGAAAATAATATACAGGAAGATCCACATTCTAACGAGATTGAAAATTATGAAATAAATATTAAAATTCTCTGGCGATCAAAGGACGTACATCGTTTAAATATTTGTAGAGTACGTAATATAATTATATATATTTCATAATTTATAATCATGTACATTTTAAAATCTATATACACAGTATAGTTATTAAGTACTTCCAAAATCACTAATTCTATCCATTTTAAAAATTTACAATATTTTTAGAATGAAAACTTCCAACAAATTTTTGAGTATTTTGCTAATTTAGAACAAGTTTCAGTGGATGAAATTTTAATAACAAAAGGAGATAAAACTATTAAAAAGAATGATACTCCAGCTTCAATAAATTTGTCTGTGATAGACATACTTGGTACATTAATTATTTTGATTTTTTTTGTAAAATCCTAGTTTAATATTTTTTCCAAATAAAAATTAAAAAGTATATTTACAGAGGGTGGTGTTGTTAAGAAAAATACTACACTTCAAAAAACTATAAAAAACGGAGACACTTGTATAATAAAAATACAAACAACAAGCAAGAAAAGTCTAATTGTTTCTGTCAAACGAAGTGAACATTTCAAAAAGCTATTAGAAAAATGTGTTGAAGAATTTAATGTTGAAGAATCAAAAATTAAACTGTATTTTGATGGAGAATTAATTGCAGCTACAAATACACCTGATTCGTTAGAAATAGATGATGAAGCCTGTTTTGATCTTCAATTATCTTCTTAGTTCATAGAGTTAGTCCTATTTATAAAAGATAGATTTGATAAATAATATAATTTGTATCTGCTTCTAATTAATTATTTGTTCCATGTAAAAGAAATTACCAAATTGATCAATTTATAAACTTTGTTTGAAAATACATAAAATATTAATTAATAGTTTCTATATAAGGAAAGAAATACATAATACAAAAAATATAAAAATTAGTTGTAATGTGTATTGAAAATGTAAACTTGATGCCTGTTAAAGTAAATATAATAAACTTGTATGTTCAACCAAAATTAATTTACGTTAAAATTAACGGAGATCCTTCAGTAGGTGGTAATTCTTCAGTTTCTTGCGCTTCCACAACACTACTACTAATTATATTTCCCTCGGCATCAGTTTCATCAATTGTTATCAAAATATTTGATATTACTGGCATAGATTTTCCTTCGTCATTTTCATCTCCTGACTTTCCTTGCTCTTCATTATCTTCATCTTCTTCGTTCTCATTTAAATCCTCAAAAACCTAATAAATTACATAACGTTTTTATATATGTCAATTTTTTTTACACATATTTTATAAACTTTACTCCAAAGAAAGATATTACTTCAATTTTAGGCACACTGGCATCTTTATTTAATTTTATTTTGAATTTTCTATTTTGCAACTTTGACTGATTGATAGAAGGATTTGTTTCTTCTTCAACTGCTTCATATCTGACCATTTGTAATCTATAACATCCATCTTCATCATGGCTATATTGAAATCTTGTATGACCACTGGGTAATTGCAATTGATGTGTTTCAATTAAATGTTTCGTTAATCTATAGCTTTTTCTATATTTTACAGGGCATTCATGACAGCAATACCATCTCACTTGCATAGTATGAACTCGTTCTATATGCCTTACCATGAAAGAAATGAAACTTTTTTAAAAACAATCAAAATGAAATATCTTAATTATAAGTTTTATTAATTTAATTTCTAAATAATTTTTAAAGTTTATTCAGATACCTATCAAGAGTGTATGCGCCTTTACATTTATATTGGCATCCTTCAAAATGACATGAAAAATTAGGTCCCTTTGTATGAACTGTCATGTGTGTATCTAGATCCTGTTGAGATTTGGCAGCATGGTTGCAAAGTTGACAAGGAAAGCTTCTAGTAGAAACATGCCGATATCTAACATGTTTAGCTAAATTGGCAGGTGATTCACAACTCATATCACAAAGAGTGCATTTGTAATTAAAAACATGCATTCGCATATGATCCCGCAAAATTCCCTCAGTTGGATAAAATTTATTGCAATGGGAGCATTGGAATCCTTGAACTAACATAAAAATTAAGAACACTATTTATTTATATACTAAATTTTTAACCAATTTTCAAATTGTGTAAATAATTCAATGATTTTCTATAATCAAAAATGCTATATATATATATATAATATTTGAATATACTGATATTTGTAAATAAATGAAAAATTTTTTTCATCTTACCATCAATTGGAATCTGTCGTTTGCAATGTATGTGAAATTTTGTATTGGAAGCAAACGTAGCACCACAATCAGGACAAGCAACAATCTTTTCTTTTGTATGATGTCGTATATGATTCCTCAATTTGTACAAATTAGGGTAAGTGTTATTACAACCTGTCCATTTACATTTTACGCCTCCTTCAATTTTATTACCCCTTGGACCTTCCTCAATATGAGCAGCTACATGATATAAATATAATTGATAATTCCTAAAGTATTTCAAACATTCCTCCCAACGGCAAAGAAGCGGTGCTGGAAGATCCACAACATTTTTCCATTCGGAGTCCCTACGACATTTCTAAAATATAATTAAAATTTAAAATTTGGTATTCTATATGTACATCAATATCCCTATTTAATTTCTAAACTATAACACTGAAACAATTTTTTATTAAAATACTATGATTTAAATAAAATTAATTAATATTTACAACAACAACAAAAACAATTATAAAATAAAGTAAATTTTTTACTTGTATTATAATTATTTTGTGAATATACTTTATAATACAGTTGTTTGACAATTTACTGCTAATGGATAATTTCTTACAGGTAATTTAATTCTGGACCGAATATTTGATCCAATACATTTTAATTTAGTGTGATAGGCATGTAAATTAACGTGTCTAGAGATCTCGTCGGGTTCGTCACTCTCGTACAAACAATCAGTCCACTGGCATATGTAAACACTGACTTCTTTCTCATTGGTCCGCGTATTTAAATCAGACACATGTGAAGCCACGTGATTTACGAATCTCTCAACGTGATTGGTTTCGTGTTTGCAGCCGGTCCATTCGCAGGACAAATGAAAAACTTCACGTTTCAGCGGGAAACCAACTCTTCTCTTCGTTCCGCACTCTGACACGGAATCAAATTCAGAATCAGTATTGTAACTATCATCGTCATCTATTTGCTTTCTTTTACATTGTGTTTCATCCGTGTACGTGAAATCTTTTTGCGATTCTACCCAATCGTTACAACGTTTTTGCACATCTTTACTACTTATTAGTTTTTTCCCAAACTCTGTCATTTTATTAATTTAAAATTTATATTTCAATATTCTTAGATCATGAACTTCCGTCGTGTAATACGTTTACGTACAATTTTCATTTACGCATTACTTAAGTTAAGAACTTGTGAAAAGTTTACCGTTAATGGCTAAATATTTACAAGATTCCTTAATTTAGATAAAGTTAATGCTTTAAGGCGGAATCTTGTATTGTTAATATTTTTTTTAAAACAAGTAACACTTAATATTTTGATTAAAAACCGAACTGTTTCTAACTGATCATTGACTTCCATGTTACGTTTCTCTCATCAATGATCATGCTCGATACTTGTTCTTAAATACCTAACCTGAGTTTAACCTAATACAGAACAATTGTGTAAATAAAGCATCGTGTTAGATTTGTAAAAGTTATTATTGTTATATGTCGAATACACAAATGTTACGAATACTTTTAAATAAAAGTACTTGGAAGTTAACCAATAGTTCGGAGGAAATGAGATACACAGTTTTTACTCCATTAATTTTACTACGAAGGCACTTCACAGAACGTGGATCTTCTACAATTTACGCACTTTCTTCTGGTTGCTATTTCTACATTTTCTTCTGTCTATATTTTTATTCATTAGTCGAATTTTTATAAAATTAACATACAACGTGTAATTTTAACTTGGTAGCTACTTTGACACTGCTTTTCACGAGACGAGACATTCAGCATTCCGCCAATTTTAACTGCGCATGCGTGTCGCAATCAAGTTTAAACATATAAGAATAATTGATTTCAATTAAATGAAATTATCAATTATGATCTAAAATATAATATAACTAAAAAGACATTAATTATAAATAAATAACATAGATTCGTTATTTTTGTATTTATATTTATATTTTTGTTTAATTAAAAAAATTATTGTTTAAAATTATATGTACAACTTACGCATATTATAATAATAATTCTATTTCATCTTATTTATTAATTTATTTAATTCACTAAATGACAAATACTTCTTTGTATTAAAGGATATGGCAAATGTGGGGTAGCAGTAATACGTGTATCTGGACCAAAAGCATTAGTAGCTTTACAAAAAATGACAAAAATATCTAGTCTAAAACCTAGAATAGCATTCTTAAGAAACATTTATGATCCTGAAACAAAAGAAGTTTTAGATAAAGGTCTATGTCTTTGGTTTCCAGGTAATATATTTTAGAACATAGTTTAAAAAGGTGAATTATATATATAGAATGAACATTAAAAACACATAAAAATAAAAAGAGTTATGTATTCAATGAGTAATAAATTTCAGGACCTAACTCATTTACTGGAGAAGATTCTGCAGAATTCCATGTTCATGGTGGTCCAGCAGTAGTGACGTCTGTTCTAAATGCGCTTTCAAAACTACGTTTTCAGTTAGCGCTTCCTGGAGAATTCACGAAAAGAGCATTTTTAAATGGAAAAATAGATTTGACCGAAGCAGAAGGTATAGGAGATTTAATTGAAGCAGAAACTGAAAAACAACGTAAACAGGTAAAAACGTAACTATATTATGTTATTGAGAAATAATATTCTTTAATTATCTTACATTATTAAAATTCACTATGTTGCAACATTTCCTCTTAAAATCCCAATAGGCCACTAATCAAGCAAATGGATCCCTTCGTCATCTCTATGATTCTTGGCGTATCGTTTTGTTGAATGTACTTGCCAATTTGGAAGCTTATGTCGATTTTTCTGAAGAGCACAGCGTAACTTCTAATATTTTGAAAGATGCTAAAACTACTGTGCAAAAATTATCTACAGAAATTCTACAACATCTGTCTGATGGTAGAAAAGGAGAAATTTTACGCACTGGAATACACGTAACAATTCTTGGAGAACCAAATGTAGGGAAAAGCAGTCTGTTAAATCTTCTTTCAAGAAAAGATGCAGCAATTGTTACCTCTTCGCCAGGAACAACAAGAGATGTTATAGAGTTAACAACAAATATTTGTGGATATCCAATGATTCTTGCAGATACTGCAGGAATTAGAAATAATCCAGAAAATGAAATAGAAGTAGAAGGTATTAAAAAAGCAAAAAAATATTCAAAAGAAGCAGATTTTGTTATATGTGTAATTAGTGCAGAAAATAAAATAAAAACTTCTTTAGAAACATTTCTAAGACAATATAAGAGTTATTTAGAAATAAACAAAAAAAGAGTTCTTACAGTATTGAATAAAGTAGATTTGCTTAAAGAAGAAGAAAAAAGAAATTGGAGAAAGCAAAATGTTGTTCCTATATCATGTAAGACACAAGAAGGTTTAAAAGAACTAACAAACGCATTAGGAGAATGTTTCAAGGAAATGTGAGTATTTTATTTATAATAATGAAAATCAAGAAATACTGTACAAATAAATATATATATATAACTATTATTAATCTATTGTTCTTAATTTCAGATGTGGAGATCCATCTAAAGAAAACCCTGTTCTCAGTCATGCACGATATAGAAATCATTTATTACATGTTTCAGATTATCTTGAACTCTATTTACAAAAAATTACAGTACCAAATTATGATATGGCTATATCCTTACAAGATATTAGAAATGCGGCAAGAGAACTTGGTAAAATAACTGGTTCTATTAGTAATGAAGAAGTTTTAGACATTATTTTTAAAAATTTTTGTATAGGAAAATAAAAATCTACTTAAAAATCAATGTCTGTAGTTGTGCTTATTATGGTAATCCAATTGCAAATTGTTTTATGATAAAAATTGTTTATTTAAACATATATAACACATCCATAGTAAAAATTAAAAGAAAATCCTATTAAAAGTATAGTGGTCAATCTTCAGTTTTCTTTTCTTGTTCTGTTCCCAAATGAGCCATATTTACCTCATCTATATTTATATTTTGATCTTTCATAGCTTGCTGAAACATAATTATATGGTATAATAATATAGTATGTATTTTAAACTGTGAGAATAATTGTTTTATAATGAAATATTATTTTAATGTTCCAGAATGTTTCAAGGAATCTATAAAAAGCAATATATAAGACTTGAATACAATTTATTTCATCAAACTCCAAAAGTAAGGGATTAATAGTAACGATGTGATTTTTTAAATTATTGAGATTCCAATAAAAGTTACATTTTCAAATTTTTACGTTGACATTAAATTAAAAGTTTATGATTCTGACGTGCAAATTTCAGGTCAGGACAGAATCATAAATGTTTCAAGTGATTTCTTTTTAATTATTTAATCTTTTCATTTTTGAGGAGAAACAATAGCAAGTCAACAAAAGTTAGGTTAGAAATTTAAAAATAAAATTTTTTTTACATATATTAACTTACCGCTATACATTCAGTGTAAACTTTAAGTAACGATGCGCATTCACTATCATCATAAATTCCACGCAAAAATTTCTCAGAGAACCAATTATTAAAACAACGATCGTACTTTGCTTTCAATTCTTTACAAGCCTCCATAATATATTGTTATACGTTAATTAATACATCATTCAGCAATTAATAAATCATCGCCAATTAATTATAACAATTTTCGTTTAGTTATTAATATAGAAAAAGACAGAAATTGATGTGAAATCCGTATGTTCCAGTTTGCACATGCTTTAATTCATTATTACTGTGTACAACATACACTACTTTGTCTCATACATTTTTAAAAATTTGATTTCGAAAAGAAGTAAATACACGAAAAATAAATACAATCACGTGTTAATTATCTTGGATTTCAGTTCGTTGAATGTATGCAGAATCGAAGGTTTATTTTTCACAAAAATTTGCAAAAAAAATAATCTCCAAGAAATTGCTTTGTTATCTCACTTTCATAATATTTCAATGTTATAATCTCAAAAAAAATGAATTTAAGAAGGCAAATCAATTCGATTACCTGCAGACACTGATTATATAATTTGAAGTGATTTGAGCACATTGAATCGTCTAAATCACCTTTAAGGAATTTTTCGGAAAACCAAAGCTTAAAACACCCATCATATTCCCTTTTAAGATTATTACAAGTTTCTGCGATACTGTTCATTTAATTTTCCAATTTATTACTGATATTAAAATGAAACTTTGGATAGGATAGTTCCTCTTGATTTTTTTTTTCAAGGCTTAATAATACCTATAAAAAATATAATCTTTAATTTATTGGTTATAAATGAAATTAACGTAAGCCAATTGAAATTGATTTATATCAAATGCTCCTAGCTTGAATAATGATATATTATCGAACTCTGTAAAATTTAATATCGATTAGAATCGATTAATCGAACTTGTTTGTTCGGAGTTATTTCGTCATATATTGAAGTATTATATTTTTAAGATTTATCAAATTTGTTGATATCAACACCATTACGATTTAATATTTTAAAATAAATCTTCTCAATTGAATAGAGTAACTTACACCAAAGTACTTTTTAGAATTGAAAATTAGCAAACTTCAGTAATCGAAAAATACGAGAACTGTACATTTCGTCACGTTGTACATAATATTAGGTTAATTGGCTACTGGTTCTCAACTTGCTTTTTCATAGAATGTACCAAGTTGTTATAAACTCATGGCTCGTATAGGGAATTTATAAACAAATATTTGATACAATTTAACCATTGTTCGTTTACAACAATTGTATTTATTATGTTTATTATTATCTTTCATAAAATAAAATTTGTTTCCTTCCTGCAATATAATAATAGTACTATAATTATAAAGAATATATTGTATAAAAATTTAAATACATGGGAGAATACTTTTTTTTTTATTTGTCGTTTCAACAAAATTAATCAAACGTTCATAGTTTTTACTGTAAAACTGATACATTATAAATTGTTAGTACATAAAATTATACTAAAAGTAACTTCATCGATAAAATAATATCATTTGATATATCTTATTAAGCTACTACAATCAAATTAAATAAATAATAATTATATTAAAGTGATTTGAGACCTAAGAGATATTTTATAAATAATAGAAATTGAAAAATTGTATTTAATTATTTGTAAATTAACTTTGTTAATTATTTAATTATATTATAACAACAATTGTAATATGTCAATTGGAACTTGCATTGTTTGATCATCTACCAAAACAATATCAAATTTTTCCATAAATGAAGCCAAACTACTTTCAATCTGTAAAAAATCAAAATTTTTATTCAATTCATAATCTTTTTCAAAAGATCTGATATACTATAGAATACAGCAATTGTTTGTCATAATTTGTAATGCAATATATAATACTTACATTGTCATAAAGAAAACCAATTTTCAGTACAGCACATGTATTCATCATTCCATCAACCATTGACGCATCGCCTATATTATCACCCATTAAAAGGACATTTTTTCTTCCTTCAAGAAATTTAAAATAATCTTGTTCTACTGCATGTTTATTTTTATTAAAAACATGAATTAGTCTTTCATTCTGAAAACCTGCTAGTTTTCCGTCTTCATATTTGAGAAAATTTGAAATTATCTAAAATAAAAAAATTCGAAATATTATTACTATTATTATTTATACTATTTTTTTCATTACTATTACAAGTATAAAAACAGTTAAGATTGTAAATTTAAAGAAAAATTATATGTTCAAAAAATTGTTACCTTTACATTATCAAACAGAATACCCTGACTTTTTAAAATAGCTTCAACAATATCGCCTAAGCCAGCACTAAAAACTAGAACTGGCACTTTAGCAAGATGCAATTTTTTTAAAAGTTCTTTAGTACCATCCCTTAAATACATTTCATACATGTTGCTTATTTCTGGTATTTCATTAGGATTAAAAGGTATCCCTTTCAGTATTTCCTCTGCTGCTATCATCCATTCTGTCATTGCCTCTGTTTTTATTTCAACTGATAAATTAGGATCTATTTCAATTGGCCTATATTTTTGATAAAGACGACTTGATTCCTTTGCGTATGTTTCTGGAAGTTGCTTGCACTTGCTAAAGATTCCTGTTTTTTTCAAAATAACAAAGAAATAATTAAGGCTTAGTATGTGATTACAATAAAATAATATAAGTTTACATACCAAAACTACTGAGAACCTTTTTTCCATTGACATGCTGTTTAGTTAATGTTAAATCGAAATCAGTAACCATCTGAAATTTTTTAATAATTTTAAGACTAACGGAATTTATGTTGAAGAGAGAAATTCAGGCATATAAATAAACTATAGGCCGATAGTATTAATGAAAATGAGAAAGTATTTAAAAAATTTATACCTGTAGTGAAGTAGACCCATCTTTCAACATTGTATTTATTGTTCTTAATAAATGTTTCCTGTCTTTAATATGGACATGCTTTAGTTTCAGTGTTGGAAACTATATTAGAAAGAAAATTTGAAGAATTACATTTAAATAGTATAATCATATCATATATATGAAATGTATAAACAAATTATTATCAGAAATATATTTTTATTCTTAAATTATTAATATTAGAATAAATTATTGTTTAAACTTATCTCACCATATTTTTATAAATATTTCTCTACAATTTACAAATTTCTTTGTTTATTTTAAAAAAGAATTGAAGAAAAATATTAATGTTAATAAAGGAAAACTTTTTAAAAAATACAGTTGACATTATTTATTTCGTAATATTACATATACTTTGATATAATTAAAAAATGATATAAAGAAGTTCCAATTATTAATCATTTTGAACATATGAGTTTCATTTAACATAAATGTAATGGTATAAATATAAATGGTAGGGTTAAAAAAATGTATTACATATAAATTATAATAATAATCACTGGAATTCAATTCTAAGAATACAATAAACTTAGTATTACATAGGTTAGGTCATTAAAACTTTTAATGATTTTCGTTTCAAATTTGATTACAGTTTAATAATTTGTCAAATTTAAATATTGTTAAATTGCGAGTAAACTGATTTCTGAAAGTGCATAACGTTTAATAAATTTTGTTATATAAAAACTTAATGTTGGATACCATATATATATATATATATATATATATATATAG